>JAGFZM010000542.1:4307-18543 GCA_017657215.1 Limnothrissa miodon | reverse complement strand
GTGTGTGTGTTTGTGTCATAGTGAAAAAACGAGACAATGCGACCTGCACAGTGGAAGGTTTAAAAGTAGGGCCAAGACTTGCCAGACTAGAAAGACACAAATACTGTACACACACACACACAATCACTTAGTGAAGAAGCTATTCCTTCGTTTGATGTATTGGATGCCAGCACATGACACAACAAGCTACCCTACCCATGACTTATTGAATCATTAAGCTGTTGCCGGATTCGCTCCCAACTTAGGGAAGAGCTCCCGAGTCATAAGGATGACAGACTTCTTGCAGACAGATGGCCAAGGGTGGGGTATTGTGTGTGTGTGTGTGTGTGTGTGTGTGTGCATAAAAGAGAGAGAGAGATAGTGAGAGAACAGATCAGTGTAGCATATGTGTTAAAAACTTGAGGTTAGCCCTCTATAAGCTCCAAAAGCAGACAGCAGTAACAGCATAACAGTGCCTTGTGAGTTTTACTTGTGTTGAATGACACACTTTGCTTAATGATCAGCTTGAAATTTGTCTGAATTTACACATACTGTAGACTGTTAGATCCCAAAATCAGTGTACCGTATTTCCTGAAATTATGACCGGGACCTTTATTTACTTAAGCTATCCAATGCCCAGGCCTTAATTTTAAGCAGGCTTTAATAACAGGCAGTCCTTTATTTCTTATTGGTGGAAGGCAGAGTTTCCTACTGTGCCGCGCTTTTTAATTACAGTAGGAAACATGTAGGCTACTTTTTAAAATTATTATTATTACATCAATTACATGATTCGCTATTCCTATTGAATTGTCTGGTACCTGCTCTCGGTCTTAAAGAGCCCATAGAACACGTTTTTTGACCATCATAAAATGTTCTCTGAGCCTCAATAATTGTGTCTGCAAATTTGTGCGGCTGAAAAAGACCCAGGAGCATCACTAGGCCGTCCATTCCCATTCTCTCACTATTCCATGCTCAGAAATACATGCTCATTACAAAATGTTCGTATTTCCCGCCCCCTGGCCAGTTTCCCGCCTCCTGCCGCTGATTGGCTAGTTCATTGAGAAGCCTTGCTGAAGCGGATTGGCTCCCTACTTTCACTATACTCTTTCGAACTATCTGAGTAAACAGTAAATCGCGTTAACTATCTGAGCTATTAAACGGCAATGGACTTGTCAGGAATTCAACCATACCACAGCCAGATCCACAGCGTTTGGAAATGAATGTGTCAGACTGGTAAGTTTTATTAGAATTCCCAGTATTTCCAACGTTATGTAGCTACTATGTTATGTAGCTACACATTCAGACACGGCATTGGGAAGTTAAACAGAGTTGGCATTTTACATGAAGGACTATTTTAGTAAATCGGTAAATCGATGAACTATCTGACTAAACAGTAAATGGTTAAGCTATCAAAATCGCATACTTCCGTCTCTGTCAGTTTACTCCGGAATGACATGTCACAGCGGGATGAAACGCATATCACCGGAGGACAACCAGGGCTTTCCAACTATATGCAGCACTTGTGTGTACACTGATGTGGTGTTGAGATAAGAATTTTTAAATTTACCTTCATTTTTATAAATAGTACAGTTGACAATCAGTGCTGTCATCACACTATTCTAAGTTCAATAACTCGCGAACCCAACATCGCACAGACACGACACACATATGAAACGAAAGTACAGAAACAGGGCTTTAAAATGATACCAACTACTCTAAGCAATCATAGTATAAATGTAAAATAAATGTATTGAAATTATGACTACTGCTGTCAAACCAAATTTGCACTTCTGAACTTATGAATAGCAAAGTTGAAATGGCCTCTCGGATTGAAGTTTAGTGGAAAGTGGTTGTAGATAAACATCAACTACTCCCAATGCAAGGTTCTTGAGGAAGGAAGGCTAGTGCAAATTCCGGACAACCCCTGTTACATGCGCGTGCTGACATTTTTTTGACATGTTCTCCAGTTAAACAGAAATTCAACATGCACTTATTTCAAACAGAAATTCAACATGCACTTATTTTCCTAGAGCCGTTAGCCGTTCTCAATGTTAGCTAGCTAGGCTATTACATAGACTACAGTTCTTTATAGCTTACCGAAGAAACAGGGGGCTGGACAAGCGACTGTTCCAAAGAATTTTTGATTGGACCAAAGATTCTAGAGCACAGCTCTTTTGATTGGACAATGTAATGGAGGAGGTGTAGCTTTGCGCTGTCTTCGTACACAGAGCACTAGTTTCAGATTGTTTTTTTTTTCAGCCCGGCAAATTCTAGCCTGAAATTTGCATATAGAAGGAGGCGGAAGATGGTTTTTGGAGTTTCGGTATAGTCCGTTGGATACCTTAAGCTACCTAAATTCCACAATAACAAGGTAAATGTGGTTTTGCATTCTATGAGACCTTTTAACAAATTCTATTTTAGAATGCTCATAAAAACTGTTTCAAAATGACTAAGAAATACTAACAAATAATTTAGAATGTTTTCAAAATAACTAGTTCTTAATTAATTTCTTTTCACAGTAATGTAAAGTAATGTTTACCCTAAACCTATCGGAAGTGCAATTTAAATGGAAGCAGCCAACTGAATATTAAGTATCAGTATCACATACTAGGCTATTAAATATCAGTTGGCTATGAGACTACACAGAAACAAGATACATTACCTCGGAACTTGATGAGATATATACAAATATTGATGTTAATAGCGAGGTAAAAATCTTTATCCATTGAGTGGTGTCATTTATCCAGCCTGATTGAAGTACTGTCCATCGATTTTTTGCGTTTTGCTTTTACGTAAACATCGACACTTATCTTCAACCCCCAGACAGCTGACATAGGGCTCCTTATGTGTCTTTGAATTCATAGAAGTACAGCTTTTTAAATTATGTATGTTTAGTCAAGTAGTGGCTTTTTTGACCGACAGTCAAATGAGAATCAGAACCCTCGTGTATCTGACTCCAGAAGTGTGTATCAGACCCAGGAACTGTGTTTCTGATTCCAGAACACTGAGGGCCAGATGAATGCTTTTGCGCCCACTTCAGGCGTATTTGCTTCGCAAATTGCGTGTAAAAACATGGCGAAGTATGTACAAACAGGTCGCACTGAGGTGAAAGTGCAAACTGCTTGCCGTGTCAACTGAAACGGCAAATTGTGCTTTTCCGTGTCATGCATATGCATTCTGGGAGGATCAAGAGGAAACTGGGAGTTTCCCATAAAAAGATGGGAGGGGAAGCGTAAAGTGCGCCTAATTATGTATTCCGCAGTATGTACAAAATCTGCCAGTCAAAGTGCGCCTCTATTTTGCGGTGGAAATTCTCCGCCTTATAAAAGCAGGTGTAAACTAGGAAGCGGGTTTCGTCACATATATCTCCTGGACAAATTTAGCAGTAATTCAAGCAAGACTAAGACATACGCTAAGGAGACAAACTTAACAAATTTATGCCACATGGATCACACTTTTTCAGTTGAGTGGACAGAAATCATTAAGCGTTACAGCTATGCGATATTGGAGTTACTAGATGAAATCAAAGATGACATCGAATCTCCGAATCAACGTTCACATTCCATTCCAGCAGTTGTTAAACTCAGCTACTTTACAGATATTGGCATCAGGATCATGTTAAACAATCATAGCATCATCAGTGGGAATATCGCAGTCTGCACTAATCCTCATTATAACACAAGTACTCAACGCTCTGCTACAGCGCACTAGTCAATACATACATTTCTCCACAACTAATGCCGAAATAACACACATCAATCAGGATTTCATTAATATCGGCAACTTTCTGAACGTCACAGGAGCTATTGATTGCATAGGAGCTATTGAAGACGCCAAATCCATTGCGCTTTGTAAATGCTCGCAATTTACGGCAGGGGGTGGACATAGGCGCTGATTACCCGATGCATTTCAGGTTTAGTAAATCGGATGTATGCTGCGGTGTCATAGAGTGTGCTTTCTGCGGGTTGGCCATGGCGCTAACAACGTTACGTTCGCAAATCTACGTACATCTGGCCCTGTATCTTTCTGCACCGCCAGTTACAATCCAGAGCAGAGAGAGCTCCTTTGACACACACACACGCACACACAGCTAACACAGGATGATGGATGACGTTCATAAGACCTGGCCTCATATCCTGTGTGTGTGTGTGTGTGTGTGTGATTGATATGATCACTGCAATTATAGACAAGATAAGGAAGAAGGGTTTCCATAGTTTACACAGCTTGCATGTGTGTGGTTTTACCCACCCTGGATGAATGCAACTCCAGCCCAATGACAGCTAAGGACCCATTATTCCTTTTCCAGAAACCATTCATGTGTTGTCAGGGCAGCCAAAGGGGACGCATGCTACAGTACCATATCACCATACTGCACATATTGGGACTAACAACAAACCTAATTTCACTGCGTTTTTAAGCCCATAACTGTATGCATGTGACCATAAACTTCTTTGAATCCGTGTACAACACAATGCCAGTGACCCTTGAATTGGGAATGTGCGTTGAGCCATTATCAAGGTAATGGAGAATAAGTCAGACTCTTGAATACACTATTAGCCTTGCATCCATCTGGTGTCAGGGATAAGGTGTGTGTTCTAAGGCACTCTTTGAGCAAAGGGCTTGTGTGCATTTGGGAATAGGCTGTGTGTTTTGAGTTATTCTCATGGGACATGCTTGGCTATTAGCTATGGTGATGCTTCCAGCATTTGAAGAGAGCTTCTGACAGCAAAGGACAGTGAGGCAAAAGAGAGAGAGAGAGAGAGAGAGAGAGAGAGAGGGAGGGGGGGGGGGGCTAGTTGAAGAAAGAAAGTCAGAAAACTGAATTGAGACATAGCCTACTGTATAGCCATGGCATGGTACAAACAGGTCGAATAAGACCAAATTATATGGAAAAAGGCCAGATGATGTGAAATTAGAGACTCAACGCTCGCTTTGTGGGAGCATTAAAGGAGAAGTCCGGTGTTTTTTGGACCTGGGCTGTACTGGAAGATGTTACCGAGTACAAACATATATCTAATTACCACCTCCGTTCACCCCCCGCATTCCGTAGTCAACGTTTTCAACCAAAGCTTTCATTAGCCTTACACTGCTAGCTATAGGGGCATGACTGTACCTATGCAACTAAATCGCTATTTTTACACCATTAAAAAGGTTCAAAGTAACTCCACACTTCATTGGTAGACTTCTGAGGGCCCTGACATTTAAAACGAGACAATGATAACTTTGAAAGTACACCGGTACTTTATTAAAAAGAATTTTACGTTCACTGTCATCTTGAAATTAAGCCTAGATAAGTGGACTGCTGAGTTCCGACGAACAAATACACAGGGAAACAGCTTTGAAATAAACTCTGTAGAAGTGCTTGGATTCGGGCTGAAAATATATGGAGACTGTCTACATGAGCACTAAAGCACCAACAAATTTAAAACAGATTGGCCAGACATGTATAAGATTGTACTGTAGGCTGCCGCTACTCACGAATCTCGCAGGTTGAGCATGTGAAGGAGGAGTTGCCGGTATGCCAGTATGCAGGCTACATCTGTAATGTTAGCTGTCAGAACGGAGAAGACGGTCTTGAAGAGCAGACAGAATGGTTCGCGCATTTCCAGGTTGTGGCAAGAGGATGAAGAGCTATAATCCGGAAACTTTTCACAGGCTACATCTACGTGAGCCAACTTTGAAACAGTGGCTTGTTGTTTTGAAACTCGACGTCGAGACACCTGCTGCCGGTGTGTTCAGGCTACATCTGTAACGTTAGCTGTCAGAACGGAGAAGACGGTCTTGAAGAGCAGACAGAATGGTTCGCCTTTGCGCATTTCCAGGTTGTGGCAAGAGGATGAAGAGCTATAATCCGGAAACTTTTCACAGGCTACCTCTACGTGAGCCAACTTTGAAACAGTGGCTTGTTTTGAAACTCGACGTCGAGACACCTGTTGATATTCTAAAACAAAGGGATTACCGTGAATGTAGCCGACATTTTGATGCAGACGATTTCACTGTGCCTACAATGGGATCAAACCCCCCAAAACGTACACATCTGAAGAAAAATGCCATCCCAAAAGCAACGCTAATTACTCCAGAGGTATGTATGAAATAGTTTGGTTATTTGCATGTAAATCACACCTGTGGAATCGTGTAACGGTATCACCAAACTTTGTGCTTGGTAACAATTCACTTAGCTTTGTATTCTGGTATGCTATTGACAGATATGAGACATATGATAACGTTACATTTATTTATTAGCATCCGAAAAGTAGTTTGAGAGGAAGGAGTGGGTGGGGGTTGTTTTATAATGCATTTGATAATGTGTGCATGGGGGGCCTTGAATGTTTTCCTGGTAAGATAACCTAGCCGAACGTGACTTTGGTTCTGCTGAGGTGGGGGAACTCTTCCACTGTGTATATAATCGGGCTCAAATAAATAAGGATGGCCATCAAATTCAAACGCGTCGTCTTCAAATTCCTCATAAGACTCGGTGTCCTCATATTCTGCCATCCTTGCATGATTTGCCAACTACAATCGCACCAAGTCCAGTCCACGACTAATGTAAATAGTTTCGTGACTAATCAGAACACTGTACAGGACGTCTTACGCGAGATTCCCATCACTGAGTAAAACCTTTTCCAAGTTACGTTCATAGGCCTACAGTTTTTGGTATTGTGCTCTTCATTCTCATATAGAGAGTCTCCATATATTTTCAGCTCGAATCCAAGCACTTCTACAAAGTTATTTCAAAGCTGTTTCCCTGTCGTATTTGTTCGTCAGAACTCAGCAGTCCACTTATCTAGGCTTAATTTCAAGATGGCGGCGAACGTAATATTCCGTGAAGGTACAGTCTGTACAAACTGTCTTTTTAATAAAGTACCGGTGTACTTTCAAAGTTATCATTGTCTCGTTACAAATGTCAGGGCCCTCAGAAGTCTACCAATGAAGTGTGGAGTTACTTTGAACCTTTTTAATGGTGTAAAAATAGCGATTTAGCTGCATAGGCACAGTCATGCCCCTATAGCTAGCAGTGTAAGGCTAATGAAAGCTTTGGCTAAAAACGGTTGACTGCGGAATGCGGGGGGTGAACGGAGGTGGGAATTTGATATTTGTTTGTACTCGGTAACATCTTCCAGTACAGCCCAGGTCCAAAAAACACCGGACTTCTCCTTTAAAAGGCCAAAGCAGAGTTGTGAGGTTCTTTTTTGCAGGACAATAAAAAGTGCTAACAAAACAGGATGCTGGCAGAGAGACAGCGATGGCGTGGTGGTGAGGGCAAGGCCTTCCATAGGGATGTGAAGTCACACACACACACACACACACACACACACACACACACACAGTCACACACATGCATACCGCAGTCTCACACACAAGATACTGGACCACCATCCCTCGCCTCACGCCTGTACTCCAGCCAACTCATTAAAGATCTGGCATGGACACTCACATGGACTAGTCTTCCTCACACTTACACACACACACACACACACACACACACATAGTGTACACTCTCTCTACCTCCTCCACTCTTTCAAATGTGTCCCACCCTTTCCCCTGTCTGCTGTTCATTTCTTTCTTTCTCTTCTGCACTCTGTCTTCCCTTCATCCTTCTTCTCTCTCCCAATCTCCCACTCTCTACTCCCAATCTCTCTGTCGTTCCCTCTCCATCTTTACCGCCACAACTCTCTTCCTCCCTCCTTATCTTCCCTCTCTCTCTTTGTATTCTTCCCAGCCTGTGGTCAGAAGCTTATTTTGTGTGTGTGTGTGTGTGATGACACAGAGGAGTAGTAGGGAGCTGCATATGCTCCCACCCACGCACCAAACACCACTTTTAATGGATCTCTAGCTTCTCGCTGGGATCTCCACTGCACACACACACACATACACACACACACACACACAAACACACACACACAGCTCCTCTGCAAGAAAGGAGTAGAGGACAATGTATGTGTATGTGGGTGTTTTGCACTTGTGTTTGTGTGTGTGCAATGATTGCCATTCACGTGGTCTGCAAATTCATGAATTGAATGAATAGGTTTCAATGGGGCACATCCTGCAGTTTATTTGATTCAGATGTAACTTTACTTCCCTGATACGTCCCTGATAAAGTTCAGTGTGCATAGCCCTATAGCCCTGTTGGGCCATAGCCCTGAATGCTCTCTGTGGGTAAAAGTCTGTTGTTTTCAAATCTGAAAAAAAAAGCTAACACCCTGAGGATTGAAATGAATATTCTTCAGTTAATTTCCTTAGTAATATTTGACCCATCATTTTCACATGCACACCTGTTTTCTGTCATAGCAACACCAGCTGCTATGGACTCAAGCCATTATTGACAGTTTCCATCTTATTTTGTAGGCATAAATTGCCATCTGACCATGTCCAAATTACTTTAAAATCACCAATGATTTGTTGCTACTACCAGCTGATCTAAACAGCCACAATAAAAGAAATGACAAATGTTCAGGACAAAATTGTGCACTTTTCCATAATGTAGTTCATTGCCTTTTGCCGCCAGCATGTGGTTATATGATAAGGGGGAGAGGGGGTTGCACTCTCCTGTCATGTTGAACTAAGAAAGGAGAGAGATATTGACAGCTCTCTCTCTCTCTCTCTTTTTTTATTAAGTATGGATTACAGCATCTCGTAGAGGAGACATACAACAAAAACAAAGGATAAAACAAACAAACAAACAAAAACATCTCTCACACACACCTGCCCCCCCAAACCAACACACACACAATGGTGAGACCAGCCACTGTATCAGAGGGGGCTGCTGTCCTTTGTGCTATTGTATGATCTGTGTTTTAAAAGTGGTCCCACTTTGTCTTTCCCTTCTTCTTCTCTCTTCCTTCATTATTCCTTCTCCTCCTCTTGTCTTCTCTCATTTCCTCTCCCCTTCCCTTCTCCCTTTTTCTCTCTCCCTACCATTTTTCCCTATTACTCCTGTAGTCCTCCCTCTTTCTCTATCAATTTCCTCTCCTTTTCACCCCCCTCCTCTCTTCCTTTCTCTCCCACCCCCCCTCTCCTTTCCCCTCTCCTCCTCATCCCCTTTTCTCTCTCTCTTTTCTATTCTTTTTACTCCCCTCCTCTCTTCCCTCCTCCCTCGTTCTCCAGTGATGGCCCGGCACCGCTCCGTGACACTCTGTCATGCTAATGACCTGGAAAAAAAGCAAATGGGCTTTGCAAGGCCCCTAACCAGACAGCCAGTATTAATTAATTCATTCATTAACAGAATCATCCATCCTGCCCGCTTCTAGCATCCGTGATAGGTCCAAACATATGCACAGAATCCCAGTAATCAGCAATCCCCTGGGAGAGTCTATGACACTGCTAATTAGGTGTATTTGGATTTAAAACGCATTCATACTGCGCCTATACATTGTGTGAGTGTATGTGTGTTGGTATATACCTATGTGTGTGCCACTGCATTGTTGGATAATAGAATCATTAACATTGCATGAGACTGCCCGGACATAAGCCTCCTATATAGGGCTATGCATTCCAACAACTTCATTAGGAATAGAGCTGTAAATGCTGATCAAATCAACCATGAAGCTATTACAGGCCATCATTGCCATCTCAGCCACTCTCTCCAAACTCACTGTATGATTCAATCACATCATTTCTCCTTGATGTCTGTTGGACGTAATGCATATCATAACCTAACAAGGTTTTTGTCAGCGCGTGTTAAAACAGCTATCTGTATTCATAAAGACTCATTACACCTGGAATGGGCTGGATCTCTTGCTGTCTGTTGTGCTATTAGAGCAACTGATTTCTCCCCCTGTGCTCTCTGTCAACTATGAAAGTGGGATCCTCATAGTCGTCCCTGAGTGATGACCTCACTCTAAGCGCTAGAGTTATGTTGCATTCATGTAGGTCGGAAATTCAGAAGTCCCGACCCTTAGCTCTGGAAAAATTGCCCTCAACCTAATTTTCTCATTTACTCATTGCGCAACCTGAGGCATTCTAGTTTACTTCTATATAGTCACAGCCATGGCAGCTCACTATTTAACTGGATAGACAACAATACATTATCATTTTTTTTTTTAAATCTCTTTGTATCCGTTTGCATAAAAAGCTTCTGTTTCAGTGACTGAATACAGTTCAGTCATTCAGCATAGACCGGCACTGTGTGTGCCTTTGTGAATATGTGCCTGTAGAACAGCTGTCCACATCCCTATTGATGACTGAGAACTGTGACATCTTTGGGCACTTCTTTTGCTCAATTCTTTGCTCTACAGATTCTGTACATGCATCGGTTACCCTGTCTGCTTTTTAAAGTAAAGGCTTTCTTGACCTCCACGGTTGAAGGCAAACTGCATAAGTGAGTTGGTGTCCTTGCGTGTGCCTGAGTCACTAGGACTCTTTCTATGATGAGTGTGTGAGTATGAACAACTGATGAACTCCTGACTGTTTGTGAGTCACACACACACACACACACACACGTTTGTGTATCTCTGTATATTGAGGGGGTCTTGTGTTTGGCTTTGGCTGCTGGGCTCTTGGGCGATAGTTATCAGGATAATAGGACGCTTTATGCAGCCAACCAGCACAGCAACCTAGGGAAGGCCTCAGTTCTGTCATACACAAGGTCTTCCCACCTCTCAAACACCCACCACACCCCCCATGGCAAGGAAAAGCCTGCATGTGACAGGCAATGTAAAAACACAGTGACTGGGAGTGACTGGGACATAGCCTTGATCAAACCGCTTATAAATATTTATTCCATATAGGGAGTGGGAAAAAAAGGATAAGTTGTAAATCCCTTGTAGACACAAAAGTCGCTCTTAGGCATTTCTGATGGGGATCAATGCCTCCTTCTCTTTTGCCATGTCATAGAGAGAATAATCTCTTCTGAATGTAAAGAGGGATTATTCGGTGTCTAATCCCAAAGGGAAGAGGATGCCCGTGGAATAGAACGAAAGCAGAGATTAGACAAGTATATAACATTACATGTGAAAAGGTGGGCCTGATAAAAGACAGAATCCGATTACCCTCTCTCTCTCCCACTTTTCCCTATCTCTCTCTCTCTCTCTTTCATAGGCTCTCCTGGATGAGCAGTGCGTTGATGTAATTCAATAAGGTTCTGATCTGCCGTGTACAACTCCTCGACACTCTGCCCAATTAGGCAGCGGTGCTTGCAGCAGGGAGTGGTTTACTTGCACCCTGTGCTGCTGTCTAATAGAGCTGCCTAATAGAATTAGCCCTTAATGAGCAGCTTGACGCCTCTGACACCCTCCCCATCACCAGCGCCGCAGCAGCCTTCATCATAATCATCATCCCTCCGCCGGCTCGGCCACAGGAGCCCTAATCTAGTTTAGACTTTGGCTGGAGGGTTTAATGTCAACTGTGGGAAAAGAGGGAAAAATCCCATTTGGGGGGGACAAAGGATGGAGGAATCTCTCTGATATAGGAAAACCCCTGATCCTATTTGCTGTGGCGTGGCAGGCCAGATCACACGGCCTCAAAGCAACTGGGAATGACTGGGAATGATGGCTTTGCTTTAAGATCGTTGCTAGTTTTCCACTGCAGCAAAGATTAAAGCATGGGTACTGAGATCTCCATGTAAATGTCTTGCTAAGTAAAGGACTACTCCTGGGTTTATGAGGTTTGTGTGTGTTCATATGTACATATATGTATACAAGTCCATATGCCTATGTGTCACATGGTGTGTGTGTGTGTGTATACAAATGTTTAACCACAGCAACCTATAGGTCAACAGACAGTGCACTCTCTAAATGGACATGTGCATTCATGCACACAGAATCAGTGCCTCTAAAGTGAAGTAAAACTTCACAGAATTTTTTACAGCCATTCAATGCAAAGCTATTCTGATTAAATTCTTGAATCAAATTAGAGTTCAGCTCAGTGATCTGAGAGGTTTGTGTCAAGTGAGCTTTTATATAAATGGATTGGACTGTCCGAGTCTTTGAGAGGATAGAAAAAGGAGAGCCTTAGAATAAAAAGATGCTGTGAAGCAAAACGGCAAAAAGACAAAAGATAAAATAGAAACTCCATGAAATTCATTGATGCTGACAAACTGTTTTGAGTTGCATGGTGGCTAGATAGAAAACTTTTTTCTTTTTCCAGATGACAGCCCAAAAAGAGAAGCTTGCATTCTTACAGCTGACAGTGATGGTGCGTGTGAGGCCGACTGACATGCCTGCGCACATGCCTCGCTGAGAGCAATCGGAGAGTGTCAGTACTTCCTGGCAGTTGCCGTAACCATGTCAACCTATCAGAGTTGGGGAGCATCTGGAGCATGAGGGATGCTTGAAGCGTTTGACATGCTCTTCCATTTTCTGGAAGGTTCTGCCATTTTTGATCATTTTGTTTGCAGCCAAAAATCTTAAGTGATCAGTCTTGCCAACTGCTTGCCAAGTGTTTGTCTAAATGCTGAGGCTCTGCATTTTTTAGACTGAAAAGGTCCTTCACAAAGGGCAGGTAGAAGGCATAGCATGAGGCATGCTGTTTGATGGGAGATATCATATGTCCAGTCTACTGTGTGAATATATCCACGCCTGTTTCCTCTATCAGTGTGTGTCTGTGTGTGTGTGTGTGTCTCATGTGTGATGAAACAAAAAAACTATAATTTTCCTTAGTTTTAGGTTTACTTCTTAATAAGGTGCTTTGCTCCAGTACATTTACTAGGAGCTCTATGAAGGATTTATGGTGGATAGCCTCGTTCCTTAAAACGGTCAGTCTTACATGGACAGTACCTCAACATTAGAAACATGCAAGTTGCAAACATACACGCACGAAGAGACGCACACAGACACTCACAGCACACACAGACACCCAAAGGAAAGAAAGGTTAGAAAAGAGATCTCTTTCCCAATTGTTTCTCCTAGACAATAGTGAGATCATAGTGATACAAAAATAAGATTATTGCCCTTTTCTCCCACTTCTCAGGATTGTCTCAGGAGCAAAAGAGTTACGTTTTCTCAGTGTTGACTCCCTTAACTCCACAAATGAGATCTCAACAACGTTTTATATAATGCTCAGTGTTGTCCCATTTATACATCTCACTTTTTACTCAGGCAGATCCACCAGAGAGATCTCAGTGTAAACTCACACAAGTCTCATATTAGATCAATTTGGAACTTCTCAGACTAGATTCCGTCTGTTCAGTAAATGAGATCTCAGCAACATTTTAAATAATGCTCAATGTTGTCCCATTTACATCTCATCTTTTACTCAGGCTGATCCATCAGAGAGATCTCTCTGTAAACTCACACAAGTCTCATATGAGATCAATTTAGTACTTCTCAGAGCAGGCTGTCTGTTCTGTAAATGAGATCTCAACAACGTTTTGGTCAAGTTTGCGTGCGTGAGTAACGGTAACTTGTTCATTTCGCCACTGCCCAGTGAAACTTGAACGACTGTGTTAAGAGATTGTAGGCTACACTTTTCGTACAAAAGGTAGGTCAATAAACATTTTGTAATTTGCTAACGCATATTTTAAGACTCAACGTGAAATCCTCCGTGACATTAAACAACTTGACAAAGCAGCAGCACCTGTTGTCCACTTAATGAAGCGTCACCATGACCAAAACGGCTAAAAATGACAGGCTTTACTTGGAGAAAACTATTGACTCAGTGACAATACATGAGACTAGAACTGTAGGTTTGAGTAAGTGAATTTATAAAGTTTATTTTTAAATTGATCTGCATGAAATGTAATGTCTCTCACAAATTGGCCAATAATACAATAGGCTAATCCCTCAGTTGTGCTAAGTGGCTAGCACCTGCTGGGGTCATCCCTATGTTCCCCGGGTCCTATTTTCCCTGCTCTCAGGGTCCTATGTTCCCCTCTTTGTATGGGACTGGGGAACAGCGGACCCTTTTTTCAAAAAAGGTTCCTATGTTCCCCGGTTTTACAATCTAATCACAAAGCCTGCCGTAACTTCTAATGTTCCTCATACAGAGATATGCCGTATTTCATGAAATAGGCTATGCACTGTCACTCTTCACTTACATTTCTGGGTCAAAGGACTTTTGTACGATAAATATAGTTTTACTATTCACAAAACCAGCATGGGGCAAATGCACAAAAGCACATGAAATGAAATGACAGGCAGGTTGTGACAGTTTTTTGTTGGCAGTTGTTGGCTCTAACTTTTAACCTGACCCGAACTGTCGGAAGTCTCAATGTTCAAGAACAGCACTGCAAAGGCCACATGAAGACATTAGAGCAAACTGTTTATGTAGTGTTATATTTTGTTACTGAGCTATTGACCGGACAAGTGAAATCTTAATCTAT
>JAGFZM010000539.1:0-11023 GCA_017657215.1 Limnothrissa miodon | reverse complement strand
CACACACACACACACACACACACACACACACACACACACACACGTACACACACCTTTCCACGCTATAGTACACACAAGCACTCATTTCCTTCACTTACCAACCCACTTCATACACAAGACACTGACTGTCTATTAGTCATGGGATGTTGGGTATTATTATTACTTGTGTGTTAGTGAGAGTGTGACTGTGAGAGAAAATGTGTGTGTATGTACCGGGACGTTCCTTTTGTATCAGTTACCTCGTTCCCACCCTGTCTTAGTCGGGGGGCCCCTGTAGATTTAGAGCAGAGCTGCCACCTTAGGCCTCCCTCTCCCACGGGCCCTCTCTCAAGCTGCACCCATCTGCATTTCCATCTCAAGATTCTCAAGGGGCTCAGGGGGTCCACTGCTGCGGCATACCTCAGGTTGGACTGGGGGAAGCATCCTTGGCTTTGTGAACGCACCACCCATCAGGTGATTTAGACCCCTCAGGGGGCCCTGTGGCATCAGTGAATGGCCCGACAGGAAGTTAGTGGGAGAAAGGTTGGGTATGTCTTTAGTCGTCTGTGGTTAGGGTGGTGCAGAACCTTTTGTGCGGGCTATTGAATGGAAGCAGCGCTAAGTCATCCCATGGGCATGTGCAAAGCCTCTGTGGCGGTTGGGTTCTGAAGGAGGAAGTTCTCAGAGGGCTTTATAGTGGGGCGGCTGGTGAATCATTGGCCATTTGTGTCACATGCCTGTGGAGACACATTCCCTGTGACCGACTCTCTCTGACGGTCTGAAAGATGGCTGTGTGTACGTGTGTGTGGCGGTCTATGATTGTGTTTGTCCTGTGGAGCATGCTGTGTGTGTGTGAGCATGTGAGAGTGTGTCTCATCAGAGAGAGAAAGAATTAAAAGGAAAGAGGAATGAGAGGGGGAAAAGAAAGAAGAAGACAAGGAGAATAAGAGATGACAAAAGAGACGGGAAGAGATGAGGCAGCTAGGTGAATGAGTGCTGGAAAGAAAGGGGGGGGGGGGGGCAAGAAGGGTGCGTGTCCTGCTGAAGAGGTTAGGAGTGGTTTGGGGAGAGCTGGCACTGGTGATGTTTGGCCTGATCCCGGTGCCCAAATGTTGCCCAGTGGCATTGTTGGTTTTTCAGCCCTAAGCTGCTTACTGGGTGGATTAACCAGGAGGCCTTGCACCCACTCTCGCTTCTTCCCTCTCTCACTCTATCATTCTTTCAAACTCCTCTCCTTTCTTTTCCTTTCTCTCTAGTGTTTGCGCTGTCTCTGTCAGGCTATTGATTTCATTGTCTTTCTCTTTTTCTAGTTCGAAGTTGGTCTCTTGTCATCTTTCCCAGAATCTCTCCCCTTTTCACGCCACTCCCAGACAGACTCGCAGCATGGAAAGACATTACCCAGAATGCACTTGCAAGCTTGTTTGTACTGCTGTGGAAAATATGTCATCTTTGGCATGGCATACTTTTCAGGTATAATTGTTCTGGCGACGGTGCATGGAAGAGATCCCATGTACACACATCTAGATGTGGACAAACACAGGACAAAATGCTTTCCTTGATCTTTCCAGGTGTGTGTGTGTGTGTGTGTGTGTGTGTGTAACTGGAGACTGCGGCCTGACTTGAACCCACACTCCCCCTTACTCTCACCAATCTGTACCGAGCCCCAAGACTGGCTTATCAGCTTCCAGGAGACCAGGGCACTTTGGGGGTTGCGGGTGGTGGTTCGGAGGATGGAGAGGGAGGGCTGTAGAGAAAATATGTGTCTCATTTTAGAGTTGTTGCAACTATTTTATGTAGTGCCTTCTCTTAAATTGTACAAATGTGTACTTGTGTGTGTGTGTGTTTGTGTCTTTACATGTGTGCTGATTACCATGATCGTTATAGAGGCATTAGAGTAGATGTTTTTATTTAGGTTTATTTGTACACATGTACACACTTTCCTGTATGAGGATACACATTGAGCGTTGAGGGGGCTGTGGAGTAGTCTATGTGAATTATAGATGTCATAATGGCTTACTAGTCGTGCTCTCCGCTGTGCATGGACTTGAAATGGACTTTCACAGACATGCCCATGTGAAAAGGGCTTGTGTCCCGCTAAGGTATAATGTACACACAAACACACACACACACACACACACACAAATACATTCACATACCTTTCAGATGCCCATTTGCACTGATGTGAGAGAATGCAGACAGTGTGTAGTGCTGCTCTGTGAAGTGACTCAGTCACGGGTCAGCACGTTTAACCTTCACTTCATCACCTGACTCTGAGACCCGCTGCCACAGTGGTGTGTGTGTGTGTTTGTGTGCATGTGTGTGTGTGTGTGTGTGTGAGCAAGAGAAAGCAAAAGAGAGTGAGTAAGACAGAGACAAAGTCTAGGAAAGAATGCCAAAAAAGTTATTACGTTTCATATCCATGTAGTCGAATGTGTGTCTGAGAGGGTATTGTTTCTGTCAGCCACAGCAGTGAGCCTGGATCCCGCTACCACTGCAGTAATGAAGGTGTGTGTTTGAGTGTGTGTGTTTGTGTGTGGGAATGGAGTGGAATGCACTGATAAAGCTTGACTTCCCTCCCATTTACGGAGGAGCGAATTACATGTAGCGCAGAAGGCATGTGTGCACACAGTCACTCTCACTCGCTCATTCACTTTCTCACACACACACACACACACAGAAAATAAGATGGGTGGATGTAATGTTACAACAACAGGTGAATGAGGCCAGTTGTAGGTGATATCCTGTAGTGCCATCTAGTGTTCATCACAGAGAAACACATGCACACCGTTTCCCAGGTAATTTGGTACCCTCAATGAAATCCAGTGGCTTTGTTTATATGAGCAAAGAATTATTTTTTCTCTGTGTTACCTTTCACTTCTTGTTAAAGAACTGTAGAACTGCATTTACATTTATTCAGGATGTGGAACATGCATCTAGATTTTCCTTCCTTATTTGTTCTCCTGGCGTGCACATTACTGGAGTGACATGAATTGTGGCAGCTGTTAACAGAACCAGTGTTTCAGGTTTACTCTGTTCAGTATTGCACACAGGTTCCTCTTTCATGTCTATTGTTTGTCCTGCTGTGTCAAAGTGTATGATTGTTTTTATAGAAGAAACCGGTTTTAGGTCTGAAATGTGTGTGTGTGTGTGTGTGTGTGTGTGTGTGTGTGTGTGTGTGTAGTGTGTGGATATGTGACCTCCACAGATATGACTGCATGTGAAGCGTCTCTTTCTAATCACCTGACCTGCTGCACCTGACTGCAGCTTTGAAAAGTATATATGTAGTACTCCAGTAGTGCTCTAATCTACTCCAGAGGAAGCAAACTCTTTGTAGACGAAGCTGCCCACCCTAATTGGGAGAAGTCCTGTCACGGTCGTGCACTGGTTCTGCGCCCTCCTAATGGTAGCCCCAAATCCCCTGGATTACTCTTGAGTCAGAGGTGACGCTCATGCACCGGGAATGATCTCGTGCCTCCCTAATGTTTCCATACTGAGGGGTCTGCCTAATAGACTTGACCTTTGCACCGCAGTTAGGCTAGGCATTAGCAGACTGTCACTCTGGTGGCACGTGACTCACTCTCTCAGTCATTGGTAGAGAATGAGTGTGCCTCTTAATTATCTACCTTTATCTTGCTCTCTTTTTTCTCTCTCCCTCTCTTTCTCCCTTTGCCAATGGAATATTGAGGGAGAGAGAGAGAAACTTTACTTTTAAATGTATATGTAATTGTCTTTCTATGCATCTCTCTGTGTGTAATTGAGCTTTGGCAATAGTGTTGTTGAATCGCTCATGCCAATAAAATGTTCTTGAATAAAATAGAATTGAATTGAGAGAGAGAGGGAGAGACAGAGGTGGGATGAGATAAGATGTACGAAACGGAAAGACGATGTGGAAGAGGAATGGCCCACGGTCGTGTGTCCATCTGGGTTCAAGCTGTTTACTGTGTCCCCGTGATGAGATAAGGTGACCTGTATTGTTCCAGAGCTCCCACTGTCCGCTGCGTGGCCTCCTGAAGATCCAGCTCATGCGGGCCAAAGCGCTGAGCCTCTGCTCCAAACGCAGTGTACTCTCATCAGCCTGCTCAAGCTCCTAATGCGTCCAGACCTGGACCCCTTTGATCCTCACATCTGCTCTTTAATCCCAGCCTTGTTTATGATTGGGACTAAATTTGGGCCAGCATTACGCGTTGCCTTGATGCCTCAATTGGAAACAGGCAACAGGGACCGGTAGCGAGGGGAAAGCAGCACAGACAAGTACTTCTTCAGACCAAACACAACTAGAGAAGAGAAAATCAGACGCCATTAATATTGGATGTATAAAAGTCAGACCAGTAAAGAGGGATCAGAAGTCTTTATTTCTGTGGATGAACCCATCCTGACTGAGCAACGTCTTGTACTGTGAAACACGAGCGCTTGAGGCATGACAGGAGAGGCTCATTGCACTAAAGATGAGATTTCAATCTCAAAGCATATTCTCCCAGACATGGCTTGTCAGGAGCGCGATACCGAGCTTATAGACTAGGGCCAGTAGTTACATGGATGCAAATTCTTGCGGAGAGCAAACTTATAAATTTTGAAGAAACAAAACCCAAATGTCTTTGCCATGTGTCAAATGTGGAGCCAAACAGAATGAGCGCAGTATTAGTACCAGTAGACTTAGGCCAGTAACCTGGTTGAGTATGTTTGGCATGTCGTTGTTGATTTAAAGGCAAAATGTGGCCATCAGTGAAGATATATTTGTCTGTCACAACCCCTGTCCCCCCTAAGCTCCGCCATTCTCTGCTCAGTGTTGTATTCCCTACAGTGATGTGTCATGTAGCTCCAACTTTTTTAGCATCTAAACAGTGAACAGTTATTGAATGCAGGAGTTCTCAGAAAGTTTGTACCCACCAGGCCACACACATGCTGATTGTGAGTTGTTCGACACAGAAAGAACAATCTAACCAGCACTCTACATTCCAGTCAGGGGTAGAAATAATAATGAAACTAACTTATTATTATATATATTTTTTTACATTCCAGATTGTTTAGATCAGATTTGTGTTGGGTCTGTCTTCACTTACTGAATTGGAACTAAACCTATTCAGCATAGGCCATACGTGTGGAAATGGAGCATTTGCCTGTGCTGTGTTGGAACTAGCATTAAGGTTAGCTAAGGCCCCTCACTGACCCTCTGTGAGTTTGAGACACACACCAGACTCCGCAGATGAGCACTTAAGAGAGCTCAGCCCAGCTCAGCTCAGCGTGAGGCCATCATCCTGCCCTTCCGCCCTCCTGCTTTCTCTCCTCTGGCTGGATGACTCCAGCCTCACCCCTTCAATTTAGTCAACCTGCTTGACTCCAGCTAGCAAACAATGAATAGCCACTACTTACATAAACACACACACACACACACACAGACTATCATACGTTCACACCTTTTTCACACTTGGACACAATTCGCTTTTTCCATAAACACTCGGTCTTAGCCATATATTGGGGCTGCCTCCTCATGTAAAACTAGTGAGGTGCTACTTTAAACACCAGTTCACACTGTGAAGTCATATGCATTTTACTTTTGTGTGTGTACATTAGTGTGTATGTGTATGTGTGTGTGTGTGTAATGTGCATGTGCCACCTATTGCTCTGTATGGCACCAGGGTGCAAGTATTTGGCCTTGTGTTTTATGAACTGGAGTGAGTGAGGGCTCGCTGTGTGAGTGTGTGATCTATGTCGCTGAGTGAGTTTTATGGTCGTACAAACACACTCAGATATACACACACACACACACATATATTTATATCCAGACTTGTGTAGTTTTAAACCTAAGGTTTGTGTCACGCTGTGAATTTTACAACAGCACTAAGCTCAAGCCAAAGTTTCTGTAGGGATCAGAGGTTCAATCGGAAACGAAGCGTCTTTTCATTTTAAGTTTATTTCTCACATTTGAAACACGTTTCATTTTTAGAAATGCAAAGAAGGGTTTTTGTGTGTAAAACTTCACCAAAATTGTGTTGAGTTGTGCTCAGTGGTCCAGCAATCAAATATTAAAGTATTTTGAATGGGATGGTAGATATAATGGGTAGACATTTTTATTTTTTCATTTTATTATGGTGCTTCCATTGTTTTAGTTTTTTTTTTTTTTTAAGAACTTGTTATCTTGCTTTTTAAAAATTGATGCAGTATCAGAGCTGTAGCTGTAGGTGGCACCAGCAGATCACTGCCTTGAAGTTGTTAGATAGGCGCGCACACACACACACACACACACACAATCACAGCTGGAGCGTGCTGCAGTTTTTCATTGCAATCAGGTGTTTCTGGTTCCCCTTTTTTTCCACATGGCAGATTAGGCTTCAAACCTGATACTGTGTGATATACACACAGACTCCAAGCCATGGAGGAGTAAGGTGCTCGCTCTCCGCAGACTTTCTCCCCCCACCCCCCCACCCCCCGCCCACACTCACACTCCCTCACTCACTGTACACACACTCTCTACCTCTATTTTCCAGTTCCTTCTTCCTTTCATTCATTCACTCCCTCTCTCTTTCTCCCTCTCTCTCCCTTATCTCTTCTTTTCCTCTCTTATTTTTTCTGTCCAGTGTATTTTTTTTTTGGAGGAGGACACTGCTGAGTCCTCTGGGGTGCGGTAAATAGTGGCGGTGAGCTCCATTGTGAAGTGTGCTCTCTGGCCTGTCCTAGATCTCCCGCTTGGAAAAATACGCATCGGAATTCACGTTTACTTTCAAAACCCTCCCATCACAATCTATCTGCCTCTCTCCTTTCACTCCTTTCTCCTCTCTCTCTCTCTCTGTCTTTCTCTAGTCTCTCTTTCTCTTTTTCCTCCATCTTCTCATCTTCTGTCCTGCTGACTCTGTCATCCCATTGGCCCTAAATTCCCTGTCCAAGATTCCATTCATACCGTCATGGCTCTATTTGTGTTTGTCTGGGTACTTATCTGTGTTGTGCAATAACACACACACACACACACACACACACACACACACACACACACACACAGAGAGGGAGAGAAGTCTGCTTCTGTAATTTTGGGCCTCAGGGTCTCATTTGTTGTCGTGTTTTCCAGATGTATTGGTTGTTTGCGTCTGTGTGTGTGTGTTTGTGTGCATGGGAGTGGGGTCGACGTGTGTGATTGATCCGAAATGAGGTGCAATCTTTTCCACTCTTTTCCTTCTGCAATTGCTCTTTCTGGTCAGTGCATCCACCCCCACATACAGAAATACAGTACATAGGACACTTGAACTCTCTGCCACTGACACGCACGCACACACGCACACACACACACACACAGACACTTGCTCCCATAGAGAAGAGAGAGTAGGCAGATGTTTCTTTCCTCTGGGCAGATAAAGAGAAGTGAGCCAGTCCAGTGAGAAGTTTGCTTTGGATAGGATACGATACCTCCTTAACCTCTGTCCTCTTTCTCTTTCTCTCTCTCTCTCTCTTTCTGTCTCTAACTCTTCTCTCTCCTTTCCCCCCCTTTCTTTCTGTCCATCTACTACTTTTCCATCTCCTTTCGCCAGTTAAAGAGCTCTTCTTTTATCCCACCAAGCACGCACACACACACACACACACACACTCAGTTTCTTTGTGGAATGGGTACCTGTGTGTGTGTGTGTGTGTGTGTGTGTGTGTGTGTGGTGATTCAGCTTACTCCTTCACAGTAGCAGCACCTGCTAGAGGTTGTGTGGAGTTCAGGAGGTCGGAGGTGCTTCACCTGTGGGGCCTCTTCATCACACTGAGCAATGTTCCTCTCTGGAGCCACTGCTCTTACACAGAAATGTGTGTTTGTGTGTGTGTGTGTGTGTGTGTGTGTGCTTGTGTGTGTTTTTCCTTTTAATTTACAGAAGAATAGACTTAGAAGATAGAAGAACTACACTTTATATATGCCTACTTTCCTGCCACCTAAATGGTTTTGATCTAGATGGCCTTTGACTATGCTTGATTTAAATATAATAATCTTTGTGTGTGTGTGTGTGTGTGTGTGTGTGTGTGTATGCGTATGTGTGTGCTACAGGTTTCTCCATTATTTCATGGTATGAAGATGATGATGATCCAGACCGACTGGGGTTGCACCTTCTGACTGAGAGCACAAACACCAGCGAGGAAACAACACTGAATCACCGTGGCAACAGTGTGTGACTGACAGAAGCATAGTAACCATGCCTGCCCTCTCCACAGGAGCTGGCAGTGAGCCAGGTGAGCTTGAGCGCATTCATCGATCACTCAAATTAACATTAGTCAATCTATAGTCAATCAATAACCACATTTTGCATGCATACATCATGGCATAACGCTACGAAAAACAGAACCAGGAGCCCTGGTGGTTGGTAATATTTCCATGAAGGAGCTGCTTATGGCTGGCCTTGGAACTCTCTGGTGAAAGTATCTTTGCAGAACCCTGGTTATAGCATTCTGGCCACAGTAATTTTCCATAGCAAGGAACCCTTCAGGAACCGTCAGGCATCTGCTTTGGGGAATGTTGCGTTCATATTGAGAACCTAGGAACCCTAACAGAACCTTAGTGCTCTCTGTGTTACTGTGTATGAGTGGGGAGTATTAGAAGAATTCCTCCCCTCACATATTTGCACAGTATTGAAACTGTGCTATTATCTGTTGTTTAAGAGTAGTTAAAACAGTAGTTAACTAAACAACCAGCACACAGACATACACTGTCTTTTAAAATAAAAAAATATTGCAGTCGGATGTGAGAAGATCAGTAATCTCATTTATACAGTAAAGATGAGTCACCATGTCTTGCAACATCATGGCTCCTCAGTCCAAAAAATAAAATTTTGAAACGCTCTGAGGATGTCCTCCAGGAAAATGTCACAGTTCACTAGGGCGATCTGCAGAGCCGCTTCTGGTGCCGTCGTTCGGTCTCACTGTCCATGTCCGTCACGCACGGCTACACACACGTCCCAGAGGCCGTCCCCGCCGCGAGCACTCACATTCCTGCCGACGATTACGGTGATGGGTTAGTGCATGGAGACCCATTGGGCCTCTTAGTGCCTGTCTATATGCGTTTGCCTGCGCCTGTGACTGTCTGCGCCTTTGTTGGTGCAGGTGTGTGTGTGTGTGTGTGTGAGGGAACAATGGTTATAGGGGAGGGAGTGAAAGAGTGAGTGAGTGAAGGAGTTGGGGAGAGCAAAAGACGGAGGCATAGAGAGAAAGAGAGAGAAAAGGGGGATCTGATGGAGAAAGAGTGTGTCGGTGGTTGGCCTGTAGACATGCCGTGTGCTGGCTATTACGCACTCACTGTGGAAATTTGTATAGACAAAGTGGAAAGCCAGACCATCAATTACGATTATAGTCATTTCAGGCAATTACTGGCAGTGTCCTTCTTTCCAAATCAAACATGTATGGTCCCCTCTGTCCCCAAACAGAGAGGGTCGCCTTGCCTCCCGCTCCCAGTCTGAAATAGGAGTAAGCCTCAGCACGGCACAGAGAGACTGCGGGACATCAAGAAAAGAGGCTGAATGGAACACAACTTGTACACAGACGAGACAAAGAGATCAAGGCAGAAAATGATGACTGGGATGCAAACAAACAGCGTGTGTGGATGCTTGAGTAGAATTCCAGGAGAGGGAAGTGAGTGAGGAAGGAGGAGGAGGAAACATAGAACACAGGCCTAGAGAGTGCACAGACAGGGGAAGAGAGGAAAGAGAACACTGCAGTGGAAATCAAAGAGGAGAACAAAGACAGATGTATGCAGTGATTAGTAGGAAGATGGTTAACACACTTCAGTTGTGTGTACTTGAGATGCATGAAGCATGTGATGACTTATTTGAATTTGATTGTAAATCAAAGCTGTACTTTAACAGGAGCAAAAGAAAGCGGGCTTTGATTAAAATAAGTGTTTGAAAAAGTTGGTAAAAAAATATCATTTAAAATAGCATTTATATCTGATGTGAAATATATAATAATTTATATCTGATATGAATACCGTATTTCCTGGAATAATGGCCGGGGCCTTTATTTACTTAGTTCACCCAACGCCCAGGCCTTAATTTTAGGCAGGCTTTAATTACAGACAGGCCTTTATTTCTTATTGACCTGGTAGGTAGAATAGGCCTACGCGCTCTTTAATTACGGTGAACTACATGTAGGCTATGATTTTATATTATTATTATCATTACTGATAAAGGGTTCAAAACATACTGTATATCTCCACCTCTGCATCCACTCAAGTGGCCTGATCTGGTTACTAAACATTAGCATGCTTTAGAACGACTGGATCCATGTTTTGCGTTCTTCTTTTGATGGAGGAATGCATTTGAACAGAAAAACAGAAAACAACATTGGACATAGCAGGATAAAATATCAATATTATAAATGGTAGCCTACCATGCAGAAATATACCTGGATTACATTTTTTGCAACTAAGTCATTTTAGGACTATCCTGTAAAGATTGGTAAGTTCTGCCGTTCATAAGTTATGAAGCAACTGAAATTATGAAGTGTAATGTCAGTTAGGAAGAAATAGTCCTAATTTCCAAACATTTCTTATTCATTTATAGTATGGTTGCTTCGATCTAGTAGTAGAGTGTTTGGTACCACTTGAAAGCTCTGGTTCTGCACTTTCATTTGATATGCATACCATGTCTGTGCGATTCCGGGTTCGTGAGTTATTTGACTCGGTAGTAGGCTAATGCAGTGATAGCAACGTTTGCCGTTTACAAAATTAAGGTACATTCATAAATTATTTTCTCAACAACACATCGATGCACATGCATGTGCCATATAGCGATGGAAAGCCCCGGTTCTGTTTTTTCCATTGATATGCGTTTCATCTCGCTGTGACATACCGTTGCGCAGTAAACGTACAGAGAAAAGGGTATGCGATTTTGCCCACACATCCATAAAGTTTCAGTAACAGTTCACTTACTTTAAATGACCGTCATATCCATAATGTCCAGCCTTGAAGTTAGAAGCAACCAAATAAGTCCACGTGTAGTGGCCGCTTTGCAGCGGCCGCTTCTGAGAGCAGATACCAGACAACTCGCGTCTTAAATTATAGAGAAGGTTTATTCTAACTTAGAACTGAAAA
>JAGFZM010000538.1:46181-77120 GCA_017657215.1 Limnothrissa miodon | reverse complement strand
CCTCCACCTACACCCATACACGCACACACACACACCTTCCCTGGTACTCACACACACACACATCTCCCCTGGTACAGGAACCAGGCTGTCCTGGTTCATATTTCACACAGCCTTCTGTCTGGGAGGGAATATGCTCTCTATTAAACTGTGGTGCGGAGCATGTCCCTCCAGTAAAGCACTATCTGGGTTTGTGTGTGTGTGTGAGAGAGAGAGAGAGGAAGAGAGAGAGAGAGAGAGAGAGATAGTGAGTGTGTGTCTGTGTGAATGAGTGCAGTGTGTGTACACGTGTGAGTGTGCGTCTTCTTCAGTGGAGCACTATCTATGATTACTATCAGAGATCATATTCTCTCCACTTCATTTCCTATTGAACTTTTACTGCGGTGCTTTATCCCTGACACCGTCACAGAGACCAGCCAATAAAGACAGCCAGAGGCCCGAGTGACATCAGCACCGTGTCCACGGTAACGGCATGCCAACAGGGGGGACCTTGAGCAGACCCCCACTCAGGTGAGATTATAAGCCACCTAATGAGCGGCCCCATCCAGCAGTCTGCCCTGGAAGGATGTTGAGATTTCAATCCAATTCCCAGGTAATCCGATGTTCTGGGAGACTGAAACAATAACATAAAAATTCATTCTTTTCACGTTTTTCACTTGTTACGAAAAGATAAATTGTCTTTCGCAGGATTAGTGCATATAAAACTCAATTGAAATATGTAGGAATTTGCAGGTGTCTCCCATAACCTGTAGGTCTACATCAAAGTTCACTGAATAGAAACAGATATTTGAAACACTGTAATGCACTCATATTTTCGATTTAGTTTGAGATGATTGATGTATTACACTAACACACACACTATACTAACCTTGCCAC
This sequence comes from Limnothrissa miodon, assembly GCA_017657215.1. Taxonomy (NCBI): domain Eukaryota; kingdom Metazoa; phylum Chordata; class Actinopteri; order Clupeiformes; family Clupeidae; genus Limnothrissa; species Limnothrissa miodon. The sequence continues at coordinate 76,247 of JAGFZM010000538.1, read as the reverse complement.
AGTTTACTGTACATTTGAGTCACTGTACATAATACACTGAACATATGCAGTTAATTACTAGAAGCGACTCCACTTTAGTAAGTCAACAGCACACCTCATTCAGGCTTGAGTAAGTTAAGCGGTATCCTCTTTAAAATAAAGGCTACATTGCCACAGGGCTCTGCATTGCCACTCATCTCTCTTCAGCATTGGCCCTCGCCTGAGCAACAGGCTGGGAGCTGTGAAGGACCTTCTCTCTCCACCCTCGAGGCCATAGCACGCCACACTCAGCCTTCGCAGCTACACTGGCCTAAGTTGGCTGAGCATGTCAAGGACTCTCAGCCTGCCTTTGGTGGATAGCCATCTTAGCAGAGTTGTGCGGGAGAGGGGATTGAGTCGTGATGCTGAAGGTACACTTGTAACCATAGTGAAGGAGGAAAGGGTGGATAACAAAGGGGAATAAAGAAACTCTCTTATGTAGTTGTTTTTCTTTAAGGACAACTGAATCAAATACAGGATTTGTTGCATGTTTACGTGTTTCCCTCTGACTCTATCTCTGTGTGTGTTTGTGTGTGAGTGAGTGTGCTGTATGTGTGGGTAGGTGCCCTGTACCTAGAATTATTGTGTACTGTTTTACTGGTAGAGTGTGACTTTTTGCAAATTGTCGATTCTGGCTATTTCCTTCATTGTTGCTGTTTTCTTTCTGCCTGTTTCGCATCACCATGACAACAGCAACAGTGCCACTCATTAAGCAAACACATGTGTTGGTGATTAAGTCTGAGTCTGTGTGTGTGTGTGTGTGTGTGTGTGTGTGTGTGTGTGTATCATGAGAGAGAGGGAAAGAAAGAGAAATTGTGTGAATGTGTGTCTGCATGTGTGTGTTTATGTGTAAGAAAGTAAGGCAAACTAAGGAAAGAGGTGTGTGTGTGTGTGTGAGAGAGAGAGAGAGAGAGAGAGAGTGTTTATGAATCTGTGAGAAAGATGTGGAGAGCTGAACTGTGAAAAAGATAGTTACGAGACAAAAGATAGCAAAAATATCAGCAGATGTAGGGATGGGGAGGATGAAAGGAATGGTTGTGTGTGTGTGTGTGTTTGTGTGTGTGTGTGTGAGGGTGTAGTCTGTGCAGTCCTGTATGTTTATCTGTTAGCTACCCCCGTCTGTGTATCAGACTTGGCGAAAACACCTTCAATAAAGACAGAGCTGTCACCTTGCATCTGCATGTCACACATAACCTGCGCAACTGCCAGAACAACCCATCTGTAAATGGGGGAAGTCTGTAGGGGCCAGCGTTAGGATATACAGTAGGCCTACATGTGCTTTCCTTACCACCCACCTGAGTTGCAAAATTCTGGGAATTTTCTAAGTTGGAAACTTTTCAATGGAATTAACAGGAATTTATGGGAATTTACGAGAATTAATGGGAATAAACTGGGAATTGTCAAAGTTGAGGGTTAGGAACACAAAGATGGTTGGTAGGAAATAATGTTATAGCACAGCCTTGGCTAAAACTATGAGATTTGATATGCATCAAGTTAAGTTGCCTTTAATTTGCTATTCCTCAATCACAGGGACATAACACATATCTCAATGCAGGGCTATTGAGGCCACACCCCCTACATACATTATGCATCCTCCCATCACATGCACAATGATTTCTAGAAACTGCTAAAGCAACCTTTCTGGGCCACATTCAGACAACACATATAAAGATATTTGAGGCTACACATTTGAGAGCTACATACAGTAAAGTAGGTTTTGATAACATGACATTTGTTCTACAATGCTAAAATTTAACTAAATCAAAATACATTGCCAGCTCACGGGTAAAGCAGATTTGCTAAAGGTAAGCTAGCTAGCACCTTTTCATTAAAGAAGTTAGCTTATCATGGTGCTATATAGGACAAAATATGCTGTTTCTTCTGCCTCCTGCTAAATAGTTTTACATAACCACACACAATTTCATACATCATTTTAATGTTTTGATAGACCTCTACATATTTACATATCTACAAATATATTATTTAACAGAAAACTGCCACATATTTTAATTGTATCCTTTTGCACAAATGTCTGTTTATGACAAAATATGTTGCTGGTATATAATTCATATGGCCTATGTTTCTGTAAATCATCCAGAATTTCCAGTTAATTCCCATAAATTCCCAACATTCTCAAAATTGAAATACATTTTCCGGAAAGTTTCCAGAAATGTACAAGAAATTTTCCACCACTTTGCAACCCTACAATCACACACGCTTGTCACATCTTTGCCAAACATTGTGCGCATTCTACGATAGTTCTAGTGATAGTTCATGGTGATAACTAATTCAGTAACCATGGACCTGAATGATAAAATCAATAAGACCAAAATTACACAAGACCAAATGTTGGTTCATTTTATTCCAGGGGAATAAAATGTGTTTCTCTTATTTAGTCACTAAATTTCTTACCTGTCAAATCTTATTCATTTGTCTAGCACATATTGTTTCCTGTGTCCTCCACTTGTTTCAATACAGCACAGTGGCATGGGAAATGCACATCGCTTATAGATTTTACGTGAGTCTTAAGTGCGAGTGCAGGTGCTTTGCTTTGTAAAATCTGTGTGTAACTAGCTCTACGCTGCTTGGGAAAAATAATTACCTTTACAAAAAAAAACATCTCTCAATGGCCCAATGTTCCCTGCAATTAACAAACTCCACCAGTAGATAATGGCAGTAACTCTGCAATAATAGACCAGCACTCTTCTATCAGTTAGCTTTCGTATACATTTGTTGTATTAATGCAGCAACAAAGCACAATGTGTTTGTTTAGTCTGTTTAATGCTGATGCTACACTCTCTAAGTCTAAGTTTTAACTAAAATCTATATGATATATGATATATTATATTGGGGTTAATGCTCAAGAATCATAGCCTAAAATTTACAAGCACTCCAGAAGGTCTCACCATGTCTGCTGTCATCAAAATGACCAAAGAATAGCAGTTGTTTACATTAGCTTTACGATTGACTTCATCAGAATTTGTTTCAAAGAAGCTATTGTGTTTTGCCGTTTTTTACAGTTCACAACCCCTGATTCCAACTTGGTCTATCGGTCGTGCACTATACAGTTCAATGTTAGGATGGCTTGTCAGGGTACCAGAATCACACATTTACACAAAATCAACAATAAAATCAACCGACTGTACTTAAAAAAGAAACACACAACCCATCCAGCTATGAAGCAGCCCTGTGAGGCCTCTTGTCACAATCACTGCACTCACAGAGCTTTCCAGGTATCACCAGAATTCTAGACACAAAACTGGCACACAAACACATACATACCACACACACATGAACACAAACATTCTCTACATATACACGCACACACACACACACACACACACACACACACACACACTTCAAAGGGAAAGTGACACGGCCCCTTAGTATTTCCCTTCCTGATCACATCGCCTCGCCCCCGGGCCTCTCCCCAAGCGGAATCAGAATCAGCTTGGAAAACTAGGCCACAGCCCAGGGAAGAAGAACCAGGGAGGATTCTGTCATAGAGAAAGTCCCCTCCACTAACTGCCCCCCCCTACCACCACCACCACCACCATAGACACACATAGACTTCTCCACAAACAGCCGCCCCCCTGCTTATCTCAAAATGAAAAAGGGAAAATATCAAACAATCTTTTCAATGGTAACCTTGAAAGCAGAGATGAAAGGATTTTTCACATTAGCACATGACCATTGAAGTGCTGGTACATGTGTGTGTGTGTGTGTGTGTGTGTGTGTGTTGACGTGTGAGTGGGTAAAATTTTACTAAGAGGGTTTGTCTATACACTTTCTTATATACAGTAAATAAGAAAGTCAGTGTGTGTGTGTACAGGTGTACAGTACTGTATGTGTGCGTGTCTGTGTGTGTGTGTTGTACGCTGTTGTGCAGCACAAAAGCTCAAATAATAATCATAATATCTATCTGAGTGTGTCAACTGTACCCAATAATTTGCTTTGGTAATTAAACTACTATTCATCATTCAGCTATTGCAAAATATATGTCTCTAGTTAGTCCAGGGTGTCTGCACAGCTGTTTGCAGTGCTGCCAAGATGTCACATAGGCCTGCACGAAGCTAGGTCAATAACAGAGTACAAAACCAGTGCAATAAGGATGCCACTTTCATTACCTTGATGTTCTCAATCTTTCATTACCAGCCCTGATGCTGTTCTCATTCTGTGCCTGACGCCTCAATTAATGTTACACAGAAACTATCAAGTGAAAACCTACATTTTTATTTCCATATTATTTTTTATATTTCATATTCAATATTCTGCATAATGGCTGAATTTACATCAGCCTATTAAGTAGGAGAATCTTTATGAAATTGATATTTTTGTGTGTTCTATATACTATTCATCCAAAACATTATGCTTAAAATATTATCAGATGAAATTGCAATTAACCCTAACTCCCACAAATAATCACAATTTTAGATATTGAAAAAATATATAAGAATAGGTAGAATTCCATGAGTGTTGATTTTCAGCTCCAGTTTTACTGAAACAGGCAAGTGTATAATTGAATTACCTTTGAGTGAGTCATAGACAGAATTGGCTTAAATGATTTAGTGTTTGAGTCTCCCGAGACACCGCAGTGATTGGAGCTGCAGAGGTTTTAAGACAGGCGGCAGGCATGGCATGACTTAGCCGTCTCATACAAATCTATAGGTTCCCCCTCGCAACAGCCAGGAAACTCGCAAAGGCCTCAGTCACCCCAAACTATATTCACCTGCGTGAACAAGAAAACAAGTGTGTGTGTGTGTTTGTGTGTGTGTGTGTGAGTGTGTGTGTGTGTGTTTGTGTGTGGCCAAGAAAAGACAAAGTGGATCAGTGGAGCAGACTAAACATAGGTGGCGGGGTTTCTAGGTGTTGGTACTGCCCTCATGGGAACCCATACACAAAGGTCACTCTGTCTGTATGTGTGTGTGTGGGTGTGTGTGTGTGTGCGTGCACATGTTGGAGTGTGTGTGTGTGTGTGTGTGTGCACACATGTTTTAAAGCAAACAGCTTCAGACCAGAAGACCAGGAAACCAACCGACCATGAGTTTGTGTTTGGCCACCTGCGTGTCTGCTTCCACAAAGTTCCTAGGGGAGTTGACATTACACACACACACACACACACACTCACTCACACACACATTTACAGAATCCTAGTTTTATTGATTTATCCTGGCCAATTACTGCTCCCTGTGCATCCACATCCTGCCCAGAAAGAGCCTACTGATGAGACAAGCTGACAGGAGTTCACCCACACAGTGCCCCCCACCCCCCTACACACACACTCACACACACACACACACACACACACACAGGCACACACAAGGCGCCAACCTCCCACTCACGTTCTCCCTCCCCTGCCAGTCAGCGATCAATGAGCTTCCCTCCTCAACCCCATTCTCTTGACATGAATGCATACACACACACACACACACACACCAGGCAACCTTACACGTCCCCCAACACTGCTTGCACAAAATACAATAGGGGCTGCCTGTCAATCATCTCACCTGCACAACAGACTAAGGACACTGTCTGTTCTACAACCAACTGCCTCACAGTTTTTAAACTCATAAAGGCCCAACCCCATGGAGAGAGACATGCAGTATCAAACTAATGAATAATATCATAACTATCTAGTAACAGCCAGTGAGAGCCAAAGTTTGAAGCTGGTCTGACTTGAGCCTTTCAACAATTGCTCTCCAAAACTCCACCTGGAAATGTAAAGCCTCACAAATCAAGCAGCCTGCATATTGCAAGCACCCTATTAGTGGCATTTCTGGAGCAACAAATGCAAATGTCACAGTGCTGTATATGAAATTTGTACGTGTATCATGAGGAAGCCCTGTAGGCATATGAGTAGAACAGGAAGACAGCGAGCAAGACAGAGAGGAGGGGGGGGGGGTATTAAGAATTGCATACAACAGGGATTTGCAGCATGTTTAAATGAAAAAGTTTGTTCATTTCTAATTTCCTTGGCGGCAAAAGTATTCAAGAACCATACAATAATTTGGTGTATATGCACAAACATGATCACAAAATAAAAAAAAGCAAACAAACTGTTCATGTAAAACATGTATAACTCAGATTTACATGTTCTGCAGAGTGTTTCACGAAAAAGGCAGAAAAAACGCACAGGATGAGACAAGTGAGAAGAGACAAAGAGCTGGAGAGCAGCCGGGAGTCAGAGAGAGAGCGAGACAGGAAGAGAGAGGGAAAGAAGACTTGAAGAGACGATGGGAGGGAGGAGAGATGGAGAGAGCGTGAGGGAGGGAGGTCTTTGGAGAGTGTTTAAAATCTCTGACGCACCTTCGCTACAACTTGCTGGTGCCCTTGGAGTTGTTCTGCTTTAGCCGTGCGATGGGAAAAACAAAAAAGAGCTCGGCAGTGAGGGAACATTTCCATCAGTCATCCCAGCGTGGTTGAAGCAGCCAGAGCGCAGCTGCGGCTGCGGCCGGGCACTAACCGGACTGACTGCAGAAGATCAACAGCGCCACTCAGTGGCTGCACACAGTCCACACTCAGTGTTGAAATGCATGTGCAGTAGCAGCAGTGGATCTTACTAGACAGAAACAGAGAGTGCTGAGATCAACACACACACATACACACACACACACTGACTGATGGAGCCATCAATTAAGTGCATGATTTCATGACCCTGTCTTTGGCTTTGAATCTCTGTATCATAATACAAATCTCTAGAAACACACACTCGCACACACAGACTGTCAGGGTCACCTCTATAACTTCTAGGAAAGAAATTGTTCCGTCAGGAAGAAAAATAAACAGAGAGCAAGAGATGAGAGAGAGAAAGGGAGAGGAAAAGAAACACAAAGACAGTATTGTGCAGTTTTCTTCCAGATTCTTCTACACTGCTTTCACCAACACTGAACTTCCTGACGTTGAATTATACTGAATGGTATTGATATTGGGAGAGAGTAGGGAAAGAGTAGAAAATTCCTTTCTTTTGAGGATGCAGAAAAATGAATACATGCATTTGTTACCTCCAGACTTGACTATTGTAATGCTATGTTCTCTAGATGTGGTAGCCTACTAGCTGCATCAAAAACCTACAACTAATACAAAATGCTGCAGCGCGAGCACTTACTAGGACCAAAAAATATGAATATATCTCACCTATACTTCCCTTAATGGCTTTGCTCCAGCATATATTAAAGACTTACTTGTTCCCTACCACCCTTCCAGACCCCTAAGGTCACAGAACGCTGACCTCCTTGTAATTCCTAAAATATCAAAATCCACAATAGGAGGAAGAGCTTTCTGCAATCATGCGCGTCTTGGAACAAGCTCCCCTCTAACATTTTCCAAGCGGACACTCTCAACACCTTTAAGTCTAGACCAAAACATTTCTATTTACTGACCCCTTTCATTAGGGAAGGTGTACGGTAAACCACCCCTCCTCATGGTATTATTGGAAAGGACTGCCTCTGCTGTAAGCTCCTGTCCAAGGCTTGGTGGCTGTCATAAATTACGCAAGACATGCTGCTACTCAGTAGTTTTACTGAACGGAAACTGATGTGCACGTCACATACATGTCAGTGGTCACCCAATCAGATATCAACTTCATTTATTCCGATACTATTATTACATCTCCCCCCTTTTAAAGATCAGTCATCACAACTTATGTAAACAAAATATATGACCCAACTGAACTAACTGAATTGCACAGCTACAAATATTCCAACATAAAATCTTATTCAAAATGTCTCTTCTGCAATAGACTTCTAGTATGCTAACAGAATTAAATAACTATTACTGAAACCACCCAATAAAGGCATTTTCTACAGTCCTGTTTTATGACTGGTAGCGTAGTGGTATCTTCACCACACGTCCACAACGGGTGGCATGAGGTAAATCACGCTGTGGGGTCTGGGGAATGGCTTTGGTTGCCTTGGTGCTAGGAGAGGGTGTGTCTGTGCTCTTCGGAGGTAGCTCACATGGAACCACAGATGGACCCTCCTCAGCATTTGTTGTGCAATCAGCTGGATCTTGTTTCTGTTGAGTCTGGCTTGGAATGGCTTGAAGATGTTTACGATTCCTCCTGAACTCTCCATGGTCTGTTGTGATATAGTAGGACCTTGGCTGTTCGGCCTGACGACTGACAACACCTTTAGTTGTCCACCCCTTTTCACCATCAAGCTTAATCCGCACAGGGTCACCAAGACACAGTGGTGGTAGAGATCTAGCTCCATGGCGTCTGTTGAAAAAGTGTTGGTAAGATGCTTTTGCTTTTCGATCGTTCTCTTCCACACTTTTCAAATCAGGCCATTTTGGGACCAGGTTACTTGGCAATGTTGGCACGTAGGGTTGCAAAATTCCGGGAATTTTCAAAGTGGAAACTTTCCATGGGAATTAACAGGAATTTATGGGAATTAACGGGAATTAATTGGAAAAAACTGGGAATTATCTCAACTAAAGGTCAGGGACATAAAGACAGTTGGTAGAAAATAATATTTTAGCAGTATTGGCTAAAACTATGAGATGTGATATGCATAAAGTTGAGTAGCCTATAATTTGCTATTCTTCAATCACAGGGGCATAACACACTTCTTAATGCAGGGCTATTGAGGCCGCACCTCCTATACGCATTGTGCATCCTCCCATCACATCTCAATGATTTCTAGAATTATGTACTGCTAAAGCAACCTTTATGACCCACATACAGTCACTGATACAGACTCGTGAGGCTACACATTTGAGGACTACAAACAGTCAAGCAAGTTATGATGATATAACTTAGATGATATTTGTTCTAAAATGTTAGATTTTAGCTAGCCCAATCAAAATATAGATTGCTAGCTCACTGGTAAGGCAGATATGTTAAAGGTAAGCTAGCTAGCACCTTTGTATTAAAGAAGTTAGCTTATCATGGTGCTAGATTTCTTCTGCTTCCTGCTAAGCAGTTTTACATTACCACACCTGATTTCATACATAATTTAAATGTTTTGATAGCCCTTTCCATTTGTTCAGTTTACAATCTACAAATTTAACAGAAAAATGCTATATTTTCAATTTAATTGTATATTTTTTGCAAAAATGTCTTATGACAAAATATGTTGTTGGTATATGAGTCATATGGTCTATGTTTCTTAAAATCATCCAAAATTTCCAGTTAATTTCCATAAATTCACATAATTTCCACAAATTTCCATTTTTGAATATTTCTAAAATTCCAAAGCTAAAGTTTCCATGGAAAGTTTCCGGAAAGTTTCCAGAAATTTACCGGAAATTTTCCACCCCTTTGCAACCCTATTGGCACGGTAGTCCTGAGATGTCTTCCCATCAACAGCTGTGACGGACTGCAGCCTGTGGATATGATAGGGGTTGATCGGTATGCGAGAAGAGCCAGGAAAGGGTCGTCCAGCTTCAGTATTTTCTTTGCCGTCTGAACGGCGCGCTCCGCCTCCCCATTCGACTGGGGAAAGTGAGGACTGGACGTTGTATGCACAAAGCCATATTGTTCTGCAAATACTTCAAAGTCCGCTGATGCAAACTGCCGTGCATTGTCAGAACACAGCTTTTCGGGGATGCCGAAGCGTGCGAACATGCTCTTCAATTTTCCAATGACTCTCTTGCTTGTGATATCTGTCAGATGTGCTATTTCAATAAATCTTGAATAATAGTCGACAACTACGAGGTATTGCTGGCCACCTGCTTCACAGAAATCAGCTCCAAGATGTCTCCATGGGCCTGGTGGTAACGCTGTGGTAAGCAGTGGTTCTTTGCATTGTGTTGGCCTTGAAATTTGACATGTCTGACACAGGTTCACTTTGTGTTTCAGATCGGCACTGATGCCTGGCCACCACACAGATAAGTTTGCCCGTTCACGACACTTGTTGAGCCCCTGATGCCCTTCATGAATGCGGTCCAGCATTTCATGTCTCATTTTGGCTGGAATTGCAATTCTTGATCCATGCAGAAGACCTTTGAACTCACTCAAGAGTCCCTGATGGTAGCCAACATCTCTTTCACCTTTGTGAAGGCTAGCTCCTGACTCTTGTCCCATCTCCAGGCTGCATCAGCTCTAAGTAGTTTGTTCAATGGCTTAAGCACGGTAGCACTGTGTGGCAGGTAACGGCAGAGGTAATTAATCATGCCCAGGATACGTTTCAACTCAGTCTGGTTTTGAGGCTTACTGAGTTCGTGAATGGCACGGACCTTGTCCGAATCGGGCCTGACACCCTCTCCACTTAGTTGATGTCCAACAAAGTTCAGCTCTGTTTGGCCAAAGACACATTTTTCTTTGCTCAGCTTTAGCCCTGAAGCCTGAATGGTCTGTAGCACCTCAGCAAGTCTACGGTCATGTTCTTCATGGGTGTGGCCGTACACTAGGACGTCGTCCATGAAACAGCACACCCCCTCGAAGTCCCGGAGCAGCTCCGTCATTTGTTTTTGAAAAATTTCAGGCGCATTCGAGATTCCAAAAGGTAGGCGGCGGAAACAGTACCGCTTAAAGGGAGTTATGAAGGTTGTCAGTCTTTTACTGTTGTCATCCAACGGGATTTGCCAGAATCCGCTTGCTGCGTCCACGCTGGAGAAAACTGTCGCCGCAGACAGTTTAGAGATGATATCATCAAGTGTTGGCAGTACATACTTTTCACGAATGACAGCCTCATTAAGTCGTTTGAGATCCACACATATTCTAATATCTCCTCCCTTCTTGAGCACTTGCACCATAGGGGCACACCATTGGGTTGGTTCAGAGACCTCTCCAATCACACCCAACTGCTCCATTCTGTCCAGTTCTTGTTTGACCTTTGTCAGCATTGGAATTGGTATCCGACGTGCTGCATGAATGCTGTATGGCTCCACTGTGCTTTTGAGCATTATCCTGACTGGCTCACATGCCATTAGTCCCAATGAGCCAAACACATTTTCAGACACTTCGTTAATCCTTTTAATTAGTCCCATTTGAATAGCTGCACTGCGTCCTAACAAATTTCCAACGTGGACTCCTCTTACAACATAGGCATCAATGTTATAAGGCCTTTTGTTCACGGTCACTTTTGCATTCAGTTTGCCTATGCATTCCAGCTGGCCTCCTGGACTGTTTAGTATTACATTGGTTTTGCTCAGTGGCATTTTCTTTTCCAAGCTTTTGTAGCTTTTTTCAGACATTACCATTGCATCTGCTCCTGAATCAATTTTAAAGCTGATAATTTGGCCATCAATTACAATGTCAGCCATCCATGGTGGAACAGGTGCATTTTGGGAGTATACAGAGCCCAGGAACATTGCTGGTCCAGCATCCTCATATGATGTCACTTCTTGAACTACTTTATTGTGACAGCAGACCGCATAGTGGCCTACACGCTTGCAGCGTCTGCATACAGCTTTTTTTAGCAGGGCAGCAGTCTTTATCTCCATGAGTGTTGTTACATCTAGTACATTTCTTCCTCTCATTCCTTTCATTTGTTAAACCTTGTCCTTTTCTCTGACTGTCTACGCTGATTTTCTTTCCCCTGCCACGGTTACGTTGAGAAAATTTAACCTCCTCCGGTTTAGTTTCTCCTTGCTCGGAATTTTGGCTTTTAATAAGCTCGTGGCTACGTGCCATTTCTATTGCCCTTGCTAGCGTCAGCGTTGCCTGTAGCTGAAGTTTTTCTGACAGAGACTTGTCTCATCAGAAAATGTCTGTCTATTCGTTCTCTAATGTGCTCATCCTTAAATTTACTCGCAGTGTTCGGACAGCTCATACAGCCCCCTCACAAACGCCTCGACTGTCTCCCCTTCTCTGCTTGTGCTGATAGAATCGTGCACGTTCGTAGTCATCAAACTTCTGTATTACTACTTCGTAATTGTCCTTATCATCGTCATCATCAAACGTGAAGGATTTAAATATGTTCTCCGCTTCCTTTCCCATGGAGTACACAAGAGCACTGACCTGTATGTCGCCATCCTCGCATGCCAATTTCGTGGCCACTCGATATCTCTCAAACCTTTGTCTCCATTCTGGCCATTCACTCTGCCTTTCTAACGGGAAACTTTCAGGCGGTGAGAATTTAAGCATTTTCAGTCAAAGCTGTGACACATCAACAAGTTTTCAACAGAATCCACTGACTTCTGACACCATGCCATAAATCATGCAAGACACATGCTGCTACTCAGTAGTTTTACTGAACGGAAACTGATGTGCACATCACATACATGTCAGGGGTCACCCAATTAGATATCAACTTCATTTATTCCGATACTATTATTACAGTGGCCACTGACCATTCCTTTGGTGGTGTTAGCTTGCCATATCTCATACCTTAGTCATGCTACTATAGCTTAATGCCGCCACAAAACCACCCATCTGTCATGCCGTACAATTTTCACTCTGTCTCTCTCCTCCTCTCTCTTACTCCTCTTTCTCCACTCCTCTCTCTCTCATCACTTAGCCAACATCTGTACATGGTTGCACATGCAATATAACACACACATTCTCTGAAATCTGATGGAGACTGTTTTAACTCATCTCCTTCTTCTGCCTTTCCATGCCATTACCACCCTGCTGTGAGTCATCCCTGCCTTCCACTGCCTGGCCCTATGCCTCTTACCTCCTGGATGGTGCCCAACCAACCTTACTCCACCGTTTGATCTAGTGGCACTCCTAAATGGGTCCTCAACCTACTCCATGGTCCATACCACTGCCACCCTGCTGAGGGTCACTCCTGCCTTCCACTGCCTGATTCTGCGTCTCTGGCGTCCTGGGCAGGCTGCCTCCAGCTCCACAGACGACCCTGACATGATTAATACAGCCTCTATCTGGCCCTTTGGCTTGACTGCTCCTAATGATATGGGACTATTTCCTGGGATTATAATGGGACTATTATGTTGAAATATTAACACCACAATATTCTTTTGGTATGTGCCTTATGAACTAATGGTAAACTAATCACCATCTGAGAGACTGAAAACCTGGCAGTTGGGTTAGCCCTGTCGGAACTGCTCAAGATTTCTTCCTTTACCATAACAAGTAAAAACAAAAACTATGCTAGGAAGTTTTTCCTTGCCTCTGTTGCTCATTGGTGCTCTTTGTGTTAAGTGCTTTGAGACATGCCTTTTATAAAATGCGCTATACAAATTGAATTTGCTAGCATTTAGCTAGGCTTTTGGTGAGGTTAGCTTCAGCAAGACGAGTGAAAAGTGCCTTTATCTGGTCTATATGGTCAACCCAGGTGTCACTATACAAGACTACATCGTCAAGATAAGCATCACAACCACTCATGCCCGCCAAGACCCGGTTAACGAGCCTTTGAAAAGTGGCGGGAGCATTTCTGACCCCAAATGGCATTACCTGGTACTGCAGGAAGTCATCAGGTGTTAGCAGACAACTCTTTAGCTCTAGGTGTTAAAGGGACCTGCCAGTAACCCTTCAGAAGGTCAAACTTGCTCACGAAATTTGCTGAACCAACACGGTCCACACAATCATCACATCTAGGCTTGAAAAGAAGATCTTGGACTGCCCAGCTTGCGCCCTCGCTTCATAAAGGCGATAGCGGAATTCGCTAACATAGTCCAACACATTAGTTGGTGCTTCCCCAACCGTGCACCACTCGTCAGCCAAAACAGCAGTCGGCCCCCTCACAGAATGTCTAAAGACAAGCTAGGAGCAGCCAGGGGAAACCCTCCTCCCAGTCAGACCCAAGTTCCACACAGTAAGAACACAAGAGAGACTTTAAAGTCTGATGGAAGCGTTCAAGGGCACCCTGACTTTGTGGATGATATGCACTTGAAATGTTGTGTCGGGCTTTCAGTTGTCACAAAGCCCAAGAGAACTGTTTAGACATAAAATTGGACCCTTGGTCACCCTGAATAACCCGGGGGAGACAAAAGATGGACATAAAACAAACAAGAGCCTTCAACATGGACTTGGTAGTGATAGTCCTAAGTGGATACGCTGCTGGATAACGAGTAGACTGACACATTACAGTTAAAAGAAAACAGTGACCAGCCTTGGAGCGGGGTACAGGACTACACAGTCAACAATGACGTGTTCAAATGGATTTGACACAGTAAGAATTGGTTGTAAGGGCACATCAGGAATCTTTTGGTTAGGCTTTCCAGTTATTTGACACACATGGCATGATCTTACATAAGAAAAAACATCCCTTTTTAACCTAGAAAGAAAAAAAGAAGACCCAAAAGAAACGCCGAACAATCCTGTCATATGTCTTTCGCACACCAGTATGTCCTGCTACTCCATTTCGAGCCAGTTCTATGACAGCACTGGGCAAAAAGGCTCTGTTTCTGGAGGTATTTGTGCTCATATATCACTGGATATTTCCAATATTCGGACATATATTGATAGATACGCTCCGGATACGTAAGTCTCAATTGTCATATACTGAGCATATCTGGAGTCCGGAATGGGACTGTATCGACATGCGACATATCCGGATGCCATATACGTACCGGGTATGATCCACGTTTCACGTATTTGCTGTGGATACGCTCCCGAATTCGTCTCATTCTTGTTGTCATATGCCTCCGGATATGTCAAACACAGGAAGACCCATAACCCATATGGCAGTGTTAATTTATTTCAAAGGCATTTATGTACATGCCTTTTGTTAACTTTATTTTAGGAATTTCAACATAGGTAATATCGCCAAACTGACTTATTGTTACAGTTACACCTACAACATATCCTACAATAGACTGCCATTAAAACAATTAGCCTACTATGGATTCAACTACATTCGACTATTTTTTTCTTTATGGTTAAAAGGCATACGACAGACAATGCGGTTTTGTTACGTTGTCTTATTTTTATTTTCCCATTTACAACTTTAACGTTCAGTGTAATATGGCCGGGTTCCACGGCAGGAGAGCCGGCCCCTCCTGGTGAGTCTCCGGCTGTCTGCATTTGGATTGCACTTCTCCACTTCGGCGTGAGCACCATAAGCGCATTTGACCTCCCGACTTTCTTCTTCGGACATAGGGTGGCGTCAGCTCCTTTGAGATGTTCATGGTCGCAGCTTCAAAAGCTACAAGAAAAGCAGGCAGTGTTAAACAATGCATTTCAAAAGGACGTAGGCTACTGTTGAAAGTTTATATCCATCATTTTCCATGGCTAAAGCCGCGGTCATTTACTATAAACATGTTTAATAACCGGTAACGTGGCAGTATACAACTGGGTTATATCGAGAACGTTTCAATTAACGTGAACTTTTTTAATTTTTAATTTCACCATTTGTCATTGTCGTCTGTATTTTTTGGCATATAACTGGAATAGTTGTAAACGCAATAAATGTTAACCACATAAGCCAATTTATGTAGCAGGCTTCACATTATGCGTTAGAGGGATTTTAAAATAAGTTTCCTGCAGTTATATAGATCAGACATCAGTTTCAGTAAAATGTTTCGACATTCAAATGAATAATACCGAATAATATGCTACACACATTTTGGGTCAACCAGCTTGTTTTCCCAAGATATAACTCCTGGCGGCTAACCATGTAGCTATCGTTAACGTCAGCCTGCCTGGACAGTCTGTAGCTAACGTACGTTGCCTTCTTCAAATTTGATGGAAGCGCTAACGCTAAAGTAGCTGGTAGCAAAAAACAGTCATTGGTTATACACAATGAAAAGGTTAAACATTACAATTTCACACATGCTTTAATATAGATCTGCATTAAGACTGTATTAACACTTCATCAAGATGATGTGCCTCTTAACAAAAATAATTCTTGTTACTTTAGGAAAGGTAGGCTACATAAGACATACCTCAGAAAATATCTCAGAATTGTTTTCCAGTTCACCATCAAACCTCGGTCTTGCTCCCCAAGCACTGTCGATTTCACTTGATCTTGATCTCGGAGTTTCCGTAGTAGTAAATTACACAAATTTCACACCAAATCACTGTTACAGAGCGAACGTGAAGTACTGCTGCTGCATTATAACGTTTATCCCCTTACTCTGATTTTAAATATGAGGACCAGATAAGAGCCAATCATCCTTAAGAATCACAACGTTCTATTCAGTTTGATTGGAGCAGGTTTTGGCGCAGGATCAAGGATAATCTGTGTTCATAAGTATTAATAGTGTTTATGTATTTGATTTATTATAAACTGTTCGCAATATAATTTACATTGCTGCGCCCTCCAACGTCAACGTCACGGAGCCACGACTATGATCACTGTCATGACCTGGTGTCCATTAATTAGGGGTGAGTCTCAATATTTCTGTAGACCTATGCAATTCAGCGCAAGGGCTCAAATCACCATCAACGTCATATCAGTTTTACAGGCTACGTGACAATAAAAACATAAAACCAATATAAGACAATAAAAATATCCAGCAAGATTTGCTTTATAAAATAGCTCCCTTTTTTAATTTAAGATGACGTGGCAGTCAGAACATTATTAAGATCAGTGGAGACATGCAAAATAGAGCCCCTATGATAATATTAGGCTAACAGTCCTAATAAAAACAGAAATGCCCAGCAGAATATGGCATGATATGCTGTGTTAGCCCACGAAAAACAGTCTAAAAAAATTGCCCGTTTCGCCCAGGGAATCCTCATTCAAATTACATTTTACAAATGTTGGAGATGGTCAACATGCATCAGATATGCTGCATGTCTTAACAAAGCCTATCCAGGTTAAAATATCTCCGGATTCTACCCAGCGCAAGCGGATTCATAAAAAGTCAGGATATGATCAAAACCTGGTCCGGATATGCTGCGTGTCATTGAAAATATCCAGTCAAAATATCTCTGGATTCTAGCCTATTTTGCCCAGTGCAGCTTAGCGATATTTGAAAGGAATCACAACCTGTAGCACAGTATTAGATAAGGTTCCTTCAAAGTCAAAGTGAAAGTCAGTTTTATTTGTCAATTTCTTCACATGTACTTGACATACAAAGGAATCGAAATTATGTTTCACACTTGTCCCATGCGTAGATGTTGACAACAATAAAGTGCAGATGCACAACAAAAACAGTTCTAAACAATAAGGTAATGTTAAGTAAAAAAGTGCAAGTAGGCTTAGGGCATTATACTTAGATAACATACAGGATATAACAAGACAAGACATAACATATAGTAAGTGTTCCAACAGTGTTGTTTTTGTTCTTTTTAGTGCAACAAAACACAGCAGAAGTAGTAATATAAATAGTGGTAAAAAAAGAATACTAAAATATATAGCAGCAGGTGTGTGCAATTTGCAATGCAGAGGTAGTTGTTTTCAGTCAAGAGTGTTGTTTTTAGTTCTTAGTTCAGAGTGTTTGTTTCCTTGTTGGGGAGTGTGTGTAGGTTGGGGGGGTGGATAGAGTCCAATCTGTCTTCCTATACTCCTGCCAGTCTGGTGGTACTGCTGGCTGGGAGCCGGGAGGGGAGAGAGTTCAGCAGTCTCACAGCTTGGTGGATGAAGCCGTTGGTGAGCCTGGTGGTGCGGGAACGGAGACTTCTGTATCTCTTTCCAGATGGCAGGAGGCTGAACAGACAGTGTGCGGGGTGGGTTACATCATTGACAATTGTGATGGCTTTGCGGGTGAGGCGGGTGGTGTAGATGTCTTGCAGGGAGGGCAGTGGTCCACCAACTATCCTCTCAGCTGTTCTCACAATGCATTGTAGAGCTTTTCTGTTGTAGTCAGTGCAGCTACTGCCCCACACAGTGATGCAGCTGGAAAGGATGCTTTCAATGGTTCCTCTGTAGAATGTGGTCAGGATGTGTGGTGGAGCACTTGCCCGCTTGTGTTTGCGCAGGAAGTAGAGGCGCTATTGTGCTTTCTTGGCCAGTGATGTGGTGTTGGTAGTCCAGGAGAGGTCCTCACTGATGTGCACCCCCAAGAACTTGGTGCTGCTCACCCTCTCTACCGCAGTGCCGTCGATGGTAAATGGGTGGTGACAGGTGTGGCCTCTCTGGAAGTTGACAATAACCTCCTTGGTCTTGCTAACATTCAGCAGGAGGTGCAGAGGGAGGTGCTGAGGCCCAATTTGTCCAGTTTGCAGATGAGTTGTTGTGGTATTATGGTGTTGAATGCTGAACTGAAGTCTATGAACAGCATTCTCACATATGAGTCTTTCTTGTCCAGGTGAGTTAGGGCTGGATGGAGGGCAGAGCAGATTGCATCCTCTGTGGATGGTTTCGCTCTGTATGCGAATTGGTATGGGTCCAGGGTGGTAGGCAGGGTGGATTTGATGTGTGACATGACTAGTCGTTCAAAGCACTTCATGATGATGGGTGTCAGTGCCACAGGGCGGTAGTCATTGAAGCAGGCTGGGGATGATTTCTTTGGCACAGGTATGATGGTGGCAGTCTTGAAGCATGATGGGACAATGGCTTGCCTCAGGGAGGTGTTAAAGATGTCTGTGAAGACATCCTTCAGCTCCTCTGCGCAGTCTTTCAGCACACTACCAGGGATGTTGTCTGGACCCACTGCTTTCCGGGCGTTGATGGCGGAGAGTGTCCTCTTCACGCTGGCAGCAGACAGGCATAGAGGCTGGTCGTGTGGAGGTGGTGGTGTTTTCTGTGGGCGTGTGAATTTCTGTGCTTCAAATCGTGCAAAGAAGCTGTTCAGGTTGTTGAGCAGAGTGGTGTCGCTCTCACAGCTACGCGCTGCAGGCTTGTTGTCTGTAATAGCCTGGATGCCTTGCCATAGGCTCTGTGCGTCCTTGCTATCATTGAAGTGGGCAGTTATCTTGTGTGTGTAGTCCTGTTTCGCTTTCCTGATGCCACGGGACAGGTTGGCTCTCGCTGTTCTCAGGCCTGCATCCTCCCTAGCTCTGAATGCCTTGTCTCTGGCCTTCAGCAGCCTGTGGACATCTCCTGTCAGCCATGGCTTCCGGTTGGCTCGAGTTGTGATGCTTTTTATTTGTGTAACATCATCAATGCATTTGATGATGTATGAGCTCACAGTGTCTGTGTACTCCTCAATGTCTATGATGTTGTTGTAGGTGGCTGCTCCCTTGAATATTTCCCAATCTGTTGACCCAAAGCAGTCTTGAAGAGCAGAGGTGGCATCCTGTGGCATCTTACCTCTTTTATAACAGGTCTGGTGACTTGCTGATGCAACCACTGTCTACACAGCAGGCCATCTTGCAAAAGATAACAGGACGTGCCCCCATCTGATTGGTTGTCAGACAAGGCCAAAGTTGACAGTGGGACCAGGGTAGGATCAGCAGACTGTTCCTGTATCAGTTTCTCACGGGATACATTAAGCAGGTCAGACAATGAACACTCACTTAGCTTATCAGAGTCTACTGAGGGGGACATAGACCCACCATTCCCCATTCCAGCAGGAAAGGCTACATCTGGAGACTCAGCTTCCTGAGGTAAATCCTCTTTACCCTTAACACAATCCTCAAAGTCAGAGATAGCAGTCTTCCTACCGAATACTGTGAGAAGTTATCGCCTACAGTGGTAGGCGAACCAACTGAACCAACCCCTCGTGCAGCCATAGCACGTGTCACAACACATGCTGAAAACACATCCGGATATCACGGAAGGTTCAGGGACAGGCCCGACAATGGGTGGAGACACTAAATCTGAGTTAACACAGACTCTAGCCCCAGCTAAGTCATTACCCAAGATGAGGGAGACCCCTGGTATTGGGAGAGATGATCATACCCCAACTACCACATCAGCAGTAAGTAGCTCCGAAACCAGGTGGATACAATGTAGAGGCACTGACATTGGTGTCATTTCAATACCTCTAACAACCACCTGAGTTCCAGTGGCTGTCTCCTCAGAAAGGGGCAAAACCCCAGACACTAAAAAAGATTGAGCAGCCCCTTTGACCCTCTGTCGAGTGCCAGTCTAAAGATGCTTTCCCTTAAGACTGCGCTTCTGCTCGCTCTGGTCTCGGTGAAGCGTGTCAGCGATCTGACTGCCTTGTCGGTCAGTCCTGACTGTCTTGAGTTCACGCAAGGTGACGCGCGGGTAACGCTGCGACCAAATCCCTTTTCTCGCCCGAAAGTGCTGTCTACTCGTTCGAGGGTCATTGAGCTCGCAGCCCTTCCTGAGGTGGGCAGTTCTGTGCCCGTCACTCTGTGCCCGGTCAGAGCGCTTCGTGCCTATTTGACGCGTACGCAGAGCATCAGGAAGACGAACCAGTTGTTCGTCTGCCATGGCGAGCGTGCCAAGGGTCAGGCCTTGTCTACCCAACGCATGTCGCATTGGCTTACGGAAGCCATACGTCTGGCATATGAGGCGGGGGGTGTTCCTCCGCCTGCTCCTGTCAGGGCGCACTCCACCCGTGGAGTGGCGGCTTCTTGGGCCTTCTGGAAAGGCGTCCCCATGAAGGATATCTGCTTGAGCGCTTCGTGGGCCTCAGGCAACACCTTCGCGCGTTTTTACGCATTGGACGTCACCAGGCCGGGTGTAGCAGAGAGTGTTCTCTCTGGGCCCGGCGGCGGTCCCATGGATCTTCCCACCTCGGGCTCCTCGGTGTAGGGCTCTTGAGGCTTGGTTGTAGTGATCCAGTCGTACGTTTCGGCTTCGAAACGAAAGAGAACGTTACGGATACTAACGTATCCTCGGTTCTCTGAGTGAGAAGCCGAAACGTACGCTTCGGGCCTCAATCGCCGACGCTGGCGAGCTTGGCAAAGAGGACCTGAAGCGTAAGCGCAGTCAATATAGAGACTTTCTGACGTCACGCAGGGCTGTCTAAGTAGTTGCCTGCGCGCGTCAGTGCGCTTACTGCCCTTTTTTCAAAGGGTTGGTTAAAAATGACTTCAGAAAAGTAGGAGATGATAGGCATCATCCACTCGTACGTTTCGGCTTCTCACTCAGAGAACCGAGGATACGTTAGTATGTAATGAAAGGCGCAAACAAAGGGAAAAGTGTGCGTTTTTGAGAGAAAACTTATATGTGTAAACGGGGTCTAAATCAATCTCTTTCTCTCACAATGCCCTAGCCCCTCGCTCACCCTTCAGCACCTCCAAATGAAGCTGGGTGTCTAAACCAACAGCTGAAGGGTGCACAGTTGGGGTGTTGCTACTGCTGCAGCCCTTGCCTCAACTGGCTGCTGTGGAGGGTCAGTCTGTTGTTCTGACTGCTCTTTCAATACCCCCTTACCAATTAGCTGATTTCGTACAGCTAAAAAAAGCTTTTTCTCTTGAGCTGTAATAACTAAATAAAAACGCTCAGCTAAAGCCCAAAGCTGATCTTTGGTTAAAGCCAACGAGAGCTCTACTGATGGCCTTGAAATGAACTCATCTGGAGACACCATGGCTAACTGAAAGCTGAAGTAACTTCAGTAAATGGACACCAGTAGCCCAGGCCTACTATTGACTGGCTACTCACACAATAGGCACACAGCAATGTAAAGCAAGGGAGAAAAAAATTAAATAATAAACCAAAAAGCATATGAGGCACAAAATAACACTGGCTACCACTCTTTACACACAGCAGAACAAACTAAGCAACAAAACAATGACCCACCAGGTCCACATTCAAATCCTGCTTAGCACTGCCCAACTCACACAAACATTACGCTACATATGAGCATGAACCATCACAATGTTTGCTCATTACCACACTCAACTCAACAGGCCAAGTTACTTAAACAAAGAAAAAAATGGAGATTGCATCTCCTCCAAACAGCAACTTTACATAGCCTACACGTCACTTGCAACATACAACCCAAACAAACTAATAAGGTTGCACAGATTACAACAAACGCATACCGAATCTATAAATAGATAGCTAAAGTTACGTCAAAGCAACACAATAGCTGGTTAACGATGGGGCGGCTGGTTAACGATGAACTCGTTACAGTGAGAAAACAAAGCTGTACTAAGCGTGCCCCCAACAGGAATGGAACACTCCGGATCAGGATTACCCCTCAACACAACAAACTAAAATAATAAAGCAAAATAACAAACAGCACTTCGTAGGAGAGGCAGAGCCTAGCTGAAGCACTCTTCCTAAACCAGAGAGACTGATTAATTAGCAATGTAGGCTACGTTCTCACCTGGATGCACATGTAGCATATGACCCGTTGTCACACACGCAGAATCCCGGACGAACCCCCAATTATGTTACGGCCCGGCTCGTTTTGGCCCGCAACATAAAAGGGACACGAAGACAGGATTAACACAAATGATAATTTATTGAAAAATATAAGTGTCTAGGGCGTGTGTGTAATGGTAAATGACATGAAGTGGATGCAGTGTGTAGTGGTCAGTATCAGTATGTAAGCAAATGTAAAGACAGACAACAAGAACAAATACAAAATAGAAAGAGAGAGAATGAGGGAAGTAAATCAATAAAGAGAAAGAAAAAGGTACCAGTGTTAAGAGAGAAATCAAAAGGTGCCTACACAAAGAAAAGTGCCCAGTGAGGGAGAGATAGAGAACCCCTTTTATAACCCCACCCCCAAACACAGGTGTGCTCAATAAACTGTAATGTGTACAAGACCCAGCCCTGCCCGTGCACTGGCAGGAAGGGACCTGAAGGGGGCACAGGGGGTCGTCACATAATTGAAACTGTATGTGCATGTGAGTGTATTTTAAAGGCCCACTATGCAACATTTTTCATTTAATTAATCCGTTTCATACTGTTCAGGATGCTAAAATTAGTCATTACACGGCGAACGAACGGTGTAGAATGCGCCACCGTGGCCATTAGCGGTAGATACAGCACTTGCAATGTTCAGCAGCGCGGACCGCCTCCAATAGAATGCAGTGCAATACAATGCAATACAGCGGTCTTTTTAGAGGGAGCTCGTGAGAGAGAAAAACAGAATGTTGCTTAGTGCCGGTTTAATGTGTGTGTGTGTGTGTGTGTGTAGGTTGAGGGGGGAGGATGAGATCCACCCAAACAAGTCAAGTTCAAGTGGAAAACTATTCACACGTCGTCACCATGCCCAGCCCTAAACTAGCAATCTTGGGTCAAACTGCTCACATCAAATCCAGCCTGGCAGTGACAGTGGAGTTGACTGGACAC
Organism: Limnothrissa miodon; assembly: GCA_017657215.1. NCBI lineage: Eukaryota > Metazoa > Chordata > Actinopteri > Clupeiformes > Clupeidae > Limnothrissa > Limnothrissa miodon. The sequence continues at coordinate 53,331 of JAGFZM010000538.1, read as the reverse complement.
GGACCTTCAGTGTTGGGTGTTGCGAAAAAAACGAATTGGTCATAAATCTATAAATAGGACACATTTATGCAGGATCCTGGTTTTGACTGATCAACGAGGCTCAATCCAAGGGGCGGAATCAGCTGTCCTTTCTCCAGCTGCCCCTGGCACACATAAGTAGTGTCACGGCCCTGCCGTGGAATCTCTCCTAAGTAGCAGTGCAGAGCTCCGCCAGGGCACCAGGTGTCCCTCTGTTGTCTTGTTCCAACAGGTGGAGTCTTTGAAGGGGCTTGGCTTGCTACTGGTTGGCCTACACCAAGGGCCCGGTGGAGGCTGACTGTTCTAAAAACTGCTTGGCTGCCAGTCTTTTCTCTCTCTCTACCCGATACTGGAGTTTTGTTCCATGCCTGCCTGACCGCTTTATCTATCCAACATTGCTTTCCCCAATACAGACATTACAGTAATTTGGCCCCCTGACTAATTAAGAAAACCCAGTGTGCTGCTTACAACTCACTCATAGCTTAGATTAATGTCATGCATTTTATGCTGAATCAATGAACTGCCCTACCATTACATAATGCTACACTTTTTGTGACATTCCAATTATTTCTGATGCACCCAGTCCAAAGAGCACTCAGACTACTGTCATGTTGTCTGCATTATTCCAGTGTACAAATGCCATAAGTACTCTAGAATTGATCTTGCTTTATGGGCTTCAGTCTAAAGCATTTCTTACAATTCTACATGGATAGAGCAACGTATTTGCTCTGTGGTTGGTTTCGAGACATATAAGCATTGCAAAAACCTTGGCTCCTGCTAAGGTACCTCTCCATTTCAAGCTTATGTAAAAGGTGGTGAGGAAGTGAGTGTAACTGCTACATGCACTTTAAAATGGAGAAGTTTGGTAACCAATATCAATCCAAGCTCGTTTGTCTCTGCCTCTTTTATTCATTTTAATTGTATACAATAGAGGTATCTACCTCTTAGTTAGGCTGGTTTGGAAAAGCAGTCTACTTGGCCTATTTCATGTATACATTAGCAAATGGCAACAATCACAATAACAACAGTTGCAACAACCTTTGTGCAAACTCACATAAATGTCAATCAGAAGTCAATGAAAGGGAAAAACAGAATTTAGCCAAACACACAAAACAACTTTATTAAGAATTTTATTGATTGGAACTCGCCACAAAAAAGAATAGCTTTTTAAAAAAAAGGAAATTTATGAGATTGTTTTAGCACTGCTGTAAAAAACATCCGCCTTCTCCTGCCATAGCATCAAAGCCCTGTTAAGCTGGATGATGGTCATCTGGCAATATTTCCTGGCACATCTTTTATGAATGAAGGCAAACCACAGGGTTTTCTGGGCTGAATAGAGCTGCACTGCACACAGGGACTGTGCCAAACTGGAGCAGACAAACTCCACTCAGACATGCAGCTGGATGGACGCATTGCAAACAGTCTACCAGTCTACAGCAGTCCCATCTTAGGGGTCTAACATGCGACTGCTGTAGCTATTACTGCAGCTTTGAATTTTCATTGCATGCACTTTCATATAAAAAAACATTTCTACACATAAATTGGAAACAATGCAATTTTCTGCAACAATGCAATTTTCTTTCAGACCTGGTTATCAAAACACACAGTAAGGTTACAAAAATATGTAAAAATAAGAGTCTCAAATTCATGAGTAAGATCTACACATTAAAGGAGACTAAGAAAGGAAAACAATTTTTGCCTTGGCATGGATGAATAAAGAGAGGTTGGGCGTGGCCAAAGAGCTATCATAAACATGGTCGTGCTTTATATGAAAATCTGAACTTAAAAATAGGCACTAAAACATGGGCAAATTACAACAAAGTCTACGGGTAAGGTCAAATATCACAAAGTACAGCGATTGTAGTTCAATTGTCATTGCCAAAAATGATCAAAGATGATTTACACAATTTTACAGGCCAAACAAGCCTGTAAAATTGTACTTGTGCACATTTTTGATAAATCCAAGTTGAATAAATTCTACTTTACCATCAGAAAACAAGGTACAATACCATATCCATTCCATGTCCCCTTTAATTATGCATTTCACTAGTCTCCATTACTATAGGAAATACTGAAAATACAACAGAAAGAAACTGTTAGTGGCAGATGCTACAGAAAGATCGAAGTCTAAGGATAAAGAGCTACTCAGGAGGCATGTAAACATGATTAATGTAATGGCACTGCTCTAAAGGTGGTGAAGTTTGGTCATTGGCTCAGCAGTGGAAGAAGAGTACCAACAGAACCCATACTAGGGAGAAAACTCACTTCATCTTTAAAAAAGGTAAAAGGTAACCTCTGGAACACACTGTACAAGTGAGTGTTGAAGGGGTGTGAAATCCACCTTTCAACCAGGATTCAGCCGGATTTTTCTTGGCCGTGTGGTAATTCTGTTAAGTGCTTTCAGTGAGCTGTTCTTCCCCGCTGATCACAGGAGTTTATGCTTTGCTCTTCTCCGGCGCGTCTTCGGAAGTCTTCTCTGCGTTCCCACTGAACCGCTGGCTCAGCTCAGACGACAGGACCGAGCAGCAGGACTTCTGATGGAACATGAGAACAAGCAGTTAAAAAGCAGTTCAAGCAGTGACAAGCTTTTAAAGTTTACAAGCTTTATAAACTGTCTTTTTTATAAAGTACATGTGCACTTTCCAAATTCTCATTGTCTCGTTTTAAATGTAGGACCCTAAGAAGTCTACCAATGAAGCGTGGAGTTACTTTGAACCTTGTTAATCATGAAAATATAGCTATTTAGCTGCATAGGCTATGCAATGCCCCCAGGGTAGCAGTGTAAGGCTAATGAAAGCTTTGGATAAAACGGTGTAAAATGCGGAATGCTGGGGGGTGACCGAAGGTCGGTATATATAACATATATATGTTTGTACTCAGTAGCATCTTTCAGTACAGTCCAGGTCCAAATCACACCGAACTTCTCTTTTAAGCCTAAAAAGGAAAGCCTTACGCCTCAAGGGAAATACCACTATTTAGGGAAGTATGCTTATTATTCCACCTCCCTTCATCCCAAACTAGATTAGCAGTGTAAAAGCATTCTTTCTGCTTTCTGTCTTTTGCATGTCTCTTTCTCTTCTCCTCTCCTCTCTATTATCTCTATTTGTCTGCCCCTTCCACACCCCACCCCACCCCCTCCTCTCCTTACTTTATGCTCTTTGGCCTGGCCCCTGGCCTTGCTGGCCAGCTCCAGGAGGGCGATGAGGAGGCCTGTTCCCAGGCCCAGAGCCAGCAGCAGGAAGAGGCCCTTGAGGGTGGAAGGAGGGAGGGGAGCACCCATCTCAGTCGGGGGCACACAGCTGCTGGGCCACCACTTGCTGCGCAGGTAGTCCAGCTCCCCAGACTCACTCAGCTGCAGGACGGCCATGCTCAGGTTCTTCATCAGTGGAGAGCCTAGGGGAAGCACAAAGGCAGAGGAGCTCAGACATATGTGTGTCTGCGTGTCGTGTGTGTGTGTGTGTGTATGTGTGTGTGTGTGAGAGAGAGAGAGATAGAGAAAGAGAGAGAGAGAGTTTTAACTAAGGTGTTTGAGACGCACCTATGGGCGTTGCAATGCCGTAGCTCCTCATTCCCACCATCTGGGGGCAGCGCACCAGGCTGCAGTAGCGGCCCACTGCCAGGTCCAGGGACGCGGCCTCGCCGATGAAGGCAAACTTGCCCTCCTGCACCCGCCGGATGCCCTCCTCCATGCTGGACACCATGGACTTGCGGCGCTCCATCTGGGCGTAGATGCTGCGGTACACTGGGTTCTGGGAGGTCTGGTGCAATACAGACTCCAGTGTCAGTGCCACAAGGCCTCTTACGCGTATACTCAAAGAGTGATGGTATATGTCACACTACAGTACATTTTGGAAGTGATGTAGGTGCTATAAATTTGTGAAGACCAAGCCAATTTTCATGGAGATTCAAAACTATTCTTTACAATGCCGAGCATCAAGGGAAAAGTATATGGCCTCACTTGAAAGGTCCACCGATACTTTGACTCAACATTGGGAATGGATTAACTTTTTTACAGAAAGCAAAAGCACTGATATATAAAACAATTAAAATTTATACAAATGCCTTTTTTCAGTTTGTAAGTATATACTGCATTCACATTCAGTTTTCTTAAGGAATTTGGCTGGGCATTTTGCATTTACTATGTAATTCGTAAGCCCATTTCAGTACTGGTTCTGTGCTCATATTGTAATATCTTAGCCCTGATATTGTGTTTACCTTAAAGAAGGCGAGAGAGGAGCTTCCGTCAAGGGTGCCGTACTCGATAAGGTCCTGCTTAGCCAGGTCCTCAAAACTCTGGATGCTCAGGTGGCTCTGGTCAGACTTGAGCCAGGCACTCACCCTGCTGAAGTAGGTGGCCAGTAGCACTATGGAGAAGAGCCACCAGATAGCGCTGACGAGGCGGCCAGAGAGGGCCTTCGGGTGAGGTCCAGCACCTGGGTGTGAGGATGGAGAGAGAGAGAGGGAAAAGAGAGAAAAGAGGCATTCTTAAAAAAAACGTGCTGGGCGTAGATATGGTGTCTGCAAGAAAACACACGTGGGGCGTTTGTGTGTCTGTGTGCTTGTACTGTAAGTGTGTGTGTTCATGTGTGTGTGTGTGTGTGTGTGTGTTACCTTGTAGTGTGAAAGCTCCAGCAATGTACCAGAAGCTGTGCAGAAGACTAAAGCTGCTCTCCTCCTCCAGAGGACCAGCCCATTCACACGGGCTCATCCTGCACAGGACAACAGTTACATTCATGCATTTAGTCGATGCTATGTGTGTGTGTTTGTGTGTGTGCATTCATGTGTGTGTGTGTGTGGGGGGGGGGGCTCCTACCTGGTGACCAGGTAAAGGCAGAGTGAGGTGATGAGGTAGGAGGCCAGGAGGCCGACCCACACAGTGGAGGAGAAGGGGCTGAGGAGGTCAGTGTAGCTGGAGGACTGGGCCACCAGGTCGCGGCGCATGATGAAGCTCAGGCCCGTCTGCATGAAGGGCTTGGACAGATCTACCACACTCTCGCGGCTAGCCGTCACCGTCAGGTCCGCCACTGCCAGGTCTGCCTCCTGTCACCATAACAGACACATGGATTCACACAGTAGATACTAGCACACTCACAAACAGAAAGTGCCCCAGCCATAGTTTAAATCTGGCATACTCTTACACTGTGCGCAGATAAGTATTCATACAAGCATCTGTGTAACCTTATAATATTTGAAGCAGTATGAAGGACACACACACACACACATACACATACACACACTAATACACTTTTACAATGGGCATACAGATTTTGGTCTTTAATGCCCTCAAAGACATACAATACTTCTGCAAACACACAGACAGACACACACACATGCTCACCCCTCTGACCACCTCCCCGATCATGCCGTTCCAGTTGCCGCTGGCCTCCTTCTGACCGTATCGTCCATCCTTGACCAGCCGCATGCGGTACTTCAGACCCAGCTTCTTGGCCAGCTCAGACATCAGGTCCACAGAGTAGCCCTCAAGAGCACTGCCTTTAGTCATGGTGTAGGGCTCATTCTACATAGACACAGCACAGGAGATCATACACACACACACTCACACATGCGTATACAGATATGCGTGCACACACATGCTCATACACACGTTTTCACTGACATTTCATAAACTTTTCAGAATTCAGCTCCAACTTCAAACACCAGAGGGCGATCTAATACCAAATATCATGTCAACAGATCATAGGCAAGATGGGACTTTAGAAAAGAAATGTCTACATTTTCCTTGCAAACAGCTGAGGATCACAGGATTTAAAACTCTGACAGGACTGAAAAAACCCTACCCAAGCATGTTAAATAATCTATTTGTTCCCCCCTGGCCCTCTGAAGAAAAGGGTATAGACTTTTGCATGGTGTATTTTTTAAAATGTAGCCTGCCAGAACTTTTTCCAGTGCTTTTGGGTGATACTCACAAGGATTGTTGTCACTTGCAATGTCTCCTGTCCTAAAGGAGAGAGAACAAAAGAGAACAATTCTTAGACTAACACACACACATATACACACACATGCAGACAGACACACACACACACACACACACACACACACCCCTCCCCATCCCTAACCCTCTTTTGTAATTTGAAGTAGTTTGGCGTGACAAAGGATGATGTAACCTACAGCACAGTGGCTCTAGCAGCTGCTGGGCCTCTATTATGACCATCAGACATGTTTATGGTCTGTCTTTACATCCCCTTATTGTGGTGCAAAATAGGTCGGCTTACATAAGAGTCGGATAGAGAGAGGGAGAAACCCCACATGCCGTGCACACACACACACACACACACACACACACACACACACAAGGAAAGGGGAAGGGGGGTAAAAAGAAAAAGAAAAAAAAAACAGTGCAGACGATCAAAGTCCAAGGCTGACCAGAAGTAAGCTCTTGGGAGGACATTCTCAGGGCCTAATGACCCGTGTTCTCATACTGCGCTGGGCTTTGTCCCGGTTCCTCAAAGACAGAGTCGGTTCTAAACAAGCTCTTGCAGGGACAAAGCCGCTCTTGTGAGTTTCCTTCTTTTCTCCTCCCGCCTAAATAACGGCTTCTTTCTTCCCTGAGCTTGTAATCGGCTCAGGAGGAGACAGTCAGAGATAAACAGGAGGTTTTGGGGGATGTCTGTCTGTTTTGGAGTGGAAAGGAGGTGGGGCGGTGGAGGAGGGGTTTCGTGCGCCCCATGGCGAAGATGAGAATGATGTTTGGGTTTGGAGTAATTTCGATTTTCTGGGTTACGGACCATTAAGGAGTTTTTGGGATGGGGGCAAATGAGACTGCAATAGCCAAACCGTCCTGCACACAAACACACACACACACACACATGCACACACAAACAACCCCTTCCTCCCATCCCACCCTATTAGGCTTCGCTTCCTTGACATCAGCTTTGGGTTCATTACCATGAACTGTGACCAATGGCAATTACAGCGTCCCTTCCCAACAAGTTCCCAAAGTGCAGTTTGACTGATGTGTTTGCCTTTGTGTGTGTGTGTGCATGTGTGTGTGTGTGTGTGTGTGTGTGTGTGTGTTTGTGTGTGTGTGTGCATGCGTCTTTGCATGTGGAAAATGTGTGAAAGTGTTTTTGTGTTGTATATGTGTTTTGTGTTGTATATATGTGTTGTATGT
>JAGFZM010000538.1:2603-21246 GCA_017657215.1 Limnothrissa miodon | reverse complement strand
GTGTGTGTTTGAGTGCGTGCGTACATGTGTGCATTACTTACGGGTTCTTAACGAAAGCGTATTTGTTGATGGTCTCAATCACATCTTTGAAGAGGATTTTGGAGGTCAAGGTATAGCCATGGTGCACAATAGGTTCTCCATCTTGTCCATCCCAGCAGTCCACTAACACACACACACACAAACGCACACACAGACACATACACACACACACACACATACTTATTTTCTGGCAAGCAATATCTACCCCATGAATAATGTCAATTTTGTTTTACCACCTGCTTCCAGCTAGCAGCATTTACAGAATGACTAAAAAAATCTGGATATCATATCACACACACACACAGACACAGACAGTTACTCACTACAGATATGCATCTGGATCCAGAAATGTCTAAATCGTCTACCACAGTCTTTTACCACAGTCAATCGTCTCTCTGTCTTTCTCTCTCTCTCTCTCTCTCTCTCTCTCTCTCTCTCTCTCTCTCTCTCACACACACACACAAACACACACACACTCACCTTCCACACATCTGCAGCCCGCCTGCAGGACCCAAGCGTACATGTCGACGCGGGATTGGGACATGAGCTGGTCCCCCATCAGGTAGGTGTTGTGGGAGGAGGCGATAAAGTACTGGCACAGCGGTCGGCTCATGTCCTGGTTCACCTCCTTGTGCAGCGGGTTGAAGATGTCCCCCTCCGGACTCCGCATGTAGTTGGTGAAACCTGCACAGAGGGTGGGGACATGGCTGGTGAAAAGGCTGTTGCTGTGTGTGTGTGTGTGTGTGTGTGTGTGTGTGTGTGTGTATGTGTGTGTGAGTGTTTGAGAGAAAGGGTGAAACAGTGACAGAGGGAGGCAGCGAGAGAGAGAGAGAGAGATAAAAGCATGTGTTGCATGGAGAAATAGATTTCTGTGTCAGTGCATATCCCTGGCTGTCTGAACTCAGAGACGAAGTTTCTCACTGTGTGTGTGTGTGTGTCTGCCTTACGCATGTGTGTTTATGTGTAAGCGTGTGTGTGTGTGTGTGTGTGTGTGTGTGTGGTGCGTGCGTGGGTGTGTATGTGTTTTAGAAAGCCTGAAGCAACTGGCTGCACACAGAAAAATGGATTTTCGTGTGAATGAGTATGAGCGTGTGTGTGTGTGTTGTGTGTACGAGTGGTGCGTGCGTGAGTGGTGTGTGTGTGTGTGTGTGCGAGGCGAGAGTGGTGGTTTAGGAATCGATGATCTTATTGATTGCTTTCTCTAAATCCCTGCAGCCTGTGAAATAATCTGCTGTTGCTTTTTAATACTGCCAGCCACTCGGGTCTTAAATGAGGTTTGTGGGCTGGGACAGTGGCACTATCTCAGAGACAAAACACACACACACACACACACACACACACACACACTGAGAGAGCACAGCTTTAGTGTTTAGGAACCAGTTAACACTTGGCAGACGAGGTTGCTCCGTAGCGAATGTCCTGACAGTTTTCAATTGGTGACAAAGAAAATTACTGTGTGTGAGAATGTGTAAGATGTGTGTGGGGCTTGTGGAAACACTTCTGACTATGTGTGTGTGTGTGTGTGTGTGTGTGTGTGAAAATTTTACACTGTGAGTGTAGATATTTTACACTGTTTATCAGAGCAGCAGGGAGTTGAACCAAGCTTCATTAGTGAAACTTCCAGTACTACAGGCCAGGGCAGGCCTCACCACTACTCACCATCAATACCCAGAACCCCTTGCTTCTGGTTGTCAGGGCAGGGCTCAAACTTCATCACAATCTCAATGCAGTGTTCCTTAGTCACCTTGGACATCTAGAACCCGTAAGAGTAAACAGACAGTCAAACAGACAAACATATACATGTGAGGCACTGGCTCAGAGATGTAAAATAGAAGGGCCCATGTTAAGCCACTAGTGACATACACACACACACACAAACACCCAAACGCACTGCTAAAGCATGCAAACGTTGACACACACACAAACACAGACATCACACACATGTTCTCTCTCTCTCTCTCTCTCTCTCTCTCTCTCCCCAATTGTGCCCATGAGAACACGTGCACACACACCCACTGACACACAGGCAACCACCCCCTCCCCTCCGGCTTTGCAATCCGATTGTCCGTCCCCAGCAGCTGCCTCTAAAACAGGACAGAGTCTCATCCGTGCCAATCAGTGTCAGCCCATTTCACAGGACCTCTTTCTCTCTCTTTCTCTCACACACACACACACACACACACGCAAACGAAAACAAGCCTCACAGCTCACCGCAGAGGCTGGGTATACACAGAAAAACAGGCTTCACAACTTAGAGCTATATTACTTATTTATTACAAGGGCAACTGAGAATTGTACACACACAGCATACAAACACACAAACGCACACCATACGAAGGGTTTGCCAATTTATTGATGAGTGTATGTGTGTGTTTGTGTGTGTATGCGTGTGTGTGTCTCTGTGTGTGTGTGTGTGTGTGTGTGTGAGAGAGAGAGAGAGGTCCTGTGAAATGGGCTGACACTGATTGGCACGGATGAGACTCTGTGTGTGTGTGTGTGTGTTTAAATCTTAAGTAGCTAGTGTGGTTTAAGGGCTTGGGCTTGTGTGAGACAAGGGGGATATCAACATGTCTTTTGTTGACCAGAAAAAAGATCTTGTTTCCTGGAAAGACTGACTGTGGGCCATTTCCTCTGACAGGGCAAAGGCCCTGTTTATATTTTAGACATGTGTCAGAAATGTACTCCACTGAGGTCTCTAAGATCTGTGGAAAAGAATCTGTTGATCAGACCCACTGTCAGAACAAAAATTGGTGAAGCAGCTTTTTCTTATTATGCTGTGCAGCTATGGAACCAACTTCCAGAAAATATAAAAAATGCACCTACCGTTGACAGTTTTAAATCAAGACTTAAGACCAAATTATTTTCTGATGCTTATTCCTAATGCCACCTGATTTTAATTATTTATCTTATCTTATTTATCTGTTTTGGTTTTATGATTCATTTTCTCTTGATGTTCATTTTATGTTCATTTTTACCTGATTTTAATTATTTATCTATTGTGGTCATTTTTTACAAATATTTTAATTATTTGCATTTACTATTTATTTATTTTCTGTTAATGTTCATTTTACTTCATATATTTTCTATTTCCTCTCCTTTTTTTTTCATCTATTTTATTCATCTTTTTATTATCAATTTTCTTTTAAATTCTCTTTTAAATTTTTTCATCTATTTTATTCATCTTTTTATTATCAATTTTCTCTTAAATTCTCATGAATGTTCATTTTATTATTTATTTTCTTTAATGATCATTTTACTTCATCTATTTTATATTTCCTCTCCTTTTTTTCATCTATTTTATTCATCTTTGTATTATCAATTTTCTTTTAAATTATCATTTTTAACACACACGTTTGTTGCCTTGTATTGCATTTTGTTTTGGTCTCTGTACAGCACATTGAGTTGCCACTGTGTATGAAATGCGCTTTATAAATAAAATTGCCTTGCCTTGCCTTGCCTATTACCATTAAGCCGTGGGTGTATTAGTGTGTGTGTGTGTGTGTGTGTTTGTATAGAGAAGATGCACTGGTGAGTGGAAAGAAGATGCATTGGTCACTAGTGGTTCACAGCACCTCTACCCCACAGACTACAGAACCAGTGATGTACCAGAAACTAGATCAAAGGAGCACATGCGCAAGTTAAAGGTGCTGTTACCACTGTTGTCATTGTTGTTGTTGTTGTTGTTGTTGTTGTTTCTGGCCTGTTAGGGCTTATCAGTGCTGCTCCTGTCCCTGCCCCATCTCTGCACCCCGCCTCTAAATCTCCCCGGCTCAAAATTGCACCGGTGATTTCTCTAGACAAGAAGTCCACCTCCCTAATTCAGACAATCAAAAGCATCAGCATCCTAATCATATAATAGTGATGATTAGGGAAGGAGGAGGAGGAGATAAAGCTGTTTACTGAGTGGCATCTGTGTGTGTGTGTGTGTGTGTGTGTTAGAGGGGTGGTTGTTAATGGCGTGTGTGAATCAATCACTCAGACAAACATTAGTGTTTGCCTATGGCTTTCACAGTAAGTGCAGCCGTTTCGCCAGACCTAGAAAACTGCGGTGTGCAATGCGCTGTGTAAATGGGGTTCAAAATGGGCTCAATTTAAACACAGCCAGGCTGACATAAGCACAGAGCATACATGCATAACCGCACCAATTTAAAAAGTATCAAGTAGCACAAATTGCATTTCGTCTTCCTTTATTTCTCTCGCCTTCTTTTTTTTTTCTTTCCCTGCATTTGTCTTTTTTCACCGTCTCTCCCTCTTTTTTTCTTCAGTAACCCAACCCCTTCTCTCTCTCTCTCTCTATCTTTCCGTTAAAACCCTATGTTAAATGGGGCTGCTTTATTAGCTGAAAAAGGCCCGTCTTCCTAATGAGCATTAAAAGCAGATTAAAGCTGCGCCACCATTAGACAGCTGTTCTATTTTACTCCGAGATGTCTTCTAATGTTCATTTGAAGTGGAAACACCAATTTAAACTGTCTGGATTGCTCTGTGTGTGTGTGTGTGTGCATGTGTGTGTGCGTGTGTTTGCAGTGCACTTAACCATGACCAGGAGCACTTGTTCTAACTCAAGCTGAGAAGCCGAATCTTACAGTTCCCTAGAGAAACACAAAATATTTAAGTGGATCTTTCCTCGTTCCAGCCACAACAAAATTAGAACTCCCCACCCTACACACTCCCTGTTTAAAGAAAGCCTGCATTAGCGACCTTGGTCTATCCACACCCAGACAGACTGCTGGTGCTGCTGGTTGACACTGCCCGATAGCCTCCAGTCTACAACCACTCAGCTCCATCACCTTCTTTACACTACATTCCGCAGTGTGTCTAACTGTGCTCCTTGGACCCCTGTGTGTGTGTTAACGGAATTGCATGCACACACACGGAAGGTACTGCGGGCTAGTGTATTGTGTGAGGCTGGTGGGAGCAACTGATGGGCTAGCCCCACAGCACCTCCGAGCTGCCGGTGACTCTGCAGACTGGTGGTGACAGATGCTGAGCCGTCGGGGAGCTTCGCTGCAGGCCGCTCCGGGCGAGAGGAGACGGCAGGGACAGCCGGAGGGTGGACGCCCCTTTCACTCCCACACTCACATACTGTACGGTAGCGGAGACCAGCCCATTACTATGATATATTGCTGGATTAATCAATCTAGTCACATGATTGGTGTGAATACATCCATTAAAGTTGCCATGCTATTCTACCTTTAGTGATGCTTGTGTTTGGAGTCTTAGAGTTTTCCTGGATCAGTCACATAGTATTTCAGTGAGTTTCAGTGTGTGTGTGTGTGTGTATGCGTGCATTAAAGAGCATGTGACAGGAGACGATGCACACAATGATAAGTGAAATGTCTGCAAGGCAATAATCTGGCCTAATGAAGGCTATTTGTCTCCTGTCAGTGTGATTAGTGCCGTCAATTAGATTATAATTCTGTGCGAGTCAGGATATTACCTAGGAACCTAGGAAAGGCTGTTTGTGATGTTCTTTTGTATGTATGTATTTGTGTGTGTGTGTGTGTCTGTGTGTTTGTGTGTTTGGGCTCCTATTTTTTTAAAAGCTTTTCAACAGGTTCACCCTGTGTGTGAAAGACAGCCAATCACCAAAGATCTCTAACTGATGTTTACAATTCTCTGCCTTCTGTCACAAGAGGAGGCCGGCAGACAGACAGGCGGCCTGTATGTGTGTGTGTGTGTGTGTGTGTATGTGTATGTGTTTGTGGGTGGGTGGGTGGGTGTGTTTGTGTGTATGTGTGTGGTCATCTCAAACAGACCACACCCAGGCAAACCAATCTACTTTCCTCAGTCTGTCAGTCACACAAAAATACACTCACCCACACACACTCACGCACACACACCACAGTACTACTGGGGATAGGGATGGGCCGTAGGACACCTATTATTCTGCCAGCACAGATCTGTATCAAAGTGCACAGCCCAACTCCCAAGCACTGTGTAATCATACTAGTCCTGTTTGTAGACCCTGATGTGTTGGCTCCTCATTAAAACTGTCTGCATACATAAAGACATCTCCAGCTCCAACTTAATAACAGCATCTCTTTCATTCCTTGGGCTTTCAGTTTAAACATGATCTCTTCCTCCCTCTCTTTCTCTCACTCTCGTTTTCCCTCTCTCACAAAAACACACACCCATCGCCTCACCTGAACACACACACACATCTGTCACCATGGAAGAAAGCACAGCTGCTGCAGGTATTTTAACAAGCACTTCTGTCAGCCTACAGGGACAGACTGCATACATGCACACACACACACACACACACACGCACCTTCTGTTCCACCTCCAGGAAGCGCGTCAGGTCGTCAGTGTCCAGGTGGTCCTTGTGGTTGCTGTAGGTGAGCATGAGCAGGTAGAGGTCGCGGCGTGTGGACATCATCTTATAGAAGGAGCAGAACTCCTCGAAGCCCAGTGTGCCCTGGTTGTCATCCGTGTCCGCTTCCTGCCGGGGGAGGAAGTCCAGACGGACAGTCACGACCACAGTCAAAATAGCAGCCCATAATGAGCCACACAAGCCATCTGCGACCCCCCTCAAAATGAGGTAGGTAGGTTGGTAGACAGGTACATAATGATCCTATACATCTATTTAAGTTTAGACTGGCAGTGCTTTTCTTTGGAAATGAACCAATCAAATGACAAAAAAGAACAGATCAACAGATCAGATGACCAAGGCTACAAGCGCAATGGTGTGGTGTGGTGTAATGGTGTGGTGTCGCCATGCAAAGACAGCCGTCTCTGTTCTGTTCGCCACAGTGCGTAGAATGGCGGGGCGGATGGACTGATCCCAAGTCCTGCTTTTCTATAGTAAATGAATGATCACACGGACCAGGCGAGGGCCACAAGTGTTAAGAGTGTAGAACATTCCGGAGCACAGGGCAGAGCTGGTCCACAACCAGCAGGGAAGTGTGACACGGGCAGGATATGATGCAAGGAGCGCAATCTTCCCTGCAATGCACACACACACAAACACACAGCATACCATAGGCAGACACACACACACACGTGCGCACACACACACACACACACACACACACACACACACAGATATACACAAAAATCCCTGTCTGGAATGTGTACACATATGCACATTCTACGCACATAAACACACATACAAACACACACACACACACACACACAAAAAAAAGTGTGGTGTCTTTGCCAGCACTGCCCTCTAGCTCCTGCCTGCCTGCCATGTTTGACGCAAGCGCCCGGCAGGTCACCCGAGACTGGCGCTCAGCATTGGCATCGATAGCAGCTGACATTAATGCACCGGCGGGGTGGCACTGTGCCCGACTACCTCTGCCCCCCCTCACTGGCCCAATATGCCTCACATCCTCTCGGTTCCTTCACACACGCTCCAGTGCACTAAAACCTGCCCCATGCAAGCACACACACACAAACACACACACAAACACACACACACGCAAACACACACACACAACCACACACACGCACACAAACACACACACACACACAACACACACACACAAACACACACACACACACACACACACACACACACACACACACACACATATACACACACACATCTATGGACAGGCCAGAGTGGTGTAAGCTCAGAGACATTTTGTAGGCCTTTAAGGAGAAAACACATCTACTGTGTTGATCATTTTTTACACATACATACACACACACACACACACATACACACACACACATGCGTGCACACACACAGCCTAAGAGATAAATAAAGGAGTAAAGAATTAAATGGAGACCTATAGTAAACAGCACACAGACAAAAAAGAACCAGGAAGAGCAAAGAGTACAATAAGAACGAGATTAAACAAAAACATTTAACAACAATATAAAGTACTTCACATGACTCATTCAGATCCATGCATAACTCAGGATTCTAAAGTGTATAGCAGTAAATGTGTTTCATGTTCTGATTGTGTTTGTGCTCCTCTGCTTCCCTTTTTTCTCTCTTATTAGAAGTGCGTGTTTTATGTGTGTGTGTGTGTGTGTGTGTGTGTGTGTGCCCCTTTAGAACTGCTGGCATGTCTTTCACAAACGCTCTAGTAGGGGAGTGGATGGATTGTTTCTCTCTCTCTCTATATCACTTCACACTTCTCTCTACCCAATCCTCTCTTTCACTCCCCCCCTTCTCTTTCTCTCTCCATCTCTTGTGTGTTGCCCTCTGCGCCTTAGGTGTTGTGAGGCATTATCAAATCCCTTGCTCTGTGTTGAGCTGGAGAAATCCCGCACTCCTCACTGCCTCCTTAATCACACAGAATCACACGGAATGTCGCCGTGTCACTAATCCGTGCCGGTCGACATTCCGGGGCCAGCCTTACGGATCGCCATGGTGACAGCTGGGACAAACGTGCCCCTGGAGCAGGATCAGGCTTTGTGAAGCGAGGGTGGCATTCCGTAATGGAGTTTGGGAGTCGAGGCTCTCTGCCGATCACCTCGGCAACCAATGAGTCAGGGAGAGGGGAGCGTGGCCCCCAGGACTGTGGCAGAAAAGAGTAATGGGCTTTTGCCCAACTGAGGATGCCAACATAAAGTGTGTCTGCACTATATGTTACACTTACATAGACAAGTGTGTGTGTGTGTGTGTGTGTGTGAGTGTGTCAATATCAACATGCAATCCTCTACCATCCTCTTCTATGCCATCCTCTCCTCTCCTCCTCTCCACCACTGAAGGGATCGCTATTTAAATCCACTTACAGTGACACACACACAAACACACAAACACACAAGGATCCCATTGTGTTACACACATACACACACACACACACACACACTGTGGCCCAGTGACTGCATCCTTCACAGCGGCCTGGCAGCTCCACAGTGCTACAATCAGGCTCACAGGATTATAGGATGACACGGCTGTGTGTGTTTGTGTGTGTGGGTGTGTGTGTGTTTGTGTGAAAGTGTTTCTGTGAAAGTGTGTGTGTGTGTGGGGGGGGGGGGGGGGTTGTGAGGTGGGGGTATTGCACTAAACAGGAGATGAGAAGAGCTGACAGTGAAAGAGAGATTTCCCACAAAGCATCTCACAGCTCTGGTGTGGATCTCAGCTCTCAAAATCACACCAACACACACACACGTGCACACACACAAATTTATTATGATTATGTGACTGCCAGGGGGATACGGATACGCACACAAGCACTGTCTTTCCCATTTGATCCCGAGTGCTCCCCTTGTTCTGCATTATAAAGCTCCCCTCCTTCCAATGCTCCCTATCAATGACTTTCAATACCATTACCATTCAGACAGCCGCAAACTCACTCTCTTAGCTGCTCCATATTTATATAGGCAAATTACAAATAAACAGGGACTACACACACACACACACACACACACACACACACACACACACACACACAAACAAAACACTCACACGCAGGAAGGAACAGTAAGGCCAGATTGCACCCCTGCCTTACTGTGCTTACAACAAGAGCCATCTGTAGCCATTAACACCATATGGGTCAGCTATCCTTGAACAGGTGTGAAGATTAGCAACCTGTTAGCGGTCAAGATTGAGAAAAGCAGTCACACACACACACACACACACACACGCACCAAGCTCATTGGTACACACAGATATATTGTGTGTTCTACAGGCTGTGAACACCGCATGTATGCATGTATGAACACAGAATACCCAACCCTTACATTGGCATGTCACAGTGTTCGGTGAGACACACACACACACACACACACACACAACCTGTATGTCATGTCCTCAGAATGGACATTCCTAATACATGAACACATGTACAGATACTCACACACGCATACACAGACAGACAGACACACACACACACGCACACACACACTGTGTTCTCAGAAGAGCAGCCCTGGGTGGGAACTGATTGGCTCATTCTCCTGGTGTCCCTGACCTCCTCTCTAATAGACTCGACCTCTGCTGTCCATCTCATTCCCTCGCTCTCTTATTCCACCATTACCTTTCTCTCTCCGTTTGTCTCTTTGTTCCCTTCTTTTCATTCATTCCCTCCCTTTGCTATTCTTTCTCCATCTCCCTCTGTCCTCCTTCTTTTGCTCCCTCTTTCACATCCTCTCTTTCTCCTAATTTGCTTCCCATTCTTTCTCCCCTTTTATATAGATAACACACACACACACACACACACACACACACACACACACACTTTCCTTAACTTTGTCTCTGCTAATTTGTTTTCACGCTCTCCCCTTCACTTGCTACTGTAATCTCTCCTCTCTTTCTCTTCTCTTCTCTCGCATGTCTCCCTCCTTCCGCCCTCTAAATCCAGAGTGAAATATCTCCACTTAAACATTGGCAGTGGGAAATTGCAGCCCCAGGGTAGATTAGATTTCCATACTCCTGTTCCGTCTGCTGGGTGTCACCTGTTGCAGTCACACACACACATACACACACACACACACACACACACACCAAATTGAGTGGCATCTGCAGTCCCCCGTGTTCACATAGGTCATATAGGCTATAAACTGCAAAGGGAAGCAGGCACACACCTTCCTAACGCTCCATTTATTATCAAGGAGGATTCAATGGGCCTTGGCTTCAAGTGCAGCTTTAGCCATTGTACTTTCAGCTCTGTAGGCGCTGGAATCAAGGCTAGAAGAAAGCGTCTCCATGCAGAGACAGCTGATTCCATCTTGTTCCTTTATAGCACAAGGGAAGTGAAATGTGTTTTTTTCACCAGCTATACATAAAAGCCAACACCCTCTGGGTATAAAGCCAAAACTATTTAACTTATTGTTAGGCTATAAAGTATAAAATATATAAGAATACTGATCATGCAGCTGGTATCATTTTTTGGTTTGCAGTCAGGTTGTTTAAAAGTGTCACATGACTGCGGGTATTTTTTGGATGTATGGTACCGCTCATGCCTGATACAAATGCAGACAAAATAAGGCCGTTTGCTAGTTATTAGTGTCTATCTGCTTAGTGGAGAGAAAAAATGAATGAATTGTACTGTAGGAAGCTGAGCAAAACTGCTGTACATTCACTTTCCTTTACATTTCACTATTTCCTGATAAAACAGTGCATACTTCAATCAGTTTTGTTGTGTTGGGACACAGACTGCATTAGAAATTGTATTAAGCGTCAGCTACAATCTTTCTGGTGTTTGACAAAGTCTGCCACAGGGTTGTTTGAGGGGAAGTCTTAAAAACTGTTCTCCTCATATTATTCAACACACTGCTGTGTGTGTGTGCGTGTGTGTGTGTGTGTGTGTGTGTGTGTGTGTGTGTTTGTGTGTGTATGTGTGAGGGTGTATCTCTGTGTTCCTGTGTGATAGTGACAGAAATAAATTGATAGTCCCCACCTTAAACCTTTCTAATCTTCAGTTTTCAATCGCCTGACACCTTGTTTATTGGACTTGCATTTCATCATGCTTATATGGTAAACAGCTTTTTGCCTAAACCAATCTGTCTTTAGCTGCAGGGGGTTTTGTTATTGACATTTTGCCAGTCCCACAGCTCAGCTAGAGCCGAGTCTGGCCCACGTGTGGCCCAGATTGGACTAAAACTCATCACACCATGCTCATCTGAAAATTCATTAACCTGCTCTGAACAGATACACACACACACACACAAACACACACACACACAGGCACACGCACGCACAGACACTTATAGTGTGTATAAAGTATTGACAGAAAAAGACCAAGTAGATGACCTTCTGAATCCACCTACGCAACTAATCCCTGATTGCCCAATATAAAGCCACCCACTGAAACCCTCAGCTAAGTTCCAATGAATTGGCAAACAGCTACTGATGCCCAATAAATGTCTGAGAAACACTGCATTAACCATAACACAACCAAGGGTTGAAACTAACTGCCTGGGTCACAGAGCAATGTGTCCTCAATTATACTTCATAAAATCTCTAAATTAGGGTTTCTAATTTAGTCTCTAATTTAGTGTTTTTAAAGAGAAAATAATTGAAATAATTGACTTGGAAAAATCTGATCGATTGTAGGTTCTGAATGTCGAATTTCGATTACTTTTCGATTAATTGCCCAGCCCTACTCTAAATGGCTGATACTATTGAAGTTATGATGATAGGTCGTGATTGAACACATCCACCCAAAAATACCTAGCGACCTTTCCTCTCAAGTCAAAAAGCCTTTGAGGATACAGAAAAATGAATACATGCATTTGTTGCCCCTAGACTTGATTAGTGTAATACTCCTGGTCTTGGTGTAGTTATACCTGTATTAAAAACCTACTACTAACACAAAATGCTGTGGCCTGAACACTTACTAGGACTAAAAAAGGGCAAACATACAATATCTCATATAAAAATCAAGACTTAACCCTTCCTATTTACTTCCCCAATAGTTAGGCATGGTGCACAGTATACCACCACACTTCATGGATCTCATTGGGAGGGACTAATATATTGATGTGGGGCTATATTTTGGAATGGTCACAGTGGGAAAAAAGTCTATCATAGTGACTACGAATTGTAATTTTTCTGACAATTCATGCAAAAATATAACTTTTAAAATAATTATATTATATGATAAATACATTTTCATCTTTTTCAACAGGCTGCCAAATGTGGCAAAGGGCTCTCCAACAAAATGATTTGAATGAGCACAATCAAAATCAGCTACTGTAGCAGAATCACAGACTGTACAGTACATTAAGGCAATCTAATCAGGATTCTCCACATCGGCTATTGAATATTATGTATGTTTCACAGCTTTCTCACAGACCTGGAAGAAGACTCTCCAACTCCATTCTACACCATCATTCTGCAGTTCACCAGTTGAAATACATTATATTAAATCATTATTATGCAGATATATACATTTTTTCTTGCTTATAAAATCTTATCAGTCGTAAGTATTCTACATCAAATACTTAATTCTGCATATTAATGAACTGGTTGAGACTCAACTCCTACTAATTTCTTTAGGAGGCTTGTAGCCCAAGGCCATGCTGCAGGTAGATTTACAATTCAATCAAATATACATTCAAATCCACTGACATAATCTTCAGTTTGCAAAGGGTTCAGGTTTTCCAGTTAAACCACCAACCTAAGGTGCAGTTCTAAAGTGTTGAGGTTTTCAAGATGAACTTAATTGCTCAGTTTTTGGTTTTCAAGTTACTCCTGTGTATCCACTACAAGCTGTCCTACCCCAGTTAACTCTTTATAGCACTGTAGCCAATTTTGAAACTATTGCCAAAAAAGTTATCTATGCATTTCTGTAAAGAAACATTTTTTAACAGCACAATAGAACATCAGATCACAACAGAAAATCTTTATGTGATGAGTTTATGAGTTCATTGGTCCAGCAGATCAACAGTCACTGAGGTACAGTAGCACAGTAATGCCTAATTAATGTGTTGTTATATTAATTTGATAAGATTTCCTACGGTGCATGACATTTGCATCTGTCCTACTTTTCCAAAACAGTTGCTGTCCTACACAACATTTGCCACTTGGTGGTCAGCAGAGTGGGTCTTCAACTCTGAATCCATACCTAAATATATACTGTACATATACATGAAGGGCCACTCTAACACATCACTGCTTTTATCTCATTTGAATAGACACTGCTTCATGGTACTGAATGACATGCTGTTAAAGTTAAAGTCTGGCAAAATGCATGTAATGTCTACCTTTACACTGCAGAAGTCATAAAGTCCTTTATTAGTACATAAAGTTCTTTAACATCTAGTATATTTCATGTCTAAACACTGAATATCTAAAACGGCACACATGTCTGAGCTACACTGTACAAATTAAGAGATTTGGGAAAAGCAAGAGCTGCAGGTATATATATAAATATTTATTGCAATACCTTTCACACACTAATCCAGAGCACTTAGATTAGATTTCACTTCATTCATTATATAGGAAATTGAAGTCAACATTAACATCAAACTCCACACTTCACTGAACTCACTTGTGCCCTGAGACAACTGCCAGGTGAAAAGTTGGTTGGTCGAAAGACTTAAGATATGAGACAACAGACAGGCAGACATTTACAGAGAAAAGTATATACTTACATGCCTAAAGGAGAAGAGCTGAGCTGTGTGTGTGCAGTCTTACATTAAAGGCTTCTGAACTACCTTGTTAAACTTTTTGTGTGCACAGCCCTGAGTTAAAGGATCTCTTAACTACTTTGTATGCATAAGCTCTGCTTATGGTCTTAAACATAAAGTTTGATCACTGGGCTCTGTTTGTAAAACATTTATGTGTGTGTGCATATGCTTGTAGGCTTTGTGCTGGTTCAAATGTTGAAGTCTAAACTGCAGGATCAAATTGATGTTCTGTAGAGGCGTGTGTGTATGTGTGTTTGTGTGTGTGTGTGTGTGTGTGTATGCATGTGTGCGTCTGTACCTTAAACATCTGCTTGACTTTCTGGCGTGGCAGGTTGACATTGAGTTTGTGCAGGAGCTGCAGGACCTCGCTGATGCTCAGGCTGCCATCCCCATTTTTATCTGCATCTAGGAACGTCTGCTTCAGCCATCTGACACACAAGTCAAGGGTCACCACTGGAAGTGCACATCAACTGCACAATAAACCCCCTCTCACACACACACATCAACCACATAATACCATATAAGAATGCCGTAAGAGATCATGTATTGCAGTACATGTCATAAGGCATCAGGTCATCAGGACCATCAACCAGTCATGGTCATTAAGACAATCTAACTATGTGTGGTTGAAGAGGATCTCTCTCTCTCTCTCTCCTCTCTCTCTCTCTCTCTCTGTGTGTGTGTGTGTGTGTGTGTGTGTAGGCAGAAAGAGGAGAGCAGCAGACTAAATATAGAGCAGTGTGTCTAAGCCCTCTGCTCCTAGTGCAAGGCAAATCACCCTCTCATCCTCCCTTTCTCTCTTTTTCTCTTCTCCTCACTACTGTAGCTCTATCAATATTTCTCCATGTTCCTCTCTGGGTCTCCACTGTCCATTGGATATGCTCAATCTCCATTGCATTTGCATCTCGTACTCAGACCTCTCTGTCCTTCTTACCTTCTTAGCCATCCTTCTCTCTATCAATCTCACCAACTCTCTCCATCTCACTCTTTATCTTATCTACTCTCTCGTTCACGTCCTCATCTACTACTCCAGCAAGCCCTGGCTAAGCGCTCTCTCTCTCTCTCCAATCCAGTTCATCTATCTATCCCCTCATCTCCCCTCATCTGTAATCCACCCATCTCTTCTCTCTCCAGTCCTCTTCGCTCTTCGCACACACACACACGCATGATCTCCTCTGAGCCCCTTCTCTTTCTTCTCCACTCACACAAATCCATTCCTTTCCTTCTCTAATCTTCCACTTCTCTCTCTCTCTGGCCATCTAATGGCGGGGAATGAAAGGGATCTATACTGTTGAGATCTTCAATGGCCTTGTTCACTGTGGGAAGTGCAGCACCTTCACAGCCTCTCTCTCTCTCTCTCTCTCTCTCTCTCTCTCTCTCTCGTTCCCTCTTTCTTTTACCATATTGCTTCTGCTCTTTTTCTATTCATTCATTCATTCATTCATTCAACAATCTTTCATTTTCACTCCCCTTGCCTTTGTCTCTCTCTTTTCTCTCTTCCAGTTTCTTTCTTTGTCTCCATTCATTAAGCCCACTTCGAAGTGGCTTAATTAGAATGACTGCTGGTGTAATGTGTTGCCAAAGCACATAAAAACAATATGACAGCCATAATTACAGCACTAATAACTCTCTTGTGCTGCCTCACACTGATAAAAAAGGGTTTGATATAGAGTCAGCCAGGAAGTAGCAAACCTTGCACATGCATGCTCTGTATGTGTGTCAATCGGTGTGTGTGTGTGTGTGTGTGTTTAACACTGCGAGCACAGATACAGCACATTACATGACACAGACTAAATTGATGCATACAGATGAGATTTCTGCATATGTGCATATATTTACACACAAAAACACAAATACACATACAAACTTTTCACACACACACACACGCGCACACACACACACACACACACAGTAAGAAAATGACCAGCTACTTTGATGGTTATCTGAGGGTGAACTTTAAGCCCTTCACCACTCCCACACAGGTTGCCTCTGCCACCTGAGTTCATTCCAAGCAAATGTAAACTTTGTCGATTTTATGACTTTCTCAGAACACTTTGCAGCCCACACTTCCCACACACACTCACACACACACACACATACACACACACACACACACACACACCGCAGCAGCAATCAATAGGAAAATATCTGGATTTGACTTTACCACACCACACAATCCTGTTGACCTAAGACTGTAAGTATCTCCCACTGTCTCCCGGTTTCATTGTAAATGCACAATTAAAGCCGGGGCATCTCTCCCTGGATTTCAATGCTGCCTTTGGGGCATCAGGAGCCATCAGTGAAAATACATAAAGCAGCGCAGTCATTTCACTAGGAATCGATTCAAAATCTCATTACTTTAGAACTGATCTGAAATCTCCCCACAGTCAACAGATGGCTGCTATTGCCATAAGCACACAGCCAAATTTGGAGACTATGAATATGAAACCTACAAAAATAGCTTTGTTATCTAACAACTTCCCCATTTTCTTCACCGACTTCCGATTTCAAAATTATCTTTAAGAAGTGCAGATTTGAGTGCACATGTACATAACATGTGGTATCTGATCTGATTGGATTACGAGATCCAAATGATTTAAAATACAGATTTTGCAGTATTAATATTTCTATTATCTTTTGATACCTGCAGACTTTAATCGCCATAGACCATGTCTGATGATGGACAGCAGCACCTTAAGTCCTCTAAGCTACTGCATGCCTTTGGAAGGCAGCCCTGTGTCTGAATCCTATGGAGCCTAAGCTTTGAATCATCTCTCTGCCACAGCATCAGGAGAGTATTCAGAGCTTTCTAAAGACTGCTCCCTTTAAAGTGCCTCTCGGAGCGCTAACCCACAGGCAATCATGGCTGCTACGCTAAGCTAAGCTAATTATGGCGTGGCGCTCAGGCTCCACACTGTGACGCCGGGTGTGGGCTTCACCTGCTTTGTCGGAGACGGAGGGGTGGGAAACGGGCCGCCTCTTTGTTCCCCTGGTTCCGTGCGGCTCTCCAGCTCTCCTGTTCGGTCCAATCATGCCTCCCCGGCCGCTTGCTCTCCTGCTCACTCTCTCTCTCTTCGCTCCATCCACTGCTCTCTTTCCCTCTCTCTCTATCTCCCTCTCACTCTCTCTCTCCCACCTCTCCTGGCTTTGTTCCTCAAATGGGTCTATCGATTGCCTCCTGAATGATCTAAATGCCAGTGCAGAATGGAGGCAGATGGCACCCCCTGCCAAGGTGGGTTTCTGCACTGAATGTCTCCCTCGTCTCTGCTACTGTAGCCCAGCTCGCTTTAGCCGGGAGAAGTGTGGAAAGGGAAAGGAGCAGAAAGGAAAGAGAAGGGAGAGAGGACGGGGAAGGCCTGATGGTTCTTGTTTTTTTTTTATATCTGTTTTGAAAGTGGAGCACATGGAGTAATCACCACAGAGCCACTGTGCGCCCATACTGCGCCTCAATCCTAAGGAGAAGCTGGCGCCTGGCTGGAGAACATTCTGGAACAAAAACTCAGGAGGGTTCTTGGGAAGGCCACTGGGCATTATCATGTGCTGCATAATGGTTCCCCTATGGACTTACTTTGGTAACATAGAGAAAGGGATATTCTTTTATTCTGAACTGTTTCATCTGCTTTGTGTGTGCTTTTACTTCCTGCCTTGTATTGTGCTTTGTTTTGGTCTCTGTACAGCACATTGAGTTGCCTTTGTGTATGAAATGCGCTTTATAAATAAAACTGCCTTGCCTTGCCTTTTATGAAAAGTAAAAAAAAACCTCTTCCTTGATCCTGAAAAACCAGACCGATACCAAAGCACTGATAACCTAGAACACACACACACACACACACACTCATGTGCTTCTCACATCACTCTCATGGACCTATGGAGCTACTTAATGAGCCTGAATCCTCACAGTAGGTGAAGAAATGACTTCATCCAGTTCCCCATTAATTAAAAAAAAACTCTCTCCTGAGATGAGAGGATCACACACATGAACACACGCACACACACACACACACACACACACACACACACACAGTGGGCCTGTGATTACTCATCACACTCATCTCTTTACAACAGGCAGCCAGAAGAAAATACATAGACAGAGAGACAGGTCTGAAATAGCTCTACAAACATTTTCTAAAACTTCGACTCCACTACCACAACGATCCCACTGCAGATTATGAAATAGTTCTAATCAGGATTCCACATGTTGATGTTATGTGTGCAGACAGTTGACTGGCTTACTTTTGCTTCAGTAAATCTGCTTCCTAAACACATTAAGACAAGTGCCTATGGTCCGACACCCACAAACCATTCATCAATTATGCACACACACGTCAAGCGCCATCACCTCTTAACTGTGCTGGTGCACTGGGGTATTTATGATCTACATCCACCCACCCATGCTTTGCATTAACCATACAGTATGTATGAGTGTGTGTGTGTGTGTGTGTGTGTGTGTGTGTGTAATTGTGTGTGTGTAATAATTCTGTTGGACAAACACTAGCCATAGAATGCATGACGGCATCTATGTGTGTGTATGGGGTTGGACTGTTACTTACACACACACACACACAGTATGGAG
>JAGFZM010000537.1:67403-80460 GCA_017657215.1 Limnothrissa miodon | reverse complement strand
TCTCTCTCTCTCTCTCTCTCTCTCTCTCTCTCTCTCTCTCTCTCTCTCTCTTTCCCAGAGCTGTCTGTATGAGTTCGAGATCTGTTGATGGTAATTTTGAGGTATCATTCTAAAGGAAGAAAACAAACAAACAAATACCACGAGTAATGGGGAACGCTTTGGAAGGTGCTCCCATCAGACGTTTAAGATGTCTGTGGAGGCTGGCGCGTGTCATTTAATATTTAACGCAGAGATAACATTGAAAGCCCCATTAATTAAAATCAAATGTCTGAAAATTTGATTAGGAGCGAGACTACGCCCGTAGCAGAATGAATAAATCATGCCTTTTGTTGTGCTGGAAGGCGGTGTCGAAATGGAGGAGCACAGCTTGTCAACATTTGGCCTGTGTTACTCCAAGTGTTGACTACATGCCTCAGAAGAGTTAGATGGAGAGTCACTCACCTTAGCTGTAGCTAAGTGCAAGACAGGCAACCAACAAGACCACAAGACACAACGCCACAGCTATTAGTGCCCTCGACATGAACATGAACACAACCCTACATACACCCACTCTCACACACACTTTTAGGGATGTGTGAATGTCTGATGAACACATAATAGCAGTACAATGATTTATACATATATGCATATGTTTCATATATATTCATTTATGATGTATAATGTAATTCCTTTGCCATTTCTTTTAAGGCATTTTAAAGTGCCAGCCATTGTACCCGACTTTCCTTGGGCTTTTTTTTTGGTTTATTTGTTTAGCAGTAAGCTATCGTGCTTTAAAAAAGTGCTCTTTTAGACATGTTATTTCCATAAGTAGACTGTACATCGCGACAGATAGATGTGTCATCATGGAAATGTGATAATTTCAGAACTTACAGAACGAACATACCTCTTTTTTGTTTATCAATTCCGTCAGGACTGGATTAGGCTTTGGTATCAATGTGGGTGCAAAGAATCGTGGGAATTTTCCTTGGATCAATACTGACTTTATTTCTGATATTGTGATGTTGCTACACACACCCTTTAAATCAGCTTTCAAGTAAATGGTCATAGTCTCCTTCCAATGATTGCTTTGTTATATACACTGGTTGATGTCATTGTATGTCATTGTATGATTTATCCAGAACCCAGTTAAGTTAGCAAATACACACTATGCAATCCATGTTTCTTGCCCCGGTCCACCACATATACACACACAAAAACATAAACACACAGCCACACACAAATGGTTGATTTAAAAAAGAGACAAAAGAAAATGTGGCAGTCACACACACACACACACACACACACACACACACAATGCCTGCAGCAGCGTAGTTGGTGTGGTGTGGTGTGGTGTGGTGTTGCGTGGCATCGAGCGGTCTTTGCCCACGCTTGTGTGAAGTGGGCAGTCATTATATGCAGGTCATGCAGGTGGAGTCGGGGTGTCCCCGTTCACTCTGATGCGCTGTGGCACCAGCGTTTAGCACTACCTGTCTGGCCCCCACACGCCAGTGCCCCGCAGTGCCCCACAGCAGCTACCCTCTGACAGCACCAACGCTCTCATGTTTACAAGCTCCGCTAGCCTGGGCACATGAATCTGAGTGTGTATGTGTGTCTGTGTGTGTGTGTGTGTGTGTGTGCGCGAGTGAGGTGGGGGGGTTGTTTTGTCTGTGTGTGTGTGTGTGTGTGTGTGTGCAGTGAAGAGAGGCCCATGCCTGGAGTGGGCTCATGATACACTCACTGTGCCCGCTGAGAGGGCTAGAGAGTTAAGAGTGGTTGTGTAGTATAAATCCCTCTGTTAGACCACCTCGTGTACAGTAGCACCTGTGCTCAGTGCGGCTCAGCTCAAATCAAGCTGAAAGCTACTGAAGCTTCGATCAGCAGTGCCATCAGCACAGCCAGCCCATGCAAGTCGATTTCATTCAGTCTCTTCAAATTAATTCCATCTCCATTATTTCAGTTTGATTCCATTTTAATTCAATCTCACACCCTTCCAGTTCAAACGAGCATGATCAAGTTACTGTAGTCCACTCCAATGCCGTGTTTTTTTTTTTCAATCAAAGATGGCATGTGCTTGATCCCTCTATCTCCTCTCCCCTCTTCCCTCTTTCTCAGGTCATCACCTTTTTCGGGAACAAAGTGTACAAGGTGGAGAACGAGGACGGGCGGCTGTCTTTCGCCGGTGACTACCTGAACGGCGACGCCTCGCTGCTGATCAGCGACCTGCAGCTGTCCGACTCCGGGGAGTACATGTGCAAGGTGAAGACGGGCGGGAAATACCAGTGGACCCAGGTCAACCTCATTGTGCTGGGTGAGTCCGGCCCCAGCGGCCCAGCTCGGCCATCAGGCCGCCATTAGTCCACCACAGACGAGGCTACATTTCCTCGGGCTCTGACGAGCTAATGATTCAATTCTGTTCCCGCTCGTCCCCCCTGATTCAATTTCTTTGTCATTTGCTTCTGCGACTGCTGTTGGACTCGGTTCTGTCTACCTGTTTTGTTTTTCTATCTTTTTCTGTTTAATATCTGAGTATCTACAGTATCTGATGTTTGTTTGTTTTTACAATCTCAACAAGGGTCACACAGAGAAACAATATTCTGATATTCTTTCCCCCTTTCCTGTAGTGCCTGTGAAACTCTTTTTATCTGTTTTTAAACCTGAAACACTGTATTACCAGCTAATGCTGTTTGAGACAGTCGTCTCTCTGCTGGTCGCAAAACAGTTTAGCGTCACTCCAAATGAATCCCAGACAAGCATCATACTGTATTATAATTTACTTTTTTACTGGATACTGTTTCTTTTTTTTTTTTGCAGATCTGGTTTCAATTATTTAAGTCTTGTTTCCAAGCAATGTTGGCCCTCCGAGTGAATGCATTTCCAGAAATACACGATGACTCTCGTATTTGTTTGCTGTTTGAGCACCGAGTCTTGTTTTTGTGGTCCCCCTGTGCATGGGGCTTACTAGGGCAGACTCTAACTGTAAAGCTTTTGAGTTTCTCTTCCCCCCTTTCTTTAGCTGTTCATAAGCAGGGCCTGTTTGACGGATATATGGAGTCCACTGGAGCTGCCAGGAACAGCTCGAAGCTTTACTGAGGAAGGGCACTGGGCTAGATGTATGAAGTCATCACGGGAGATTAGTTCATCTGGATATTATTGGTCCTTTAATGGAATGTTCTCTTAATCTGTCCTCACAATCTTGACTCTCATCTTTTTGTCTCCGCCTCCCTCTGTCTGCCTATGAAGACATTGCGGTGAGTTAGTGCGGAGGTTTTTACAAATCGCCCCAAGCTTTGCGGTGACACCCTCCATTCTTAGGGACGAGCATTTGCATTTTTCTCTCTCCATGCAAAGATAATGGCTTGGCAGAAGCCCAGTGCATGGTGTCTGTGTCTGTATGTGTGTGTTTGTGTGTATCTGTGTGTGTGTATGGTTGTGTGTCTGTATGTGTGTGTGCGTGTGTGTGTGTGTGCGTGTAAGTGTGTGTGTTTATGTTTGTGTGTGTGTGTCTGGCCTGGTCTCCTATTTTGCTGCTCACTGTGAGAAGTAACTGCTCCTGACAGAGGTGTGAGATGGAACACTAGAGCCCAAAATTTTTTCCCTCTACAAATTGCTCACAGTGTGCACGTGTGTGTGTGTGTGTGTGTGTGTGCATACTACATGTAGGTGTCTGTTTCTATAAGCACCACTGGGATTGGCTGGTGTCAGAAATGCCAGGTGAGTTTACTGTAACGTCCGCTTCAGATTCTTGAGGTGGCCCAGTCATAACAGTTTCCCTCTGTGTACAGCATACTCAGAATATTTACCACAACAGCACAAAGTTAGAAGGCAGCTCACAGCCCTATGCATTTAATAAATAAATATTGTGTCGGCTACAGCATACAAAATCAGATTAGCGCCCAGGGGACTGTTGTGTTGAAACGAGTGCAGGACTTCAGAGGGGAGGAGCGGCGACCTTTGACCTCCGAGGTGTAGGCAGGGGCCACAGCCTGCCACTCCAGCTTGGCCCGGCAGGGCCGCTGACCCCCCTTTACCCCTGTCACTGCTTTTAATGAGTCAGTAGATTCAGTGCCAGGATGGAGGGGGTTGGGGTGCGTGGGGTGCTCCGTGGCTCACGCCCCCGTGACTGCCAATCCCGATTCCCTCTCAAGACGCACCAGGGGGATGCTCGGGAAGGCCAACTAGGCTTGGAAGACAGGCAGAGGAAAGCAACACAAACCCGGACCTTAGACCTGGTTGATCCCTCTTAGCGGGATTGATTGCTGCATTTGGATCATGGCACCACCAGAATAAAGTGTTTTTTGTTTTGTTTCTGTTGTTGTTGGTTTTTCCGCTGTGGTTTCAGGTGGTCCAGCCTGCGAGGTGTGTGTCCTTCTCCTACTTCCAGAGATGCTGTAGTAAAACTGTGGCAGCATTTTGTCATGTGTCTTGCATATCACCTAAATGCAATCAACTTCAACAGTGGTTATGCTGTTTATGGTTTGTCTTGGCAGCGCTAACTGAATTTTCCACTCTAGTATTTCAAGAGTTCCGTTGTCTGTGTGGAAATACATCTATTGCTCAAGTGGAGGGTGGATTTTCCCTGGCTGCTGTTGATTTTCTTGGACTGTGCAGAGTGTCACAGACTCAGATCCCCTTGCTTTTTTTTTAGTTTCCTGTGTGTGCAGAAAGAAAGAAAAAACACAGAACTTGTCCAAAGAAGAGCCAGTCAAAATGTGCTTGTAAATGAAAATGATAGCTGGCAGTATACAATATTTAAACAAGACCAATGCGGATAAATATTAGACACATTAAAGAACAGCACATGTAGGCGTCCATGAGTGGTCCCGTTATATGACCAGACTATGTGCATTTGTGTGCTCCACAGTGAAGCCCTCGAAGCCTCGATGCTGGATGGAGGGTCCTCCAGAGAAGGGCTCCGACGTCAAACTGACCTGCAAGTCGTCCGACGGCTCTGACCCCATCCACTACAAGTGGGAACGGGTGCTGGACAAGGGCAAGAGCACCGGCAAGCTGCCGCCACTGGCTCTAGTGGGTGAGTACGGAATTTGTTACGGTGGCTCAAACTGCGCAGAGAAACCTCTGTTGGCCTGCTGGAGTTTCGGAATGGTATGAGGAATTCTGGGAATGCTGTTTCAGCTACGGTCAATAGTGTTGTTCACAGGGTAGGTGTATCGCATGTGTGGATGGCAAACTGTGGGTTGTTATCTGCATGCGTTGTTGAGGCTTGTCACTCAAACATGTCCACGGAAACAAAACACGTATTACGTAGTCTAACTACAGTACTGCATTGTCTTTTATTAATAATAAAAACAAAACTCTAAAGCTAGTTGGGTAACGCTCTACAGTTAATCAGAGATATATTACAATGATGCTTCCAATAATCCAGTGGACCGCTTATGATTATGTTTACAGCTAAAAGGATGAATAATCTGCAAAAGTTAATTACAGGAAATGCTCAATCATGCGCCTTACCCACGGGCCCACAGCACAGCATTGTCTTTGGGATTTGGGGTCATTACTTGATGGAAGTGGAACATGGCCCAGCCAAAGGCGGGAAATTAACGGCCTCCATGAAACAACACCTGTTGGCTCTAATTAGTTTTCATTGGACTATAAAACACCTCACTGTCTGCCATTATTTATCACCCAAGGTTTGGGGTTGTTGGGGAGAAGAGGGTGGGGTTGGGGGGTGGGGGGTGGCGTTACGTTCCTGTCACTGCAGGATGAGTAAACGACCCGGTGGATCGTTTAGGTGCATCGCTCTTCCAGACAAATACTCGCGAGCACTCCAGCTCTCTGAACGCTCTCGCCGCTCAGTCCTTCCTCAATCATGGGAGCAGTGAGGTGGGGGAGGAAGAGGAGGATGAGAAGATGGAGGAGGAGGAGGAGGGGGAAGCGGATGCTCTAAGGACAGGCCCAGTGCTCGCAGGCGCACTGGAAAACATTTGCAGTTCATCTCCTCGGCCCGCAACCCAAAGCTCCATGCATCAGAGTGACATGTGTGGCGTGCCGGGCACGGCAACAGACAGACAAACAGATAGCACTCAGATGAAATAGACCCGAATCAGGGGGGCGCTGAGAGGCAAACCACCCCTCTCAGCTCAGCCTCAGCCATCACCGGAGAGCTCCCTCCTTTGACAGGATGCAGACTGAGGAGGGCCCACTGCGCACTAACTCCAGACACAGCAGCCACTCTTAACCAATTACCATGGCTGGACATGGGCAGAATTCAGCAGCATCTCAGAGCTGACAGAGATGGATGCTTTTTGTTTGTTTATGTTTAGGACAGCCTACAAGCAGACTGGAGCAAACCATTCGGGACTTTTTAATTTGCCAACTTAATTGTTTGATTGTTAGGATTTATTACAGTATTTATCATGATTAGTAGAAATAAACACGTGTTAAAACATGGCTAGTCTAGTTAGTACCTTGTGTGAGCGAGGAAATGCGTATTGTTTGTTCATCTCTTGGCTTCTGATGGTGTCTGTCTGTCTCCTTACAGATCTGAAGAATCCCGAGATCGTGACGCTCAGGAACCTGACTCTGGAGAGCTCGGGCGTGTACCGCTGCACCGCCAGCAACGACGTTGGCGAGGAGAACTGCATCATCGAGGTCCCCATGCAGTGTGAGTACAAAAGGGAGGGATTTGCTCTTACACACCCATCTTCATTATCTTCATTAAGAGTTAAGAGTCTCCTCGCCCTTCTCTCTCTCTCTCTCTCTCTCTCTCTCTCTCTCCCTCGTTCTGGAATCAGTCACACTCCCTTTCATCCTAATAGCGGTTATTAGGGATCAGAGAGGGGGACACTGGTCCGAGATCAGTCCTTTAGAGCACTTCAGGGCAAGCAGAGCAGCTGGGGCGCTGTGATGGATGAATGCAGTTTCCTCAGAGCACCAGAAAAATCTCATTCCCCACCCCACCCTCCTAAACCTCCACCTCCAACTCCCTCCACTCTTTCTCTCTCTTTCAGTCTTTCTCTCCTTCTCTCTCGCCCTCCTACCTCCCCCCATCCCCTAACCTAACATCAGGGACTGAGTCCACTCAAAGGGTGGCCATTGGTCATTGCTTTCACTCAAATAGCCATCTCTCAATGTCCCCGAGCTAATGGCTTCTGGGAGAGGTGCTGTGGGAGAATTGAATGTTGGGACCAGCGGCCGGAGGAAGTGGAAAATGGATGCTGAGAGTTACGTAAAGTGCAGCCTGCTTGCCTCCCCACTGTGCCCTTTCTCCCTCTCACTCACCCCCTTTTGCTCGTGCCTTTTGATTGTTTGAGTGAGCGTGCTTCCTCGCCTGCACACCCACCCCCCTCCCCCAACCCCGCCCCACTGTGCACGGCAAATTACAGCAGCAACAAAAAAATAGCAAGCCCCGCAAAGAATTGTGTCCCACTGCAATCCTAACCGATGGCTGCTCCCCGCTGTTAAATTCAATTTTCTCGTCATTCTTTTATTACACGTTGCACTTTGTGCCATAACTCTGAATAAACCAGAAATGGGATACCATTGTAGTGTTTTAACAGTTCTGCTGGTGCGTCTAAGAGGGGTCTCAGTGGCCCATTAAAAAGGGTTAAGTTAATAATGCTCGTGATTATTCTGGCGGAGGATAAGAAAAAAAAGGTGTGTCGTGCGCTAGCTCTCCTAACTCAGCCCTGCTCTTTGCTTTTTGTTGGGGCGCAGATGTGCACAACCTGGGTATCTGGGCCGGGCTGGTGGTGGCCATGGCGTTGGGTGCCATGGTGATCATCCTCATCGTCTGGCTGGTGTGCCGCAAGAAGGAGAAAAAGAAGTACGAGGAGGAGGAGACCCCCAATGAAATCAGGTGAGACTTCTTTCAGCCACTACAGTCTCTCTCTCCATCATTATTTCTCCTTCTCTCTTTGTCTCTTCCTCTTTTTTATACTCTTCCATTCTCTCTGCTTCTATCCTTTTCTCACAATCTTTCCTTTTCACTTTCTCTAAGTCCTTCTTTTTTTTCTCTATATCCATTTGTCTATCCCATTCTCTATTTTTGTATTTTCTCTTTGCTCTCTGTTTTTTTCTCCCTCTCTTTCTCTCTCATTCCCCATTTCTTGCCTCCCCACTTTTATCTCCCACACCCTCTTGTCTAAAGGTTTCACCTGAATTCACCTAAAAGAGCACTTACGATTTAACACTTTGCTGGTTGTCTCGGTGGACTTTAGTGTCCGCGCGTGCGTATGTGTGTGTGTGTGCGTGTGCGCGTGCGTATGTGTGTGTGTGTGTGTGTGTGTGTGTGTGAGCAGTGCACACTTCCATGTGTGAAATGGCTGCCACAAGGTCAGCTGCCCCCAATTGCTTCCTCATAATACCTTCCTCCTCACAGCTCAGGGAGCTTGGCCGGTGCCCTGCCTCTAGCTCTGGTTCTGGCTCTGGCGCCAGCGGTGGTGGCGGACTGGTGGCAGCGATGCGAGGAGATGGGGATGCCATGCGATGCAAGGAATCAGTGGGGGTGTGTGGGATAGCATAAGGCCCCAGACCTCAGCAAAAGCCACACTTACCTCTGTAATGCGTTTAGTCACCGATCCCCGGCGTGTGTGTTGGCACTTCCCGTGTTTCTTGTCACAGTTTAGTGTCCATGTGAATAATGCAGCCGGGTTGTGGGTGGAGGGAGACGGTGGGGCCGAGGAAGAGAAGGGGAGGACGGTGGGTTTCAATAATGCAAACATCCAGGCGGGGCCAAGAGCTGGGGAGGGCACTTTTTTTAATACGGCTGTAGTTTCTGTTTATGTCGCGCATTCCACGCCAACCTTGAGGAAGAGTACTCGGCGCCTGCCCGAGTAGCTCCACACTCACCTGGATTACGCAGAATTAAAGAGGGATTAGGGGTATCGTCTGCAGCGGCTGTTGTTTTGTAGCACCAGAGTCTGTCGTTTACATGGTCGTGAGACACCGGAGAACGCAGAACTCGATAAATAATGCAACAATGCCAGGCCTATGACGTAACCCCTTTGAGGCTGTGCTACCAAATGTTTGCAGAGTTTAAACTGCAGCAAGTAGGCAACTGTAGCGATATAACTTCAGAAGATCTATAAGACCAAACACAGACAGTATTTGCCAAACACATGCACATACAGCACATACAGTATACAGGATGTGCCGAACTAGATATGTGATCAGATGCGTTAAGATTTCTGTGTGCCACTGTGAGCGTGCATGTGTCTGCATTGGTGCTTATTTCTCTGCTAGTGCTAAAATCCACCTGGGTCTCAATAATTCATGGCTCTGTGTGCCTCTGTTCCCCTGTCCCCACCTGCTCTCTGTCCCCCCCCCCCCCCCAGGGAGGATGCCGAAGCGCCCAAGGCCAAGCTGGTGAAGCCCAACTCGCTGTCGTCCTCACGCTCGGGCAGCTCTCGCTCCGGAGCCTCGTCCACCCAGTCCATGGTGCACAACAGCGCCGTCCGCGGGATCCCCCGCCCCCGTCCGCCCGCAGTGGCCACCCTAAAGGAGAACGGACAGCCCCCCGGCTTCCCCCAGTCGCCCCCCACCTACAACCAGGCAGTGTCCAAGACCCCGGAGCCTCCCACCACCCCCAAGTACAACTCGCGGAACATGCCCGGAACGCTGGCGGTGCCCACCGGGGTGATGGTCCCCGCCCAGAGCAAGGCCTTTCAGACTGTGTAGGGTGGACAGTCCAGTCACTTCACAACCGCGGCAAAACAGTGTGGCCCCCCTATCCATCCCAGGAAAGGCAAAGACTCTCTTCTGAAGAAAGAAAGAAAAAATAAAGAAAAAAAAATGAATATATAGTGAATTAATGCAACCAAGATGACGAAAAAAAAAATCAAAAGATGTGGAAAAACATGAATCAATAATATTAAACAAGTTCAAATGAATGCATACTTTAACAAAGGGAAAATACAAAGTGCTTGCCCCCTTATGAATTATTGAAAAAGAAAACGGGAAAAAAAAGGACCTGAGTCATTTCCATTCTCGTCTCTTCCCCAGATCACCCTTGTCACTGAAAAGGCTGAACGTTTTTCATTTAAAAAGTTTTGGGTTTGTTGTTCTCTCTCTCTCTCTCTCTTTTTGTCATTTAAACTTTGAAGGCATGGGAAGGCAGTGATGTTATGTGATGAAGCAGAAAAGATCCCCCCAAGTGGCGTTTATTTATTTATCGAACCAAAAGGAGCCCGAGTCAAGAGCAGGCCTACCGCATAAAGTGGCACAGAGCTGAGGCTGGTGGTGTGTGTTTGTGTGTGTGTGTGTGAGTGTGTGTGTGTGCGTGTGTGTACAGAGGGTCATAGGGGAGGAGGATGAGGAGATGTCGAAACGACAGCCTTTGCCCCTCACCAAGAGCTGCTAGACTTGCGTTCCTCCTCACATCAGCCAACCGTAGAGAAAGGAACAGTGAGCAGAATGGGAACCTGCTTTTCCAGCAGCTGAGTCAAGCCTACAGTTTCCCAGCAGCAGCAGTTTCACCCTCAACCCCAACATACACACTGGATGCTACCACCTTTGTAGCCCTTTCAAACTCTTGTTTGCTATTGCCACCTTTTTTTTTTCCTTCTTTCATCACGGAGTAGCGAAATGAAATCGTCCACCTGAGACTTTAGCAGGTACTCGAGAGAGGTCGCTGGTGTTCTGTGGTGTTTCAGCAGACATCCATCCCACAGCTACAGCAACTGTGTGTGTGTGTGTGTGTCCATGTTCAGCCTCTGGACACACACATTGTACGCGGTTTGAGTCTTTTACAGTGCAACATTTTGTTTGAACTGGAGGTTGAAATGTTTGGGAGAGAGAGGGGAAAAAGGGGGATTTAGAGTTAGTTTTTCGTTGAGACCTGTATGGGATGCTACTTTTTTTTTTTTTTTTTGCTGACCATGTTTGTTGAGATGACTGAATGAAGAAGTGCCCGAACTGTTTAAGATGGTTCACGGTTTAATTATATAGCTTTATTTTCTTCCTTCGTTTTTCAACGGTACTTCAACCAAAATCTGACTGATAACCTATGAATGTGTAACTAAGATGGACATCATATATTTTCTGTTTATAGATTTCTCTGTTTTTTTTTTTTGTTTTTTTTTTGAACAAAAAAATATATCTATGTAAAGGTAATCCATGATAGTGATAAGGCACAAAATGACCCTGAATATTATTAATCTCACAATATGTGGATGACTGAATGATTAGTGAGGGAGTTAATGTACAGTGCAATGCGTGCGCACCATGGTACTCTCATGAGGAGGGACCCGTGACAGTGGACCACCTCTAGATGGCTGTGTCATTGTCAGGACGGCTCCTCTCTTCCTCAGCTAAACCCCGGCACGAGGCTTTCCTTGTGTGCCTGACCATTCCTCGTAAGCCTTTGTACAGTGCAGATAGGGTACAGAGGGTAACGAGAGAGAGAGAGAGAGAGAGAGAGAAAGGGAAAAATAGACAGATAAGATAGATAGACAGATAGACAGAGAGAGAGAGAAAGAGAGAGAGAGAAAGGGGGATGTATAGAGCGAGAGAGCTGAAGGGTAAGAAGAAAAAGGACAGGCAGCCTATTTTTGTGTGCCTTTGCATCCCACCCCCCCCCCCACCCCCCCCCCCCCCCCTCCCCCCCCCGCCCCCAGCTGTCCTTTTTGGTTATACCATTTCCTGTCCTTATCGCGGGTACAGAAACAGATGCAGAAGTTACAGCTTAAGCCAGAAGGGAGTCTCTCTCTCTCTCTCTCTCACTCTCTCAAGCCAAATATCCAATAAGTACATCCAACAAGCCAAGCCAGGGTTGTGAATGCCTGGTTAAGTAGAAAAGGTAAAGAAAGAAACAAAAAGAGAGAGAGAGAGAGAGAGAGAGAGAGAGAGAGAGAAAGGAAGAGGAAGAGAGGAAGTCTTTCTTTCAACCATACAGTCATCTGCAACACATGAATAATGTACATTCTGTAGTCATAATGCTGTTTTATATTGTACATACAGATAGATATACGCACAGGGTGTCCTTTTGGTTTTAATCGTAGCAGAGGGCAAGCAGTGATCTTGACGGATGGTGTACAGAGGGAGAGAAGGAGAAGGCTAGACCGATACACCCTCTGATTCAAAGAGTTTTTTTCTTAGGGTACTTACTAGTGATGTCACCATGGCTACCCTCATTCTAGTAACTTATTAAGTGAGCAACCAATAACAAAACATGTTAGTGTGTGAGCTGACCAATCAGAAGTTTGATTTAAACTGCAACATTTTGACTTAAATGTTTTTTTGTTTCTCTTATTGTTCATCTGCTCTGTTAAACTTTATATGCCTTTTTTAAAACAATTTCGTTTCACCAGCAGCAATCTTCACAAGTGACTGTGTTGTGTGTGTGTGTGTGTGTGTGTAGGGCGGAGCTCTCCATAACTCATACACAGCTTACTCTGTAAACCAATCGCATGCATTCCAGTCTGTGGTGATGGTGTGTTTCAATATAGCAGTGCTCTGTTTTTTCCATGATTTAACTGTTTCCCACAGCTACAGTCTGTAATTGCGCACTTCACTTCTTCCCGGCAGACACATACTCATTCATTCACACACACACACACACACACACACACACACATGCACTCTCTCTCACTCTCTCTCTTGCTCTCTTGTTTCGGTCACACTCACCACAGACATAAACACACATTCCCCATTCCTGACAGGCACGAGGCCCATTGGTCCCTTTTCCTCCAGAATAAATGTGATGGATGGAATGTCGCAGAGGTTTAAGAGTGAGTGATGTTCGCCGTCTCCTGACAGGAGCACAAAGGAGGCCTTGTCCCCGGACAGAGCCCTGCCGTTGCCCCGACGTCCAAACAAGGGTGGGGGGTGGGGGGGGGGGCACCTGCATAAACAGGAGAGCGCAGCAGGAACGGCCGAGGAGTGAGGAGTGTAAGCACTCCAGTCCCAGTCAAGGGTGTGATGGGACCAGGCCAGCCCAGGCCAGGCCAGGCCAACTCTCTCAGGCAAGCAAGGCCTCTTGTGCTCGTCTGACAGAGAGAAAGAATGCTTGTCTTCCAGCTCCACCAACCCCCTCCCCTTCCTCCTCCTCCTCCTCCTCCCCCGCTCCGTCCTTCGACGAGCTCGTTGATCGTCTTCAGGCAAGTAGCAGTCTCAGGTGGCA
>JAGFZM010000537.1:37284-54234 GCA_017657215.1 Limnothrissa miodon | reverse complement strand
TCTCTCTCTCTCTCTCTCTCTCTCTCTCTCGCTCTCTCTCTCTCTCTTTGACTGCAGGCCATTTTAACCCCGGTGTCTCTGTCTCTATACTCACTCATGTACGACATGGAATATCATTTCACCGGTTTCAGTCAATATTGACTGCTTTTTTTCCGAGTCTCATAGGCAACTTTAACTAATGTATTCCATAAAAATAGCTGAACCTTTTTAAAATAAAATGAAAAAGTATCAGAAAATAAACTATATGATCCAGCACAATGAGTCACAAAAGGAGACGAGTCACTTAAAAGAAAGAATTAGAAAGAGTCAAAAAAAACGTGAGAGCTAAGCTAACAGGCTTCCAATTCCATGTTCACATGCAGCCTTGCACCTCAAATGCCCAATGCTTTCAATAACACACAAACACCTATCAGCACTCTATTATGCACAAACAAGTGTCCAAGATTTCTGACGTGAATATGTACTCTAAATGTATTTATATTGCATATTAATATTTTGTATCATTCAGTATACTTTATCTAATTAATTTACTCATATTCATATTTAAAATTTAACAGTGCACAAAACCATGTTAGAGGAGACACACTAAAGGTTGTATATTTTCAGCCCAAAGTCACAACACCAGGGCTATCTACTGGGCCCCCTGCATATTGAACACTCTGCTCAAAGGCCTGCTGTCCTCTTCCCTTAGGGCTCAACTGTCCCTCTCTGACATTCCATATGGTATGTGGTCCAAATACAGTTATATATATTAACACATACATACATCCAGCTGGCCCTTTGGCTTGACTGCTCCTAATGATATGGCACTAAATACTGGGATTATATTGGGACTCTTATATTGCTATATTTATACCACAATTATACCACAAAATCATGTGTACCTAATGGAATAATAGTGGAATAATCACCATCTGAGAGACTGAAAACCTGCCCTAGGCAGTTGGGCGAGCCCTTTGAGCCGTCGGAACTGCCCAAGGTTTCTGCCTTAACCATAACAAGTAAATACAAAAAACGCTGCTAGGGAGTTTTTCCTTGACCCTGTTGCTCATTGGGCCTCTTTGTGTTAAGCGCTTTGAGACATGCCTTGTGTAAAAATGCCCCTTGTACTATCCATTTACTTCTTACAGAGGCTCTGGAACTTCAGTAGTGACAAAAAAATTGTTCACTGGAAGCGTGGAATATTGAAACGATTGGATCTGACTTTACCCAATTGCATTGCAAACATTGCCAACATTTGGTTGTGACACTCCCTATAGTGTGTAATTCATTGGACTGTGAGTTTGCCAGTAATTCTGTGCTCAGAAACAAACACCACTCTTAGGAAAGAGGCGCCTAAAATGCATCCTGAGAAACCGAGATCTAATCCAGACCTAGTGCACTATTTTTTTTTTTCATTATTTATTTATTTATTTTTGGGAAGATAATGGAGCGGATCTGCCAGGAATGCAAAGAAAGGCTACGTCTGCATAGCAGTCATAGGAGAAGCCATGTAAGTGGATGACAGGACCCTGTGAGGTGACAAACAGAACCAAACCAATAGTGCATTTTGCCATTGTGCCAACATTTGTGAGTTTATGAGAATGGTGTTAGCTACTGCACGTAAGTAACAAGTAAGTGTATTAAAGGAATTATCCGGAGTGAAACAACACGTAGCTCTGTTGATTCACGTTGCTAAGTGCTATCCATAGGTATAAGAACGACAGATTTTCATGCACGGTAGACCGAGTAACAAAACGGCAGCCAGCGCTAACTGATTAGGGCATGTCAGTTTCGTTTTCATATGCCCAATGTGCTTAGCATTAGCGGCCAGTTCGTGAATTCGGTCTACGTTGTACCTACTGCTGTCATTCTGATACCTATAGACACCATTTGACAGCCTCAGTCAACAGAGCTACGGGTTGATTCACTCCGGATAATCCCTTTAATTAATATAATTGTCATGACCAGGGAATTGCTGAAGAAAAGAGCTAAAAGCTCAGTCAATTTCCTCTGAATAAAGAATGGTTTATGATGATATGCTCTGGCCTGACTTGAGTTACTTACAGCAACTAAAGATGAATCGTTGGGCATACAATACAAGAAAATTACTATCCAGTGTTCTGAGAAATTACAATACAGTGTCTGAAAATTGTTCATGAGTGGAGTTGAGTCAGGTATAGTTTATTTTAGGTCAGTGGTAATCATTTTGTCACTCTCAGAAATGCACAGAAATACATGATTGTATATTTCACAAATGTATCTTTTTTCATTCATTCATTTAAATATGTAAAGAAGTCTGAGGCTACAGTGTTTCTTCTAGTGTTGTCATAGTGTTGTTAAGGCAACCGGACTTCCTTTTGAAGACGTTTGACTTTTCATCCAGAAAGCTTCATTAGTTATTGGAGATGGCTAAGACAGTATTTCTTGTGTTGTTATTGCTTGTGTGAAAGTGAAACTCAGTGTTACACTATAAAACTATTTTTGTTGGCACCTTGGAGGACTAATGCCCGGGTGGCCTGTGTGAGAGGTTAATATGGTGACAGCTGTGTGGGAACAGTAGCAGGTGACGGCAGCAGGCTGCAGTGTTGTGCTCTGTGTCTGGGCTTCTCCCTCGGGCTGAGTGTGTCCTCCGGTGAAAGAACAGGCAAGACTCTTGAGGGGGGACTAGTGTACAGCCGGCACTAACGTGTCTAGGGACCCCCAGAGCCTCAAACTAATGAGGCTTTCTGGGGAGAAATTGGTTTAAAGTCAAACTACTTTTCTCTCTGTTTAAAAGATAAACATATCAACTGTATATATATATATATATATATGTGTGTGTGTATGTATATATATATATGTGTGAGTGTGTGTGTGTGTGAGTGTGTGTGTGTGTGTGTGTCTTCTGACTCAACTATTCATGTACCATTAATTTTTTACACCGTTAAAACATAACAAAGCAAATTGTAAATCATGTAGAGTGAATAAATATTAGTGCTACTTACACCAGCAATCATTACACAGCATCATATATTTTTTGAAATACAAGGCAGAAATGAGGAAGGTAATAGATGCCTTCACTTGGCTCTGTGTCCACATGGTGGCAGGGTTGCTACAGTTAGGTGTTGCACTGAGGTACGGTAACCAAGACGATGCATGCCAAAGCTTGCCACCACATGTAGGTTACAGCCAGTCCACATTGTTATTCAATGTCTCCACAGATAATCCTGAGGTAATGCTTTCTTTTTAAAATGTTATTTGTCATGTAATGAATAGAGACATTGGTTATAGTCCACTGTTTTGTTAGAGTTCTGAAGTGCTTTGTTTCCCATTTCTTAAGAACATAAAGGTTAATGTTGATTGGATTAATTGAAGTGAATTACTATAAGTATAATTGCAATGATTATTATTTTTATTGTATTCAGTGTGGAGATAGATGAGAAAGATTGCAAAGCTGTAACATAAACATGTTTACAATATGCGCATTCAATGTGTTTGCCAAGGGGCAGGCAGTGCTTTGAAGGTGCCTTGACTTGACAAACAGATCAGCTCTGTTGTTTTCTTGCTACCTTTGACACATACATTGAAATTAAAGCATAGCAGCCTTTTTGATTTTTTTTTTTTTTTTGGTATTTTGTATTAAATGTCTGTAGCTCAGAAAGTAAGTCCTACATACAAATCTAGAATTTAATCACAGAAGTTAATTGAAGATTAAATGCGAATATAAAAATGGCTACACTATAAAAATGAATTTACACTGACTATATGATGTGGAAATAAATGGTCATGATGTCACTGCTGTGTAACTCATAACCACAACAAACAAAAGCTGTTGCTTTCAATTTATTCACCTTACCTGTTCACCTAGAAGGTTACAGTATGTTGAGGTGACCAAACAACCACTTGAAAACCTTCAAAGCTGCTTCATGTGGGTAGGGGGTGGCCAGCAGTCACTACTGTAGGTGGGGGCTCTGTTGGTGACTCAGTGCTTTCAGTCAACAAGCCTGCAGCGTCCACGGAAAGCATTGCCCACATTTCAGCCGTTTTACACACTTACCTATATGCATAGTATTTTCTTATAATTAACAAGGTTATTTTTTAACAACTATTTTACTGGAATAGGAAGTTAGAGAGGATTGTTATTTTGACTTTACTAGCTCTTTGTTTTTTGTTTTTTTGAGGCCTTAAATAACTATGAGGACTGAACTGTGAGGTGCTATCATGTCTACTGTCAGGAAAGGAAGACCAATTAAGTACAAGGAAGTCAGATCACAGACACATTAGGATTGTTTTTGTGATGGCTAGGAACATGCATTTTTATCACACAACTGTTTGTGGTCATGACACCTATAGACGAGCTATGGTGGCCTTTTAAAGACAAACCCATGGTCACTTTGCTCATGGTAAAAATGAGTTGAACACCCCTGCCCTGAATGGACTCCATCTCACATCACTGACCTCATTTATGTTCACTGCGAAAAAAGGTCCAGTAGATCTGCTGATAAAGCCATCTTATTTGTACCCTGGTCACACCTGTAACAAAAAGCTCCACGGTTACCCAGACAGTTACCCCATGGTGTCAAACATGCTCCTCCATCTGTTTTTGAATTTACACCTACAGTTGTACGCTGAATTGTTCTCCCTTATCTCCTACTTTCTTGCTGTTGTAAATTAAACTCCGCTTGGTCTTGCCTGTAATTGTTTGTGTTGACTTCTCTTTTATGTTTATTATTCCTTGTTTTATTTCCACTGTGAAGTTTAAAGTGTGTTTTAAATGTTTTTTATAAGACCAAAGATGTCATCTCATCTCACAGTTCCCACAAAGACAAAATGTTTCAATAGGTTTTTTAAAGTTTGAATTGGTGTGAG
The DNA here is from genome assembly GCA_017657215.1 of Limnothrissa miodon. Classification (NCBI taxonomy): domain Eukaryota; kingdom Metazoa; phylum Chordata; class Actinopteri; order Clupeiformes; family Clupeidae; genus Limnothrissa; species Limnothrissa miodon. Next base: position 49,404 of record JAGFZM010000537.1, on the reverse strand, counting down.
AGGATGAAAGAACAGTGAGGGAGCGGTCAGAACGTGCATGCATGGACATTTTAAAGATCCTGGGTGCCTTTGATTCTAAATGTATTTTAAAATGATAATTAGGTTTCATATAACATCCAATGTGGCAAGATAAGCTTCAAAGTCACCTTTTTTTCTCTTTGGTCTTGATCTAACATCTAAAGGAACACTCTGAAGTGGAATGGGATGTTTCTTAGCAAGGGAAGTAATTCGGAGAAAGCTTTATTACAAAACTAAGAATTTGGTGTTTTCAAACAAACGCTAGTGATAGGGGGATGTGCACTTAAACATAACAAACAACGACAAACCAATAGGCAACAAGATGGGGTGGGAGTTACCGCGTATTCTACCAACTTTGTTGTCGATTGGTTGGCCTTGGTTTGTTGTGTTTAGGTTTGTTTGAGTGTTTGTTTGAGCCAGTTGAGTAATTGCAGATGGAGAAGCAGAAGGGACACCTGAAGGAGCTTTCATTCACTATTGTTAATGAGCGTAATTTCACAATAGAAGTGAACATGAATCTGGTAAATAAACCTAAGAACAGCATGACTTTTTATTTAGTGTCATAGAGTATAATATGTCTATCATATAAAATGTTGTCACATTCATTGTGGGGGTCACAAATCTGGTTGCAACACAAAAAGCAAAACAATAATCTATCATTTAAGAAGGATAATAAGATCTATTTCTCTGTGTCAGTTGACGTCTCACTGTTTCCATGATGATGAAACCTCCTGTGAAGTATTTGTGAAGTATTGATGGATATTCTGTCTACTCCCAAAGGAAAGCCTTCTGCAAAATACATCCTGCCCTGCGAAATTGCATGGGAGACTCAGATTTGATAGAACACTACAAAATCCTACACGGACCGTCTCTGACAGGGAACTTTATTTTACAGATCAATCATGTCTGTGTGTTTATGTGTGTGTGTGTTTTCAGCTCTATAATAGAACCACTGACGCAGAGTGAGTTAGAAAGAGATAAATGAGTGTGCCAAACGCAATCCTCTGTCCCCATGTTTTGTTGTGCTGAATGAATTACAGTGCCGATTCATTTGTTAATGATGAGATTTGTATTGAGTTACACCCCTGTGCAAACATGAACAAATTGATTTACCCTGCTTCTCATTGCAGTCTTCAAAGGTTGTCAATCCCATTAAGTGACTCATAAAAAACAATATCTCAGTTATTAGTTTGAGATTCAGTCGGATGTTGTTACAGGCATGAGGCTGAGCGACCTACACCGTAATCTTCACACAATCGAGTCTGTTAACATGTGTTTATATCCATGCATGCATATTACCTTGTCCTGTTAATAAACAGAATACTGAGTCACGTTACACTTGGCCTTCACAGCAAACTATGGAATGTGTTGTGAACAAAACTCCAGCCGATATTTATAGATTTTGTTATGATAGCCAGGAAGGCATCACTTTTAATCTGCCTGAGTGACAAGATGGCTGGTGCACATTTACTCTGCCCTCTTCCTCACACCCATCTGTGTTTCATTTTATGAGACGCAAGAAGGAACTAAAATCTTCAAGCAAAGCCTCCTCCATCTCTTCTTTTTGCTAAGGATACGTAATTATGCTGAAAGTATTGTGTAAGTCTGATGTGAAGATACAAGGATTTTAATTGGATGTATTTAATCCTCAAACATGCGCAACATCCATCACTGAATGGAAACGCTCACAATTTGAATGTTTAAAAGAGATTGGTTGAATCACTAGTAGAGAGAAGTGTTGTATTATACGGTAGATTATATGCCAATCAGGAAACATCTTTTCTGTGGTCTGTAGAAGAATAAAACATGGATTAATTTTCGTGAATCAAAATGTAATAAGCTGCCACTGTAGCAAATCCTTTAGCCCTAAGCGTCTTTAAAGGAGGCTATCAGAACTCATTGAATCATTCAACAAATCAAGAAAGACATTCTTTTTGCCCATGACACGTTAAATTTTTAATCATTTTTCTCCCTCAGAACATTTGACATAAAAGCATTCACATTAGTTGGATTCCCTGCGGTTTGTCAAATAGAGAAAATTAAATATTCAGTATCAGAGGACTGGATGCCACTCTAGGCAGTCACACTTGCTCAGACAAAAAAACAATAGATCCATTATTTTCGAATCCCTAAAACGTACGCTGTTTGCTTGTGGTATTTATAGGCTCATAGGCCTCGTCTTTGATGCAACCTTCTCTGTCGCTGCACACTCTCTGCTCTCACGATCTGCCACAATACGCAGCAGCGGGTTATTAATAGCTCTGCCAGGCCAGGGTGCCTGCTGGGTAATTTGCAGGAGAAAGAAGAGTAAGAGCAGAGAGAGAGAGAGAGCGGAAAGACCCCACCCTCCCCTCTCCCTCCTTGAAATCATCCACCATTCTAGTTTCCCCTCAATCCCGCACCCTCTCTCGCCATCCCCTCCCCTGTGTGATTGGCCTGCACATTTAAACTCGGCTCCCGATGTGCCTGGGCTTCTGAAGGGGCTCGGTGCTCGTGGAAACTGAAAGAGTCTAGTGCTGAATGTCCTGCCCAGGTTTATTCACTGTGGAAGGAACAACACCGACTGTTGTTCAGTAACATGAATACTATACCATGCATAATGCTATTCACGGAGTTAATGTGTTGCCCCGTACACTAGGGAGCAGTAGTGAGCTGTGTGTGGAGATACAACATCAATAACCCCCACATTGAGGAGGGCTGGGTGTCACATTGAGAATTGAGAAGGGCTGGGTGTCACCTCTTGGATTACAATACAGACAGTGGTGTCATCAGAAAGCACAGGAGGGGGAATGTGCCTGATCAGCAAGGGCTAGCTGGCCAATCAGGAGTCAGGGCTGGTTGCGAGCGTGCTCAGTGTCAACTCCTCTACAGGGCACTGGGAGGCACCCCTCTACTCAGGATGGTCAAATGCTGATGGAGAAACTCACGCCTTAACTAGTAATTTACTGGTGATATATGTGGCTACTGCTTGCTGGTTATTTCTTGATCCACTGGTATGTCAAGGGATTCATAATTTGACCAGCCACGCCAAAACAACAAAATTCCAATAGAAACAAGTGATTGGAACAATAATTCTTTGGTATATTATTAACAATTTACCCAGTAAATAGTTTTTCAACAGGCCTAATGTAGCAACAAGGAATACAGTTTTAATATTTAATCTATATAACACAAGTTAGAGTGGGAGTTGTTAGGGGACACCCTTGGCTAAGGTTCGGCCATAAACATGTGGCAGAACCACACCAACTACAGAACCACATGCGTCCCTGGTTACCAAGGAACCTAACCTGATTATTGCCTGGTAGTGAGTGTGTAATACTTCATGTATACCTGCTCTCCAGTCTGTACATCACACACCAAGCTGCATATTCATACAACCTTACAAAGATGTTTTGTCTGAAGATAACTGCCAAATATGACGTTTGATGAAAATGACTGCTCTGTCTTTGAATGAAAATGTGGGAAATGGGGAGTGACTAGCTGTAATGTCACCTATAAGATATCCATTCAACTGTCTTGGCTCATTTAAATTAAAACATAGTTTGGCAGGACCTAATTGTTTTTTCAAAAACGTCAAAAAAAAAAGATCAATTCTTATCAGGTCTTTTAAAGCATGTATAGTATAGTGAGCCTATAGCTAGTTTTAAACAAAACAACACTTTTTTTCCCTTCGTTTTGCTCTCAGTGGAGGCGGTCACACTTTTTTTTCTCCCCATCCTTCTTCTTATCTTCCCCGCTTTTGTTCCTCTCGTCTCATTCCGTCTCCTGTCTCACACTTCGAGAGACTCTCTGCCCTGCTCCCCAAACTTTAGAAGTTATGGATTTGATCAGCTGGTCTCTCAACGACACCATCTTCTCGACAAGAAGCTTGGGTTTGGGGGAACTTAACTGTCCTCCAGGAACATTTGCAGCTGGATACACAATGGACGAGTGGAAGAGGTGGCGGATCATCTGCTCAGCACCTCATTATGCGGACGACTTTGAAGACATCTACCTACTCAGATCCGTGATTATTGTTTTTTTGCTGACTGTGTTAGGCCTCGCCCTGGCTTATTGGTATATTCAGAAAACGGTGGCTGCTGTCCAAAGCCTCGCGAAGCTGGACGCCTTGATTGAAATGTTGGATGGGGCTGTCGGCACTCAGATTGTGGCTATGAATCGCAAACTGGATGACATGGAGAAGCTAATAAACCGACTGGTAGGCCAGTATGAACAAAGACTGTAGCTGTGTGAGTTGGAATGTAGTACTCTACTCTACCTAAGCCCAAACAACATCAATCTTATCTGCTTTGGCCTCTATTACTCGACCAGCACTGGCCTCTGCCAAGGCTGCTGGTGGAATAAGAGCTCCCCGGAGACTCTCTGGCATTCCTTTCCCCACTTCCTCAAGACACCTGTTGATTGCTGTATCTATCTGGGACCTGATGAAGGTTGTCTCCATGGCCATTTGCTGTCTTATCGCTATGACAACCCTGTGGACTGAGGCGCCGAGATTGCGATGCCAGGCGAACACACATACACACATGCGCACACACACACACACACACACACACAGATATGCAATCACCACCCCTACCCCCTATCCCTATAAGTCTTTGCCACTTTGTAACCCCAGTGTGGAACAAGAGGGTCTGTGACCAGCACTGCGTGTGGCTGCAGGACTGGATGGCACTTTTGTCTTTGCTGGGTTACTTCAAACTGCCCACTTCCATTGCCTGTTGCTTGTCTGTGTGGCATGAGATTTAGCATTTGGTGGTGTGTACACCCATTGGCAAACTCTACAAATTAGAATAGAGGGTTTAGACACAAATCACTTTCATTGCAAAGCACCAAGACCTGCACATCACACCCTGCTTGTTTGTGTAACATTGCAGGATGCCACTTTTGTCTTTGCTGGGTTACTTCAAACCGTTCCATTCTATTGCCTATTGCAAGTCATGAGTTTTTCATGTAAGATGCACCGATTATGTGTTATGTTTTTTTTCTGTGCCAACTCTGTGCTCCCCACAATAGTTTTTTTCTCCTCCCTTCTCTTCTCCTCATATATGCTGTATTTTTCCCCTCCACCCGGCTTCCTGTCCTGTCCACCTGTCATAATTTAAGTGTTGGTGTATGTGTAGGTGGGTTGATGTGACTAGTGACAGGATAATAAAGGGCTTTAAGACAACAACAATGAAAATGGTTGACTGAATGCACAGGAACACATTTACCTAGTTTGATCTGATATGGCATCGGGTAGAGGCTAATTCTTTTAATGCAATAGCAGCACTCAAACTTACAGTACAGCACATGAGAGTTAGATACAGGACTAAATACATGTAGATACAGTACTGTATCTAACTCTCATGTCCATTTTATATATGCACATATTTATTGCTAGTCAATAGACTTTTAACCTGTTGCACTACTGGACTCATTTGCACTGTTGCACTACTGGACTCATTTGCACTACTACCTTGACACACACCCCATACTGTACCACAGTACATTCATGCGCATCTCTACCCATAGTATTTGCATTCTATTCTTACTTTTAGTAATGTTGATCTAGTCATGTTGTTTTGTTGATCTGCTTCTTATCACCCTGTGTACGCTGTAGTACATGTTGTGTGTGATTTTTTAAGCTGCTGGGACCTTGAATTTCCCCTTGGGGATCAATAAAGTGTCTATCTATCTATCTATCTATCTATCTATCTATCTATCTATCCATCCATCCATCCATCCATCCATCCATCCATCCATCCATCCATGTGCCCTACTGTAAGTTTGAGTGCTGCTATTGCACTAAAATAATTAGCCTCTACCCGATGCCATATCAGATCAAACACATCAACAACAAGATTATTGCCACATTCATCAACAAGAGAGTATATATGAACAAGACGAAGAAAAGTTCCACTATAAGATAATAACTACAAAAGACAAAGCAGACAGGACTGAAATACAAGGAGCAACAACGTCAAATGACACTCAGGTGTAAATGGCGGAAAACCAAGATAGGAAACAGAACAGAGGAAGGCGGGAAAGAGAGACGGTCAAACTTAAACAAAGGACACATGACAGGAAAACTACATGGCAGACAAGACAATACCACAAATGACCAGCAGGGGAACAGAAAACAAAGTCCAGGGCCAGACCCTGACAATATCAGACAATGCATTGACAAAATCCATAACAAACAGTACTTGACATTGGTGTTTTGACAACGATTGTGAAGACTGTGATGGTCAAGAAAAGTAAAACTGGTTTAGCAATGCAGGTTCTAGAACTTTGGATGGCATATAATAGAGCAATTTGAATGCCATTAATATTATGTTCAGAAACAATAGCTTTCAACTTAGAGGCCTCGTGTAGCACAAGCTTTTGTTGTCTTGTCTGTGTGGCATGAGATGTAGCATTTGGTGGTGTGTACACCCATTGGCAAACTCTACAAATTAGAATAGAGGGTTTAGACACAAATCACTTTCATTGCAAAGCACCAAGACCTGCACATCACACCCTGCTTGTTTGTGTAACATTAGCAATCAACCCCACAGACAAGCATTCATGTATCAGTGAACCATTTGCTATTTATCTGCAGAAGTGCCTTGCCTAGGGATACATATTACCCCTCAGTAAAAGCACAAATGGCTAATTTGCCATTAGTTTATTTCCTGTGGAGGTTGTTTTCAGGCTCTGGGTGAAGAGGCATAATGTCTGGAGCACTCTGGAGAGTACTTCGCTGAGTAGGTCCTGCTGACAAAAAGGGTATTTTATTTTAATTTATTTTTGTCCTGTTTTTTTTTTTCCTGCTTTCTTAGTTCCTATGCCAGCATTGTAGTTGTGGTGTCACTTAACAGGTGTAACTTGTCTTTACATAGTTCTTTATTTTTATTTCTTGTCTTAGTACATTAATGTCTTTTGCAAATTTACTTTTTTTGTGGTTGGGTATCTTGAAGTGTTTTAAATAAAATGTATTATTATTATTATTATTATTATTATTATTGTTAGTAGTAGTGGTAGTAGTAGTAGTATGAAACCTTGTACAATTGAGCAGACAGGGGGACTCGTCAGAATTTGAATGAATTTGAATTTGACTTTTACAATACTTTCTTGCCCTATAGTGATATTTGATTTAAGTGCACAGGGCACAGCAAAAATGTTTATGATAGGTATGAACAGTAGCCTGGCCCGCCCATACTTCCTGTGATGCTACATTGAATTTCGCAAACTAGTCAGTCTGGCGAGGCTGCTGTTTCCTAAGAGCTTATCAGTCACTGTAGCCAGGCTATATGAACAGGGCTTTTTATATGACTGTTGAATGCATAGCACCTGTGTCTTGTTCATTTCAATTCAGGATCTCAAAGAAAAGCATAAAAAGCCTTAATATTTACAAGAAGTATGGTGTGTATACAATGTCTTGGCAGGTTTTTAAAAAGCGTACATGTAACGTAACACAATTGAGTTGCAGCTTTCTTCCTCCTATTTACTACACATTGTTTTCTCCGGTATTGCAGTGTAATTAAACTGCTCTAAAAACAATGATTTACAATAGGCATGGCAGAAACAAGTAAAGTAGTCCTACAATTTTAATTGTTAACATTTAAATTTATATTCAGCATGGCCAGAGCACGTAAGAAAAGCTCAATAAGAGGTGAGAGGTGGACGTGAACTCTGACCCTATTTGGTTTGCGGCCTAAAAAGAGCTCTTGAATTGAATACGTTTTTTGTTATGAAAAAAAAATAAAACTATGACAAACCAAACACAAATACAGTTCAACAGGAATAAGGATACAAGGGCAGTATTGTAGCTGAGCTTGTTTGCAACTCCCTGGCAGAATAGAAGTTGATCTACCCTTAATCATTAGCAAAACATGATTAATGTATCAATCAATAATGTAATTATTGAACCAGGCACATAGTGTGAGACATTATCCATGGCAATTATAAGTTTTTTGGGTGTGAATTTTATTTTTGTTATTGTTATTCTGGTGTCAGGATTTAAGAAAACAGAAGTATCTTAGCATCCGCTTGTAAACGGTATGTAATATTAATGTCAAAATGGTATTTCTGTTTTTGTTTCCATCACAATAAACAACCCATTCAAGGTCCATTGTGAAATGATGCGTTATTGTTTTTGGAGAAGCCTAGTTATTACACTATAATGAAATTGAGGCAGGAAGAAATCCATTTACAGGCCTAGTTCAATTTACCTTCTAAATTACAAGACAATTACTATAAATTAATTCCGGATCTTTTCTAATTAAAAGTCTGCAAACAAATCTCACAGTAGCAGTAATTCCTTATTATTTCTGTTTTTGTTATTGACTATTACCAGTTATAGGCCTAGTTGTTACTCAATATTGTCAGCTTTTATGAGTTTTTATTATGATTTAAGAAACTTATTAGCATCCTCTGAATATGATCCCTAGTTGTGTTATTACACTAATTTAGCCAGAAGCCAAAGCGACGCTTCTCTCAGAGTTTCATGATTCATGATTCGTTGCTCATTAGGTGGACTGCACAGTGACTTTTGTCTAAAAGGCACAAAGGAAAGAAAAAAACAGAAAGTGCAGTTTAATTGCTCCCCCAGTCTTCAGATCTTTGATCTGTATAGGTATGCCATTACTGATTCATTAACGGTTTGCACTTTGGAAGATGGGGATCGATGAGTGGATTCTCATGGTGTTGAAACTCCTTAATGAAGTTGCCATAGCAACTGCACAATCTTGAAGCCTGAACTCTTTGCAAAAACAAACAGCTCTATTCCTTAGTGTACCCTGCATAGGTAATTCAGCCCATATCTTGTTTTTCAAACATGTTTGACTTGACTGCTGTAGTGTGAAAGATCCAACTACCTGTTTTTAGAGTTGCGTCATTTCGGAAAGTAGCAAAGATGACCACATTCTTGTTGATTTACCTCCTTGTAGATGTGAAGAAAAACTCTCACTTTTCTCAGACATGCATTTGCCTCTCGGCTTAAGCTAGGCCAAACTTTTTGTAACTAAAGATTCATAACAGAGATTGTGTTGTGTGTCATCAACACTTCTGTTTAGGAAACCGATTGACTGCAAAGCCGTAAGACATATTCCTTCAAACCTTGGAGTTGAAGCATTTTCTGCACCATTAAGTTTATTACTTGACAGGATTAGTTTAAGTGTTAACAACACAAACTCACATTCCTTCTTTCCTTCTGTTTATGTGCCTTACTTTTGCTCCCATTTTTTGGACTGTTGCTCATCCAAGATGACAATATATAATAGTTCCTTGGAGGCAGTGTCTAATTATTCTGCCGTTTGAATAATTCTCTATGCCTCTTTTGATGTCGAGAAGCATGAGATAGTCCAGAATGATGAAACCTATTGAATAAGTCAGTGTTCAGTTCCTTAAGGCAGGTTTGGGATTATTTAAGAAGTCACTGAAGTAAAAAGGCTCTTCTCAGTATTGGCTGACAGCTAAGTGTCTTTTCAACTTAGTGAAAGGGTGGGCATTTAGTGTCCTAAGTCTCAACATTGCCAACAATTTGCAGTTACCTTCAAAGAGACTATTGGCCAGTTATTGACTTTCACTGAAGATATTGTTGCTTTAAGCATCAAAGATGGACAATTATCATTGCTGTGGTGTGGTGCTTTGCCCTACTCTGCGTGTTTTTTGTTAATGCCCGAAATCCATTTAAAAGAAAATAGTGTTGAAAGGATGTTTGGGAGATAATGCAAGCAGAAAAAAGCTCTGAAGTACATCCTGAATGCTTTGAGGCAAAACCTTTATTCAGTGGTTCCCAGAGCCCTGCAGATACAGAACATTCTCTCCCACCTCACAGGAGAAATATCTGTTTCCCCCGCGCACTTGTGTTGAGGCAGACACTGTTAATAAATAGAAAAAAATAAAATCTGGTTTCATTGTGCAGCCTGTGGGGGATAAACTCAGAAGCCCAGGTGGAAATCAGCCAAGTCCTTTGACAGAGGAGTCCAGGAGCAAGCCAAGACATAGGCTGCAGTACACGCGCTGATTGGAAAAACTGCCCAGCTTTCTAGCTATTTCAAGGAGATGCACGTACACAGTTCAAATGATCCAAAGAAGGTGAAATACATTGTAGAAACAATAAAACAATTTTCTAAAACAATAGCTTTCTGTTCATAAAATTGCTTAATGTGTCTTGTTCCTCATACATGTCTCTATCTTCTCAGAGCTGTGAGCTATGTTCATTTTCACTGTGTACCTCTCAGCATGGAACCACTTGGAAAGGACATACTGCAGCAAGCTCCCATCCTTCCTCCCAGATAGGGAACTGGCTCTATAATGTGTTGCATTATTAACGACCAAAATATTTTTCTGTGGACCACCTGTTTGTTCTCTCTCTCTCTCTCTTTCTCTCTCTCTCTCTCTCTCTCTCTCACACACACACACACACACACACACACACAATTTCTCTCTTGCACTCTCTCTCTCACACACACAATCTCTCTCTCCTCTCTCTCTTACACAAACACATGCACACACACACACACACACACACACACACACACAGACAATTTCTCTTTCCCCTCTCTCTCTCTCACTTACACAAACACATGCACACACACACACACACACACAATTTCTCTTTCCTCTTTCTCCCTCTCTCTCTCACTTACACAAACACACACACACACACACACCGATTTTATCCTCCACCCCCACCTCACCTCTCAAAGCAAAATAGACAGAAGTAATAAAGCTCTGTCCAGGTTTTTTTTTTATTTATGTGTCCCTCAAGTGAGGGAAGAGATGGTGTCCAGTGCCAGGGGCTGTGAGTGATGGATGATGAGTGACTATCTGCCTTCACCCTCACCAATAAGCCTCCAAAAAATGACATATCAGAAAGTCATAATGGCACACACGAAGGCTAAACAAGTACAGTCAAAGACAGGTCAAGGCAAGAATACTGTTCTTGTGCAGCCTAGTATTTTTTTTTTCGCTTATTTACGCATTTCTTTGTTTATGCTTTGTTAATTATATATAGACTATAGTGTTTATTTCTGATGAACAGATAAAGCAGAGTTCCATGTGTGGGTCTGTGTCTATTTTTAAGAGAGCTGTGCTTTTATGAATTGCACTGAGAAGCCTTGTGATTACTCAACTACCAGGGGATCGGTGCAGTCAGCGTGGAGCACCATGGTGCTGTAACCGAGGCTTAGACGCACTACAAAACACACATGGGAAAGCACTGGGGACTATAGAAGCTACGTAAGGAGAGAGAGAGAGAGAGAGAGAGTGGAGGGAGGGAGAGAGAGAGAGAGAGAGTGGAGAATACACATGGGGAGAGCACTGGAGACTGGGAGCTACAGAGAGAGAGAGAAAGGAGGGAGTGGTGAAGAGACTGGGAGCTACGGAGAGAGAGAGAAGGGAGGGAGTGGTGAAGAGACTGGAAGAGAGAGAAAGAACAAGAGCTGGAGAATACTGTAGGAGTGGGAGTGTGTTTGTGCATGTGTGAAGAGAGGGAGGAGAGAGAGAGTCATCTGAATGCCTTCAAGGGGAGCACAGGAGTACGATAGGTTGCTACTGAGGAATACAGAGCAAAAGGGAGGGAGGGAGAGAAAGAGAGAGAGAAAGAGAGAGAGAGAGAAAGTGGGAGGTGCGTTGCTTCAGCATCTTGTAGGGATTTGAGACGGATCCAGCACGAGGATTCCCCTCATTAAGTGGCTGCATGCGCTGCTGTGTTTGACGGGGAACAAACAGAACAGAAAGAAAAAGGAGAGAAGGACAGAGAGGGTAAAGTCAATAGAGAAAGAGTGAGAGAGAGAGAGAGTAGTGTGAGTAAGAGAGAGAGAGACGGGGGCACAGAGGTGGACTTTGAGTGGATCCCAAGTGCCTGACAGATGGTACGGCCAAGTGATTCTTCACTCCCGCCGTAGCCTCCAGCATCCTCCCCTGCCCTGCGGGCTCTCTGGCTCAAGGTAACGCAGTCTTTCCATCATCTCTTGCAGATCTCCATCAGCTCAACTAGAGCACCGCTATCCTCTCTGTTCTCTCTGCTGGACTTGTGCCTCATGTGCTTCCTGTTTGTGCTTCTCTCTGTGCTGCTCTGTGTGTGCACGTTTGAGTGCTTGGAATCTGTGTGTGTGTGTGTGTGTGTGTGTGTGT
>JAGFZM010000537.1:19060-32284 GCA_017657215.1 Limnothrissa miodon | reverse complement strand
AGAAGTACAAACAAGTGAGGTTGAGTGCAACCCTTACACCGGCACACACTGTAACTTCTGTTAATGCTTCAAAACCTTTTCCACTGACTCAGTTTTAACTGTGCTTGTAAAGTGTCATTTCACTTTAATGCCACTCCAGCATAATCTCGCTCGTGCAGTGATTAAGTAACTTTCTGTGCACTAAATAACACCTTGTCCTAAATAAAGGCACAACCATAAAACTGACATACGCGATTACAGGAACGCTGGCCAAACCCATTAGCCTGTGTATCTTTTGTTCTCTGCGCACATCCATTTGTGCAGATGCAAAAGTGCATTGACACCAGTTTGAAGGTGAAGGGTGTAAGCGTAGCTGTTAGCATAAGAATGGCCGTGGCGCAGAGCAGAGGCAAGCCTATTGGACACACTGAAGCGGAAGAGCAGAACAAGATGGTTTAAATGAGGCGTGAACAAGGAAATGCAAGGAAACTGGGTGATGATATGACTTGGGATGGATTCACACGGACCCCAGCAATGACAAGACCATTTACAATTCATTTGCCAGATGGCCACTTCCTGACAATGGTTGCGACATACGATTTGACTGGAAGAAAAAGGAATGAACTCCGCACAGACAAGGATGACAAGGCGTTGATGCAAACAAAGGACATTAGTCACCAGCCATCAATTTCACAATTTTCTTTCTCTTCATTTCCATCTTTCTGACATATACTCCTGCCACTGGCCTTAACCAAGGCACCTCAGAATAAGAGTGGGTGCCTGGGCGGACATGCCTGTCACTGCTCCTACAGTACATTAGAGTTAGGGTCAAATGCAAAGCTCATCTTTTTGTACTTTGGAATCTTTTCGTAATACATATATAACATTTTTTAAACAAAACCTCACAAAATATTGTCAAATAATATCTGAATGTTAAATCTGAAGTTGAAGGAGGAGGGTAAGAGCTCTTATTTTATAACCAAATATATTTTTGGTATGGCATGACTTCCTATTGAATGAATTTCTAGGAATTCTTTTAGGATTAAACCTTCTCAACAATAAAATAAATGGAAATAGGCCTACTGTATATGCTAGGTATAGAATAAATTAGGCAATTTTCTCAGACTAGACCTTTAAGACTACACTCAATTTTGTTTAACAAATGGGAGGTAAATTCTTTCTGCTGGTTAAAATGTTAAGCTGCATTCCTCATGAACAAGCTTAGGCTATTACTGACAGCTATTACTTCAAAGCCCATCTTAACACTATATTATTTTGGGTTTACTGCAACTGCTAGTGTAAACCGCACCTTGATTTAAGTTCTAGGTTCTACACCGTGTGGATGGGCCTGGGCCGGATCTACCATAAGGGCAACCTGGGCACGTGCCCAGGGGCCCTCGGGCATAGAGGGGCCCTACCCTCTGCCGGCATGTGACGGGACAAATGTATATATATAAATAGGTGGAGTGTTAGGTTAGAGAAGGGCCCTGTGAGTCTCAGTGCCCAGGGCCCCTGGTGTTGATAATCGGGCCTTGGGATGGGCACCGTTTTAGAAAGGGTATAATTTTGACCATCCACATAACCTCTTGAGCTCTGATTGACCCTATAAAACTTGTCCTTTTCTATTTTCTCCATCATGTATTTAATAAAATGGCAAAGGCACAGACAGTTCTTCATCTGATGGTGTGTAGTCATTAATGCTTAGTTTAGTGTGGAAGTGTTAGGTGAGCATTTAAATGCATGGTTTATTTCAAGAAGTGCCCATGTTGTGAAACAGCCATCTGTTGTCAGATTGTTGGATGGTGCAAATGAGGTGTTGATGCTCTTCTGCTAATAATTCTGCGAAGTCCCTGGTGAAAATATGCACTTTTTCCGAAATTCCTGAGATAAAACATTACTTTGACATTTTAATGATACTGACTGGAGTCATAAAATTCACAATAAATCTCAGAGTTGAGAGGTTTCTGAAGAAAGTTTCATGAATCTTATCCTATAGTGGAACGGGACTCTCACCGCTGATCTGCCATACAGTAGTTGCCACTGGACTGCATGAACTTCACCACCACTGCAGTGTCTGCTTTTGTGTCTGTCCCTGTTTAAAGAGTTGGCAGAGAGACACCCTGCACTGTGTCACACTCGTTTATCATCATTTTTAGCACAGAGCGCCACATGCTGGAGGTTAATATAAGTCACCTGGTGTGCACCATTAAGGTTAAAGACAGCCTGATGTCTCATTATTCTACCTGAGCGCATGGTGGAGGAGGAACAATGAAAGCTAACTGATGTGTTATTGCATTGCAGACAGTTTCCAGATTAGTCTCTCTCTCTCATTCTCATTCTCTGTTCTCTCTCTCTCTCTTCTCTGTTCTCTTTCTCTCTCTTTCTCTTCTCTTTTTCTCCCAGCACATTCATCTCTATTACACCATATGCTACCACTTCTGTTGGATCCCCTTGTTCATATCTCATATCCTCTGCCTGATATCTGATGTCTCCATCCCCTGATTCTCCTCCCCTGCCCATACATCCTTGCTAAATATCTGGCTTATCCTGGGCCAAGCTGTGCAGGGAGACAAGAGCTTGATTTCACATCTTATTGTGTGAGGTGCTTTCTTTTTTCTCTGCCAGTGCAAGCCTCACATCCAGGCCTGTCAGGGAGGTGCGCCATACTTTTAGATGATAGACCTGACAGCCTGTCTCCACTCAAATGCTGGAAGTTGCATAATCCGGCTGTTGCTTTTGTGGAGGAGACACGCGGTATGTGCCTGTTTTCTCCTTTCTCCTAAAAGCACTGAATGACCTTTGCATTGTGAGCGCATATCAGTTATCATGGCACACCGGAGAGAACATGTTCCAGCTCCACCAGGAGACTCAGAGTCGCTTGTGTTTGTAGTGCAAATGTCACACACCAAGAGATTGAAAGTGTACAGTAGTAAAACAACAGTAGTGTTGTTAAGGCTGCCACACTGGCCCCATCTCAGCGTCAAAATGGCTTTTTCCCCCTGTTTATTCGTTTTCACTTGTTTTGTCCTCCAACATAATATAGTCCTGTAAGGCTGCTCCTTTTTAAAGGAACTCAGAGTGGTTCATTGCTGGGCTGCCTTTGGACTGCGGTGATCCTCATCAGGCCGATTTCGGCATCAACATTAATCACTAATGATGTTGATCCACTTACTGTAACCGTTTTGACTTAAAAAGGAATTAAGTGAGTATTTAGTATTTAGTAATACTTACAGATTAATTAATATATCTATCTATCTATCTATCTACATCTATCTCTATGTATATATATATATAGAGAGAGAGAGAGAGAGAGAGAGAGAGAGATAATATTAGTTTAGGTCACATTATTGCTGTGTTTTAAATGGTATTGCTTTAAACATGCTCTTATCATTGTACACAACACATACTGTAGTGTATGTTACTGTCTCTCATACATTTTTTGGAGTAGTACTTCTATGCTTTCTTAAGATCTTATGATAGTGAATGTTTCAAGGTTGACTGATGTTGAAAAATAGTGATGATATGTGTATTTTACAAATGAGTGCTAGCATTAGCATGTGTTTCAAAGCACACATATGATAATACAGCTATGCTGTTTTAATGCATCTGACAGACAAAGACATCAGAAATGCATTTTGCAAACTGCCAACTGCAACATATAAAGAGCTGGACCAACCCTGTCCTTGATGCCTCACAGCTCTTACGTATACTGTCACAGATGTCTTAAAGCACTGCAGTGACAGAGATGTCAAGTCAGGTTGACAGTGTTGGACCAAGCAGTCATGCATTATGGAAAATCCTTATATCGTTTGTCAGTCTCTTGAGTTTGGAGTTGGTAAACAATTCACTCTACCTCAGCACTATAAAGAGACAGTTTACCCAGGGAGACAACTGAAAACTGATTGTGGGGGCTCAGAGAGAGAGAGAGAGAGAGAGAGAGAGAGAGAGTGTGTGTAGCATCACCAGTCTGTCTATTCCATTTTTGCTTATATTCTCCACCCCTCCTGCTGTGAACATCTGTCGGCTAGCAATGTGATAGCGCTAACAAAGCCAGCCTCAAATGCTGCAGGAGGGACGTTACAATGGAATTCAGGGACTGGTCTGATGCTTTTTGCCCCCAGCATCAAATTGTCTGCAATTTCTTCCACTATCTCAATTTTATCCAGACATACTGGAAAATAAGTGCAGCCTGTGCAAGTCCAATGGGAGACCAAAAAGAGTTCTGTTTAGTCATGACTGTAATTGCTATGCTACAGTATCAACATTAAATTAAGTGTGGTTGGTTAAAGCACAGCCATTGTATTCAGTGTAAGTCACTGGATATTAACACATTTTATTGCAGCTTATTGCCCATATTAATAAACTACCTCTACTCCGGAATGTAATCGGGTCGCAGTAATATTGTGGGCATGTTCGACTTACGTAACTTGGGTGTCACAGTATTAGCAGATATGAACTGTGACAAGAGCTAAAAGCTGAGTGCCAACTGCAAAACCCAGAGGGGATTATTTTTCCATCGTCTGACCAGGTAGAGACCACAGAGGCTTTCTGGGCATGCCAATCATCTAGGTGTGTGTGTGTGTGTGTGTGTGTGTGTCTGTCTGTCTGTCTCTCTGTGTGGGTTTTTACAGTCAAGTTTTCTTATTTCATTAGGTCAGACTGTCATGTTTCTTTTTTCCCTTGCTTCCTCAAGAGTCATATTCCTCTTGAAAATGAGATGTCGCATCTCAAGAGGTATTCCTCTTACAAATAAATAAATAAATATTCAAACGATGCAATTAGAGCGTTGAGCAAGCCTGATCTCGACCCTCTCCATAATTGGATTCAGGTCTTATGAATAACAATGATGGCTTTGACACCCTTCTGCTCCTTCTGTATGATGTGCTGGCCACAGTGCTAACACAAGACAGCCTGTGGAGGAGCAGCCCAAACATCTGAGGCATTCGCCACTCCACTAACACAGCATCCAGAGTGGCATTGCTGACGGCATATGAGGGATGGCTGCACAGATCACTTTGTCCGGGTGTCTCTTTCAATCGATGTGTGGACACAATGTGTGAATTCCATTTGGCATACTGAGGTGAAGTTAGTGTAACAGTCAACATTCGTTTAAACATTGATAATGAAAACAACTGAATCTTGTCTGTGCAGAACATCTCAAGAGTGACGTGCTTTCAGCCTGATTTATCACTAACAGACACAAACGCGAGTCAGCACTGTTTTTCCACGTAGTTACAGTTGTAGTGAAGCAACACAATGCAGTTTTAGCGCAGCGCTCTCTTTTATTTAGTATTTTTTCAATTTCAATTCAGTTAAATTTGATTTGTATAGCACATTATACACGATATAGCACTTCACAACAAAGAGCACCAATGAGCAACAGGGGCAAGGAAAAACTCCCTATCATTTCTTTTTCTTGATATGGTTTAAGAAGAAACAAGGGGCTACCCTAACTGCCTGGGGTCATTTAGGACAGGTTTTCAGTCTCTCCGATGGTGATTAGTCCAATCCATGGTATTAATAGGTCTTGACCATAGAATTATTATAGTAATTACAGGATGTAGGCACACGTCATAAAAAGAATCATTGAGTTAATATAGTTGTGGTTCTTCTCTTTGCATAATGCACAGTGTCTGGGATGGATGTTGGAATAACACTTGTGTTTATCCACCCTTCATATGCCTATGTTGTTCAAATTCATTCAAAGATGCTGCCTTACCAAACTGACTAATTTAATAGGATACCTCAGGTAGTGGTGGAAAGCTGCCTTATGATTTGGTCAGAATTCTTTTTTGTCATTATTATGATTATTATTTGTTATTTGTCATTGTATGATGTAGAAGCCAAGAATTCTCTGTGTGTCTTTGATGAGAGAGTAGCCACAATTATAAGACCAATGTAGTGTCATTAACATCATTTATCATCTTTGTCAAAAGAATCACAGGTCTCCCGGATAGATTCTGACAAGCTAGTCTTACATTTCTGGCAAGCTTGTTGGCTGATATTGTGTAATCTGACCAAACCATTATATTGTCCTACATGGAAATAAAAAGGTCTCAAAAACATTATAAAGCCTTATTTAATTGTTGCTAACCACACATTGCTGCATTCACTGCAGCTATCTCCTCTGTGTGTGTGTGTGTGTGTGTGTGTGTTTCAAAAGTCTGTGAGTAAACAACGATGCTCATTTATTTGGGTAGGAGACACCCGCCCACTGTGTTAGGAGTCTCTTACAAGTATGGCCAGTCTCTCATTACTGTGGGATCAAACTGTCCATGTGCCATCCAATTTTAGCTACCAAGGTTGTCATGGTGACCATTCCCAGTAGAGGGTATTCCAGTCCTTTACCTTTGGTTAACACTGCCATTAACACATCCGTTTCCATTGCTGAGCACAGAGGCTCTTGCTCGCCCTCTGGACTAGGGGTCAGTGCCAGTGTTGCGTGTCCCTTTGTTGTGTTCTCTGGTGTTGGAAATGGAGTGGTCAGAAGGATGGAGCAAGGAAAAATATATTCATTTGGAGACAGGAGAGAGGGAGAGAGAGGGAGAGAGAGAGTTCATTACATCTGTGCTTAATTTCTCAGTAGTTTTGCATCTCTAGAACATGTACAGTATAATGAGAAAGGGAAAACACATTCAACCTTCCCAAGAGTAATTAAGCAGTGTTATTGTGTTTTACCCAAAAAATAATTTTGCACCATAAGATAAAAGACACAATGAACATGAGGGGGAATAAATCATTGCGTCAAAATTTCCATTAGTTTACAAAAGGATGGTTTTCAGCAACTAACTCAGCCTTTAAAAGTGCATGAGTCAACCAAAGAATAATGAGTGGCCATTGGCATAGCCATATAGTGGCTTTATAATTAAAGAGCCTTCGGAGAGAAAAACAGTGACAAGGTGCTCCGGAACACCCTAAAACTCCAACCGTGCATAAAAACTCCTGTCAGAATGTCCATTCAAAATAACCCAGCTGCTGAGTCGTTTTTCTAGCTGCTAATTAAGGAAAACACAGATTCTGAAAGACTGCCTAATGACTGTGTGGAATCTTTCCTGAACGAGAGTGGGCAGGACACAGCAAAGTTAAAAATAGCTCCACTAACATGCTTCTCGCTAATATTTTTCAGTTTTTATTGAACAAGATTACAGTAAAATGGAATCTCACCTAGTGTCAGTGAACTACTTTTACTCCTTACATGAGGGAGGCAGGCTTAACACCTAATAAAAATAAAAATCTGATCTACATTCATTGATCCCACCCCAAAGGAATGGGGGAGGCAAGCTATGAGCAACCTCAGTCTGAGGCAGAGGTCATAGCATTCACTAGAGCTCAGATTAAGAGACATGTTCCATGTGAAGCAATGTCTTTGGTTTAGCATAATAAATAAATCAAGAATTGTAATTACCCAGGTTAACATCAAATTTAATCATGTGGGAACTTGCACGAAGTCAATGATGCATATCCAGCATTGATTCTTTACAGCATGCTGTGATATGCCAAGCCTATATGCTACCTGATCATATAAGCTGTCAGTTTTCCTATTTCTGATAAAACAAAACAATTTCTCAATATTCCAAACTTAACGCACTGATAAACACAATAAAAAACAATGGAAACATTTTGCTTTGTCACTACTGCCTGTTTCTTTCCGTACCCCTCCCTCTCTCTCTCACACATTCAACAAAATAATAGTCCCCTTGAGATAAATGAGCAGTAAGCCACATATATCATAGCTCTCATTAAAGCATACAAGGAGGATAATTGCTTGTGTTGTATAAAATTTATCCTTTTTAAATAGCAACTTTAATGTTAAGATATCATTTACTTTGAAAGCCAAATAAAAAAGTCATTTTCTTGATTAAACATAAATGTTATATGTAATGTGACTTCTATGAAATCTACAGATCAGATATATAAACATTTCATGCTACATAAATAACTTACACTAGATGGTGGAGATTCATTATCATAGCGATCTGTCATGCTTTGTGCACATGCAGTAGCACACCATTTTCATTCCTAAGGTTATAAGTGTGAAACTAAAGAAAATACACAAGCTTTTGTTCCTTACAGGATGATGACATGCCTGTAATCTTCTATGTTATCATCAATCACACTTTGTCGAAGGTATGCACCCATAATACGCCGATTCCTGAGGAGGAGCCATTTCCCAGAACAGGGTTTGATTTTTGTCACTTATTGATTTGTCATACACAACACACAACACATTGATTTGTCATACACAACACAAAACACATTTCTCGAGCAATTAGTTAACAATCACTATGAGTCGCCAGCGTCACAGTGCTGCAGTGTCAAAATCAGCATGTTTGTGCCTTCAGTCTCTTTCCAGCCCTGTGCAGGTGTGAAAGCATCAAACGTAGACCCAGACAACAGTAGTGTGAAATAGGCTTCATTCAGTCCAGGCAAAGCTTAGGTTGCCTTTAGAGGTTAGAAATACCTCTGGCTAGAAATCTCATACCTGAAAATATGTTGCAAAATGAACATAATCTTGGATAGTAACTGGGAGATTATGGTTCATGTCTAACAGCACAGGTGTCTAGTGCAGTAGACCAGGAAAACACAAAGCTCTAGAGCTGCTCTCTCTCTCTCTCTTTCTCTCTCTCTCTCTCGTTCTCTCTCTCCTGTCTCTCTCTTGCTTCCCTCTTTTTCTCTCTCTCTGTCTGTCTATCTGTTTCTCTCTGTATGTCTCTCTCTCCACCTATCAATCTCAGACCTCCCGCTGACTAACCTTGGCCATTTCTACCCTTATCAGCCCGCGTCGCCTGGCAAGCGCTCCGGCCGGCCTAAACTTTGCCACCTTCGGGCAGATTTATGCTCAGAGAGCAGCAGACCTATTTGGGTGGCAAGCAATTAGTGCTTTAAATGTCTTTAACTGCCAATGAATTAGCTGTGCTAGACCATTAAAGGGACGCCCTGGCTACCATCTGTGCCCCCTGTGGAGGACAAATAGAGAGGGCCGACAGCAGGTGCGAAGGAGATGGGTGGATGTCCTGGACTCAGCAGGAAGTTGAGCACCGGAGTGCCCATCTATTTTGCCATCTTTGGGGAGACCTTGTATCAACCCCAGGGTTTCTACAGTGGAGAGGACATCAATTTATTGTCATTTTTTCCCCCAAATAGCCAAAATATTTCTCTGTGTGCACACAGCAACACTTTTTTTTTCCCACTTTTACTTTGCAGTTGACTTTGTAAGCTACCATTTGACTTTCTTTCATTGACTGTTTCTTTCATTGACTTTGGCTTGTAAAGACAAACACCTGTAAGTGTAACCTTGGCTCCTATTCCCTTTCTCCTTGACCTTATTGACCGTGTACGACTTCTAAGGCCAGTGTTCTAGCGAGGAAGAGTTCTTGACTTTGAGAAACAATCTTCTCAATGTAAGCAACGTGCCTCTGTCACTCTCCCTACGCTCCATGTGATCCCCTCATCCACTCGTCATGCACTCTTGCCAATTACCAGTAGTTTTCAATGTAGCAGTGTTTTTTGTTTTTACTTGTTAGGGTAAAGGAAGAAACCTTGGGCAGTTCCGACCGCTCAAGGGGCTAACCCAACTGCCTATAATCTTCCCGTATGGCCAGTGTTATTGGGAAATATTGAACCGAAACCCTGTTATCACAGCGGAGGGTGTGAGGCTTTGTGTCTGCTGGAGCTATAAATGGAATATGGACTAATTCTCCACAATCCGCCCCTGTCTTTCCCTGCCACTGTGGGGGTAGACTCGCCCCAGCCTGCTGTGATAACTCCAGCTCTGTACAGAGCGCGTCCAAATCCACCAGGGCTTTTTCGTTGGTTTGTTTTGTTTTGTTTTCTTGTACGTCATTCCACTGCCAGGGTTGGAGTTGTTCCAAACAACGTGCTACCACTGAATGAGAATGTGTTTAGCATAAACATATGATAGAGTAGCCTTAGATGATAGATAGATAGATACTTTATTGATCCCCAAGGGGAAATTCAAGAAATGAATTCAATTTAAATATTAGCAGGAATATTTAAATTGAAATGAGCTCAGGCACTCGAGGTGAATTTCTTCAGTCATTACAATGCTGAGATGATTGCGACGCTGTTAGTCCCATATGCCAGAGGAATGAAATCGAATGGGCTCGGGCCTCAGTTACTGAAAAGGAAGCAAATTATATTTCTAGACCCTACTGTTGCTTTACATTTAAAAAGGACGAATGTGATACAATCTCCCTTCTCATGTATTCAAATTCATAGAGGATAATGTAATTGTCACAGCAGTTCTATTCTACACTATAATTTCTGTGTCAGGGGTCTGAAAAGAACCCAAATGTCTTTGTGATAAGCTGCAGGGTTTGCTTTGTGAGTATTTTTTCTCCCATTTAACTCATCTCCCATAATTTTGCAATGATGAGGGAATACTTTTGAACTCATGTACCATGACTATTTCAGGGCAAGAAGAGCAGGAGGTATTTATTAAAGGTACACCAGACAACATTTAATGCTGTCTTTAGGTTAATTTGTCAGCTTTGTTGTCCCTATAGAGCAGATAATGGCTTTATTTAACCCCCTGTATCACATAATCACAATGCCACTTGACAACATTGCCCTGATGTTAAACAAAACTAAGAACTGAAAATGTTAATCGCTGGTTAATCGCCTTTTTTTTTAAGTTGGTTTTGTTTTTAAATCTGTTTTTAAATCTAAAAAAAAGAAGTTAAACTTCTCTGGTACACTTATCAACCCTAATTAGACAGATGTCCGAATTGTGATTTGTAATTCAAGTCCATTTAATCTTTGAAAGCCTATGTACTGTATCATGGCATGAATGAGGACACATGCTTGTTTAAAAATCACCCTTGTAACTGCATCCTTCACAAGTAGCTCAACCCATCATAATTGGCACTGTCTGCTAGTTTGATGTAAAATGACTCAGAGCAGACTGGCCATCTCTGGAAACGAACGCTTCATTAAAGCTCGTATAAAATCATATGCCTACTGGAGCAGATTACAAATTACTCAACTAAATCTCCTGCATGGACCTTGGTGCTTTTAGTTGAGTGGCACCCAGCCTCAACTGAATTAATTATAGAAGAAGACCAGCCTGTCAGTGGTGTGGGAGGCCACAGTGTTGCCCTAAAGTGGGTCCAATAAATCAATCCATCCAATCGACTGTGCTGAGGCATTTGTTCAACCCTGAGGTGACTGTGTGAGAAGTTATACTGACACGCTGCCTCAAGGACAAAATAGGAGGAGTGCATGTCACTTGAGAGAGAAGAAATTGATTGGAAGGATTTTTGTTTGTATCAGTGCAGAGCTTAGAAAATGTATAGTGGCAAAGTATCACCTTTCTACCTGGCTTCTAAGATGTCATGATGTACTTGTGCTTACAGGATTTTATTTTATTTTTTTTTATATTTTGATATCACAAAATGCTCAGTAAAGCCTACTGTCACATGCATGACTAGACTTACATCCAGTAGATACTGTTCTTCTTTGTCATTTGTTTATCACTTGCGTCACAAAGCACAAAACAAATGCGCAGTTAAGTTTGGTAGATGTGTAAAAGAAAGGAGAAAAGAAAGGAGGTGTGTGTTGCAGTAATGAATGTGTTAGTTCCTTAAGTCTACAAAAATTTTGGTATTTTCTGCTTTTTAGTAACCATAAATGGGGCTTCCATTTCCCCCTCAAGCTGGTTGACTGTGCTTGGCTCCAGGCTTACATAAGGATGATGAGGGTTGCTTTTAAAACGATTCCAAACCTTACGTAACATCTGGCCAGGATACACATCACTGGACGTGCTGGTCTGATGGGCCCTTTTCATTGGGCCTCTACCTTGAAGTTGGGTTTTGGAGGTGCTTCACTTAACTCACAGCCCAAGGGACTCAATTTAGTGTTTTGCTTTTTGTCTCGAGTGCTGTTTGTGTCTGGCCCAAAAAAGTGGAAGATGTGTTGTAGTACAAATTTATGATATTACATATTGGTTGTATGTGAGTATTGTTATTCGTGGTATTATGACTGATATCTTTAGTAAGGTTCCAAATGATCTGTAATGAGATTAAGCCGTCTGAGAAAGGCAAGCCTGAAGTGTTGAAGACCACTTAACATTCATGTGACCACTGTTTGCAGCACAGGAGGTGCGAAGACCATTTGGTCTGAGAGACGAGTTGTTGATTAAAGACAATACACACTGACAGCAATGATGAAAGGGAAGTTAGCCTTAAATACGCTTCTGTATCACAGCTCAGGAGGCCAGTTCAGAGGTAAACACTTAGGTGGAACCTTGACGCTGTGTCCTCCGGCCTTTTCCCATAGGTCGTAATTTTTCCATGTAACATGTTGCAACTAACGAAATAAAATGTTCTCATCAGTTTCATAGCATTCCGACGGTCTTCGTGCGGTTTATGTTTTCGGATCACAGCAACGGTTCAAATTTATTCCTACAGTGTAGCAGTTGGCATGCAAGTTTAATAGAAAGGTAAAACTCAGAAGTACCACTTTGAAGTGCAGACACCTCCCACTGGTTTGGTTTGCATATTAATCATGCCCATTTTCATTGCACAACACATCGTTTTACGCTGTCAGTGGGTGAAAAGTATTGCATGCATCTATTTAACCATCTGTATACATGTGTGTGTGTTCACATAAATTGAAAAGTAATCCATATTTTGGCCCATGCACTATGACACTTTTCATGTTCCCTCCTGTGATTTCTAGATTATTCTTACATAGGCCTAAAGTATATTCAGCAACAGACATCTCCACACAGACTAAGCCTATGAGGAGACCATTATATTTTTGACACAAAGCAAACACACAGGTCGCTTTATTTCTCTTTCTCTTCCCCCACTTCTTTTTCTTCTTCACCTTCCGGTTCTGTTCTTTCTTCTCATTATTAGAATAGTTTATGAACCATCCTGCACTTGTTAAATCAAAGCGCCAGTGTTGATTTTGTAAATGTCATCATAGCAGATGGGCCAAAAGCCATATCCGTCATCTGCATGATAACGAAGACCTTTTTCTGCATTTTAACTTTACCTCCTCTGTAGGATTTAAAGATACCATCAACCAGAAAAAAATTGAGTGGGAGGAAAATTATTGTTTAAAATGAAAATGAATGGATAGGACAACCTTTTTTATTATTTTCAAATGCAAGCCATAATTAGTCTAGGCTTCTTTCTGTTGGCCCACAAAGAGGGGGATAGCAAAAAAAACTAGACTGCATTTTCTCGGCAGAAACTGCAAGGTGGACTTGCCATCGCC
>JAGFZM010000537.1:0-18628 GCA_017657215.1 Limnothrissa miodon | reverse complement strand
CACACACATACACCCCCCACCTCCCCCTACCAACACCCCTTATAGGGATAGCAAAAAAAATAATAGAACAGCATCAAAGGCATCTATGCTAAACAACTCCTGTCCAGTTTGTGCACTTTTGCAAAATTAGGTTGTAAAAGGCACACTGCACGGTGGGTTCAAAAACACAACCAGTTGTTCAGTGATGTTCGCAAATGTTGTGCCATCTCCACACTAATTAATCCAAAACCCAAGAGGTTATCCATGAGGGCAATTACCACTGAGTACTGCAAACCAACGCATTTTATCAGAGAATCATCTTACCTGTAGCATCCTTTGTCAGTAAATAATGTGGAAATATTGTGGTCTTGGCTTTTCAAGTTGGCTAATTGCCTAGCTTTTGAGACACTTCTAAATGCTACACAAAGACCCCAAAAAACGAGGTTACAGTTCCTGATATTGTCCAATACATAGTTTAGCAACATCAATTTGCATTTTTTTTAAATATATCTAACAGGTTGAATTCATTTTGAATTTCCTGTGATTTTAAAGACATTTCCATTCGTACGCTGCAACTAACAACTCCACAGTCAGCCAGTCAAATTTTATTTGGGGCACAAACCAAACACATCCTACTTTTCCTCCTTCCTCATGTCTTTTTCATTTTCATCTTCTTCTTTTCTGCCCTTTCTTCCTCTCATTAGGCCTGCTCAGATCAATCTTGCGCTTGTTTAATCAAAGTGCCAGTGTTGATTGTGTAAATGTCATGCAAGACACATGCTAGCAGTATTTCCAGCACGTCCGTTGTAAATAAGAAGGGGCTCATCCGTCATCATTGTACGCTGTCTGTTTGGCCACCATTACATTATCTCTAACTGCATGCCATTGCAACGGCTAATAGGGCATCCATAATTAAAAATGGCAAATTGTTTTCTGATGCAATGTGCAACAATGATTTCCCAGACATTATCTGTGAAGTTAAGTTCTGTTACATTTATAGAGCATGTTCATACCCAATCAAACTGAAAAAAGAGGTACTCAGGAATGTATGCTTCAGTGGTATTGCTTGCAAATTAGAAGGTACAAGTTTTAATATGTTAATGATGCATCTTATCCAACTTGTTTGAAATTCACCCTTTCTTTATTATTATTATTATTATTATTGTTGTTGTTGTTTTTGTTGTTGTTGTTACTACTCACAAAAACATTCTTAAATGCCATCATGCAGAAGAGGGTTTTTTTTTTTTTTTGCTCTTTAGTTTTCATTCTTGGCAGTGAGCCTATTTTCCATGTTTTACTTTCATATGCTTGTCAATAATTCAGATTGTGGTAAATTATTCTTTCTAATAGTAGACCACAGCTTATACACAGATGATTATATCAATATCCTCAAATCCGCACCTAGGCCACAGATGTGTGACTGTGATATTCTGTTTGATTTTTGTTTTTTTTTTACAACCTCCATTTATTTAAGAGGATTACGATTTTATGAGTGTAGATTCACCTTTCTAGCCACAATAGACAAAATCGTCTGAAGGTCTAAAATCCATCATGAGCTATGAAGGGAATCAATAGGACGTGTCTCAGTAGCCTCTTCTTTCCAGGAGGCCGAATAGAAACACCAGAACATCAAATCCGCATTGAGTGCTTCTCTCTGCTCACATTCTTGAAGCTCTGCCCATTTCCCTTGTGTCGTCCGTGGCCCACACTGGCAAACTGTTCCAAGGGGCAGTGACACCCGCTGTAGTGGCTGACAATCAGAGCTCCGTGTTCAGAATTACAAATCGCTCTGGCTTGCCTCTGCCAATTGGGTCTCCTGTTAGTAGGTTTTGTTTTAAGCTGTGAAGAACTCTCTCTGTATGGGGCGCGGCGACACATGTGCCTCTTGCTCCTGTTCTGAGACATTTAGCAAGGACATGTTAATAATATAAAAATAATATATAAAAAGAATATTCCTTTGGCCAATGAGAGTTTTGTGAACCTTCAATGTGTCCCTTCATATAAACACTTTTTTTGTTGCTGTTGTTGTTCTACTTCTCACTATCTTTTAACAGGAAGTTTTACATGTGTTTTTTTTTTTGTTTATTAGCTGACTGCATGTCGTTGTTCCCATCTTGGTCTCCTTCCGCTTCATATTTCAGCATGCTCTAGTTCCCCAGTCCACAGGGAGAAGGATCTTAATTCATTTTGTGCAGATTACGTTAGTAGTGTCAGCATATAATCCCACAGGTCACCCGGGCCTGCCTGCATACCTGTAATTATCTTGAGTGGGATGATAAATATGCTTCACCGTTCACTCCAAATTTAGCCAGTTTCTACAAATAGCTTGAATTATCATTCCGAGAATCCACCCTCTATTTTTTTTTTGGTCAGTTTTCTTAAGAAACTAAAACACCATGTGGCTGCCTCACCCAACTCCCCATGCATGTTCTATACTGTATAATGCTGTCGCATCTGGGTTGTGTAGCTACCAAGTGTTAAATGGGAATAAGCCCATTTTGCTAAAGTGGGCCAACATATTCTCCAATATATAGCAGCCCTGTATATGTGTGAATGTATGTGTGAGTGTGGGTATGTACTGTGTGTGTGTGTGTGTGTGTGTGTGAGAGAGAGGGGTATGTACTGTTTGTGTTTGTGTGAGAGAGAGTGTGGGTGTGTGTGTGTGTATGTGTGTGTGAATGTGGGTATGTACTGTATGTGTGCATTTGTGTGTATGTGAGAGAGAGTGGAGATATGTAATGTAAGTGTGTGTGTGTGAGAGAGAGAGAGAGAGAGAGAGTGTAGGGGATATGTGTATGAGTGTGAATAATACTGAACTATGTATGTGTGTGTGAGATAGAGAGACAGAGAGAATATGGGTATTTATGTGTGTGAGTGTGGGTATGTAATGAACGTATGTGTGTGTCTGTGTGTGTGTGGTTGAGATGTGCAGAAGTGATCACAGCGACACACCACTGACACATGCTGTAATTAAATCCCACAGTCGTACACTACAGTAACAACACGAGCCCACATGTGCGCTGCTCCACCCCCACTACCACGACCACTATCACCCCAAACCCTGCTGGAGTCTCTGGGCAATCCCTGAGGCTGGTCTGCGGGCTTGCTGCATGGAGCACAAAGAGCGCTCTGTGAAAGCCCTCACGCCTCTGACTCTGCCTCAGATACTGTGACACAAGCAGGCGTTTCACTGCTGCAGCCAGACACCAAATGCACGGCACCGCAGGGCTCTGTGTGACAACTGCCTGTATGTTGTGCAGACTGGCGTTTACTGCAGAGACACGGACATACAGTACACTACTCTACACTACAGAGGATGGGGTAGGGCAGGGGACTGACGGAGCCTCTGTAGAGAGCTCTGTGGCTATCAATCCACCTTTCTATCAAAAAGCTATCAATCCACCTTGAAAATTAGTTTAAAGGCAGAAAACATCATAGAATAATTCAAATCAAACGTACTATAGCATTTCAGTAATATTTTTGACCGACATTGTCATAGTACCAAAATTGCCATTATACCGACATTACCACCATCCTGGGTTTCATTTATTTATATCAGTGGCAGTATTTCTTTAGTTGCATTAAATGAAAGATTATTGACAATATGCAGAAAAGATAAAAAAAAAAAAAGCATGCTGACTATTAATAGGTCTTGGTCAAAGTGTTTAAGTGACTGCAATAACTTAACACATTGATGTTAACAACAGTGGAAAACATTTTCTCCTACAATGGATTTTTATGTGGAAGTACTGTAATGGCTTCCAGACTGGTGTTGTTTGACTCAGTAAAATTCTTTATAAACAATAGTAACTCAGACACCAGATACTATCAGTGCTGACAGAGAAGAACTCGCTGAGCGGATGTTTAGGAATATTATTAACATATTAATACATTAAATTATTTAAAACATTCCTGTGCAGATTTAAGTATATAAAGATGTAACCAATCACATCCCCCTCCCACCACACACATACACACACGCCATCACAACTACCTGCATATGTATATGCTCCTGAAATAATTCTTGCACACTCACACACCTTTGACATGCTACAACACGACATTTACACACACTGCACCCCCACCCCTCAACGCAAACACACACATTTACCTGACACACTTTTACACTCCCTGTACCTCACCTCCCTCTCCCTATTCATGAATTTCTTTTTACCATTTCTAAAAATTTCTACTATTTTACCATTTCTCTCTTATTAACCTCCTTGGTTGTATTTTTGCCCATACCCATAACTCAGAGTTTACAATCATGCATCATGATTTTTTTCTCATTGGAATTCTTGAGGGAAATTTTGCCATATATGAATAAGATTGACAGTTTATTACAAAATGTGAAACCATAAGCCAAGTCCAAAGCAAAGACTATGACTCAATTAAAAAAGGGTCAGTTGTGACGCATTTACTTTGAATCAGTCCTATGAAGGAGAGTCTTAAAGCAGCCACACTGGTTGAAATTGATCAAAACCGTAGCTTTGTGGATGGATTTTCAGGGTCGCTTCACATCCCCCTCCCCCCCTTCTCATATTTCATCCATCCTGTACCCTGCATTTCCCTCACAAAGTGCTGAAGTTATACATCTAGTCTGGTGACACCACAGGAAGCTCCATAGGATTTCCTTTCAAATTCTCACACACCACAGAGACAGCCAGTGGGGGCTGAAGCTCGTTAACTGTTTTTGTGCAATCACAGTATCTGGAGTGTTTATCCAATCGCCACATGATTAGGTATGAAGCTCGAACTAGATTAAATTAAGATGAACATCCACATCCGTGGGCAAAGTGAGACTAAAACAAAAAAAAGAAAAGGCCTGATTGCAGTCTTACTTGACGGAAGTCAACCATAACAAAACAAAGTTTTAAATTACACATGAAATTTACATTTAATTCCTTGGTACTTTGAAATATTATTACTGATTCAATTAAGTTACCAAACAAAGTTACTCTTAGGCAAATGTAATGCAAAAGCTGAATTCTTTAGATGAAGTATGTGCTCTGTCCTCAGTCACATCTCTCTGCATCACCTGTACAGTGTTCCAGGGTTGGCAACTAGTTCCGGAAAGCTCTCGTTTGAGAGTTGGCTAGGCATTGTGCCACAAAGGACAAACTCTGACACAGTGGTGTTTTGTTGCTGTACTGTCACAGGAACTGTGTGTGTGTGTGTTTGTGTGCATGTAGGTGTGTGTGTGTGTGTGTGTGTGTGCATGTGCGAAAGAGTTTGAGAGAGAAAGAGAAAATCATTGATTGAGTCTTTTGACTTGTTCATGTTCTTGACTACCTATATACAAAAAGGTGTTCATTCAGACTTCTCACACCATCTCAGACTAATACGATGGTTAGAGCATCCAGACATCAAATGAGTAGAACAAGCATGACTAAATACCGGTACTTTGCTATAGCCTATGATTACAACCTCTAACAATTTCCCTATTATTATTGTCAGTGTAATTATAAGCTATTTTGTGGCACAAGACGCCAAATATAATGCATGTACTGTAATACTAGGCTACGTGAAGTCGTAGCCTTTCGCAGTTTTCACTTCCAGGTGGCAAAGAACATTGGATTGTAGCCTATGCCGCACAATGGAGGTTTTAATTACCTCTCTGTAACGTTACCGCGGCAATACAACGGTAAAGAGTCATGGAATACGGCTGCCTGCTGCTGACACGATGGAGTTGGAGGGGTCACGGATGTTTGGTCACACATGAAAATAGTCTAACGTTAGTTACCGTAGCCTCACGCATACAGCGAAAACTTACTGGCCTACACAGAAATGTTTTGGATTTATTTGCGCCTGTATAGTTTTAAGTCATGTAGACTAGTTATTGTTTAACCAGTGAAACCGACCTGAAAATAATGGTATAAAGCCAGCATCATCTTCACGCAGATGACTGATCTCAGCAAAGAAGAGGTTAAGCCGGAGGGAAGTCATATTTCTGTTTTGGTCAGCATGCGCTCTGAACTGATAGGTCACTTGGCGGTGGTCTGCTCTCTCGGGCTTGGTGAAACGGAGAGCCATTGCACGGATTCAATGTAACGGGACTTCTTGACTCCGCCTCAGAGATGCAGTGATTGCGCGCCGGCAGAGTCATCCCTCCTCCTTCAGTGTAGGGTCTACCATGATTGACCCAATTTCATGCCAGTTTAGCCACTAATGAATATTGTATGGCGGAGGAGAATGTGCGATGTCTCAAAAGTTGGCGAGGAATTGTATAGAGGACACCGCATACTGTAAACAAACATAGCTTAGGGTAGCCCAAGACGTCTCTTAACAGTTTTTTTTTTACTTCATTTGACTCATTCATTTGCACTGTGAATTGAAGGGAGAGATACTTTGTTCTTATCTGAGGTCATATCAGTAGCCTAAAACCATATCATGTCCCTACATTTGTACCGGCGATCATCGGTAAAGGACACTGGCTACGCCGGGCAGTGAACTTTCGAGCAGGTAAGGAGGAGGTTGACATTTGATCGAAATGCTGTTTCGTTTCCGGAAACACCAGAATAAATTAAAGTCAACGTGGTGGCTTGCAAAAAAATGAATATTGCTGTATGGTTGATTTTCGTGGTCCATAGACTATGGGTCACATCACATATGAATACAAGTTAGAAAGTTGTCTGTGGATATGTCTGTTCCTAAGTTGCTCTGAATTAGCCTACAGTGTAATGTAGTGTGCGGTTTTGGTAACACCAGGGCAGAATGTTCTGTAGAAGTAATATGCTTACACATTAGGAGGAACTATATCTATATGGTTGCAGGTGAACTTGGCTTGAAAGGTAAATATTTTGAACCTGGTATTTGGTAGCCTTTATTTGATGTTTTTGTTGATGCCCTTTTTCTATGAAGATGAGTTGCCTTTGAAGGGATGAGCTGGGGCCAGTGATGTTGACTCCTAAGTACTCATGCAGTCAGTCAGTGTGTTACACAGCATGATTGTTGCCTTTGTAACACAAGCTCTTGCCAGCTGCTACAAAGCATATGTCCCCCCTTTCTCTCTCTCTCTCCCTCTCTCCCTCTATCTCTCTCTCTCTCTCTCTCCCTCTCTCTCATTTGCCCTGTTTTCTCCACACTGTTCATCTTGGGACGAACAGGTGGTCCAAGCCTATCACAGAGCAGGGGTTCATAAACACTCTTATCTTCACAAAAACAATAGGGGTACAAAATCTTTCCAAAGCCACCCCACCCCCACCCCGCCCGCCCCACTCATAACCCCACATGTGTTGTGAAGTAGCCCTACCATGGTATTACTGTATACAGCTAACACGTTCACAGGTAGCTCTGTGTGAAACTCAACCACAGCCATGTGTCTCAGGAAGTTGTACTGGCACCTTGTAATTTTCAGTGGCTTGCAGACATGGACAAGTCACTACATTGAAACAAGGTTATAAGACAAAGACTATAACTACACAACGCTGACTGCGTAAAAACAGTATTTAGGGTGTCCATGCGTTCCACATTGACCTTTCAGTTTTGTTTCTCGTCTTGTCAAACTGTTGCCTGGACTTGGGGTCATATGTGATGACATATAGACTTGTGATCACACACACACACACACACACATACACATCTTGTATTCTTTTTTTTTTTTTCGTTTAAGAGATGCACCTGGGGTCGTACTGTATATGATGATACATGCACACCCTGTGTTCTTTTCCATAAATGTTTCATACTTGCTTTTAGCTTTCAGTTTTATCTCTCATTGTCTTGTAAAAGTGTTGGCCGGACTGTCACTAAGAGATGCACATGGTGTTGTATGTGATTCTTTTTTTTTTCTTTACATACCCGTACCCATTTTACTTTTGCTATAAGTTCGGGGATGTGTCATGTTGCATGTGACTTGACATGCATGTTAGAGGATTAGCAGGAATAAATTATTTAACCCGAAATAGTCTGTCTGCAATATTATGTAAGAGCTCTGAGACTGTGGACTGTCCCACTGGAGAGAGTGGAATGCTGGCCTGACCCTATCGTACAAAGCCCCCCCCCCCCAACTCCCGCAACACAAACCAGACCACACTACAGTACGTATATGTGACAGCGGAAAAAACGACGACGTCTGTGACTGCTAACTTGGTTACAATCAACCTTAATGTTCCATTCAGGCCTTTGCGAATGGCGTGGCATGGGTGCTGAGCCAGAGTTAGAACAAATTGAATATGCATGGGGTAGGAGTTCACAGTCTGCATTCAATGTGTGGTCCAAAGCAGACATTGATAGCAATCACAAAGTAACCGACTGTTCGCTCTGTCTTGAGTTGCCGACCCTCTTTTTTTTATTATAAACGGGATGTTTATAGCATGCATGCTAACCCTGAGTTATGTTTTGTTGTATACTGCACAGACACAGAGCATTTATGAACCCATTCAAATGTGACGTGTTTATACTTTTGTGAGCGACTGAGCAGGTTTGACTCACTGAGCAGGTTTGATTTCCTGACCTGCTGGGTGTTTTTTTTTTTTTTTTTTTTTTTTTCAGCAACAATATTTTCTTTCCCAAACTTTCTAGGTCACAGAAACCAGTGTTGACTTGCGTCTTCCCTTCTGAAGTGTGTTCTGATCGCAATCGTAACTGTCTGCCATCTGTTCTCAGTAGGACTTCCTGCGCGACCCAGACACAATGCTAACCTCCTTACTTCAAAAGGTGCACTCTAGTGTGCACAGTCACCCTCCACCCCCTACACTATGGATGCTCTGTTCACAGGCCTTCCTTCTAAGCTTAGGCCAGTATGAAAGGGGAGAGAAGCGTGTGACAATAACGACCCCCTTTTTAAAAAAAAAAAAAAAAAAATACAAAACAAAACAAAACATGTGAATATATACATGACTTTAGTGTTGATATAGCTGTCCCCTTTAGACCCTTTCATGCACAGTGTGAAATCCTAGTTTGACCTGTTGCCAAAACACACAGGCAGAGCTGGAGCATGTTTTGGGATAAACAGATGGATAGGAGCACTTTATCTCTCTTTTAGCATCGACTCTCATTCGCATCTGAATTCCCTTCAATGCTTCCCTGAAATATTCAATATTTACCAATTTGAATTGAGACAAGAACACTTAGACCAGCGGTGTGTTTTTTTTTCTACTGTAAGAATAAGTTCCTGTGATATGATGAAACTTAAAATGTTTCATCCTGGTGTTCAGTTATAGGCAACTGGACTTCTTTTGGAGCTCAAAGATGTTTCACTTTCTATTATATCAGAACTGATGAAGCTTTCTGGATAGAATATGAAACTGAACACTATGACTAACATGACCAGGAGGAATGAGAAACTTCACAGACATTAAAATGTTTCCATAACTGGGTGAAACCTTTAGTTAACCTTTATATCAGGCTGTGCAGTAGAATACAAAAGTACATAATGTAGGATGTAAGGTAAAATGCTCTAAAGGCTACTGCAGACTTCCTTCCTGTTAAAATAAGAGATGTAATATACAGTGTGTGTGTGTGTGTGTGTGTGTGTGTGTGTGTGTGTGAGAGAGAGAGAGAGAGAGAGGGAGAGAGAGACCGAGACCGAGAGAAGGAGAAATACCGTATTAGCATACATCGGTTTGATCAAATCTACTGCTAATGAAAACTGATTTGATTTCATGCTAATCTCCGCGGTTAGGATGTGCAAGCCAGACGTCTGCATTGGGTTTAAGGTTTTAACAAATAGGCCCATTATGGAGCGAAAGCCTCTGCAGCGGCGGCTGCTCGCCTACACGGCGTAATCCGTGCTAAATGAAACACTGAAGCCGTTCATGTCTTTTTCTGAGGGCAAATTTAGCGGTGTGTCATTCTCTCTCGTTCAGCCATTGTGTGAATGTACAAGTAGCCAACACTGGCACACTGATGCTTCTGTGTTGTGTTGTACCCTGTATTTCAAGGTAGCTGCTTAACTTCTCAACCTCGGTCGAGGTTCACTACAGGCCTACCTGTAATTGAAAGCATGCTATTTAAAGCAGGCCCTGTAATCAGAGAGATCTGGGGTTGTCTAGGCCTTCGGTTTGAACCGGACGAATGCAGAGGGCTGAGGGCAGACACTGGCTATCTGCTGAGCTCCACATGTGGCTGAGGGTTTGCGTCCCTGGTGGATTGGCTCTAATTTTAGAATACAGCAAATAAATAAGGGATGAATGATGTGCTTCCTGGGTGTGAGGTGTGCGCGTACACACATACACGCACACACACACACACACACACATCCTCTCTCATCACACGCACACAGACACACACTCTCATCCTCTCTTATCTCCTGGCCTCTCTTCTCCTCCTCTCCTCCACACACTATAAAAATGTCGCTGTGTCACAGCGGGGGGAGGGGGCTGGCAGGATGACTGCCTTAGCTGCAAGGGGAGATTAGCATGGAGGCTGGATGGCTCAAGGTGCTCGGAGCGAAACGGGCACAGAGCCAAGTGTCCCGTGTCTGTGGTCCAGAGTGACTGGCAGAGATCACAAGCCTCTAGCCTAGAGCTGAGCTTCAGATCACCGCTGGTTATCAGTATGAGCAAAGCTGTCTTACAGATTTATTATGAATGAGACAGATGGACAGATAATTCCTCAAACATTTAGCATGTTACTGGAGTGATTTCAGGGTGAATTGTAGATATAACTGGGCTTCTCAGACAGATCTCTATTTCAGCAGGTGATGGTCTCTGCAGGAGTTTGCTCTCTACTAGTTTGCAACAAACATGCGCACACACACACACACATACACACACACACACTCCTTTGTGATAGAGCACTACTTTTCTGTGCCTTTTTGTAACGCAAACACCTAGCCGCAGCATAATTGCATACAGTAGGTCATCTTTCATGAAGTGCAAGTAATTTCAGTTCATCTTTGAAGCATGTGTGTTTTTTAATGGCTTTGGTCTTACAACATCCTCTTTCACTTCTATCGTGTTACATATTAAAGCTGTAATTTGTTTTGAAAGGACTTGTGTAACAGCCTGGACACCGTGTTTAGCCAGCAGTCTGTTTGTGTCTGTATTGTGTCTGGACATTGTGAATTCTTTTTTGTTCACTCATGTTAACTCAGGTTCATCATCTATGCAGTTGCTGAACTGATGAAAGCCTCCAGAATTACACATTCCATTGAAATATCCAGCTCACACTTTCAGTAAAGGAGCTTTGAGTTTTGAGTTTTAACATGTTCCATCCAAGGCAGTCCAGAGACTATCCACCATTTTGGTAAGAATTTCTTCTGTCATACTCCTTAGGGCAGGCCAGAGTCCTGATTGCTGTGATGGAGAACCTGTCATGGATTGCCTTGTAGCGCAGCTAAGACAATAACTCACCATCACTGGCCTAGCACAGGTACTCAGACAAGGCTGTAAATTATAAAGGATGCCCCTGAATTGTTTCTCACCTCTCTTTTTATGCACTGTCTGCTCCCTCAGTGTGGGGTGTCTCAGCCTTTAGTCTGTCTGTCTGTCCATCAGCAGCTGTAATATAAGGTTCCTATTAAGACAGGGTCACTGTTAAAACGTTGTTTATGAAAGGAACCTTATGCAAGTGTACAATCAAGACAGGGCCAGTGTTTAAACTGTGATTAATATAAACACATGCATTGGTTATTGATAAGTGATGTTTCTCACAAGGTCTTTGTTTGTTTGTTTGATTAGTAAGAGTAAGCCATTAGGTAGGCCAGTATGAGGTCAGAAAAAACGGAAAGGAGCGAAGATTGCACAAGTAATAGACGTGCTGTTCAGGCTGTGCCATGCAGGTTTGAAGCCAGCTCCACCTGTCTATATCAAAGTGTCCTTGAGCAAGATACTGAACCCCAATTCAACCCCAGACATTGCATCCATTTACTATTTGAAAGATGTTTGGTTGGTTGGCCTACATACACGTGTCACAGGCAGTGTTGCAAGATGGCTGAATGCCAGCACAATTTATTCTTATCAGTCACCTTTTATCACCCTTCAGTTCATTTATTTTCATTGCACTCACAGCAGAAGTGCTAATAATCACAATTAACAATCAGCACATTATTATTATTATTATTATTTAGATGAATCAGTTGGCATCATTTGTTTTTGTTCCTTTGAAGATAACAATGATGTGTTACAGCAGTGAGAGAGACAGGTCATACTCACTGATGGAAAATCATCCAGATTTAGTGACACTAAAAACTGTTGGTTTATTTAAAGACTGTCCCGTCACTGAGAACAGAGGAGTGTGTCAGCGAGCAGTCTGTCGCACATAGTTGTGCTTTTGCTACTGTGGGAACAGTCGACCTGCTTGAGTGGTTGTCGTCAGACCCAAACGCGTAGGTGTGAGGTAGAGCTGAGGAACACGGTTGAGCATGTATAATACATGTTGTTTACCTGCTCTGTTTGAGCATCTAACCCCCTGACACTCTCTGGCCTGGAAAGAGAGGAGGTGCTGGCAAGGCTTAACTTGCCTGGAAAGGTGAGACAGACTTAGTCGAGGGAGTGAGTGCAGAAGGCAGCCCAGTCACCCACACCAGCGGTAGCTAAAGCTGCAGCTGATGCTAACCCTAGGGCTAAGGCTTGGCTACTTATCCTGCTCTTGAAACCCAATCTCCCTCTGCTGCCAAGGACCATGTCAGCCCACAGTCACCTTGAAACCTGAAACCCTTTCCACACCATGCGGCCATTACTCCCTTTGTGTCACTGCCAGGATGGTTGTTTTAAAGGGCCCCAGGGCTCCTAAACTACACAGAGGCAACAGTGCAGTTTAAATTGTTGCACAATTGAGTATAAAATAATCGCTATCACAGTGGCACCTTTTTACAAGCTGTCAGTGTGTAACCTGTGTCATCCTACACATGCCAAGTCTCGAACCTACCACCCTACCACCACGAACTGGGAGTCCAACACTCTAGTGATGATCAAAAACCCTGAGCTTCTAGTTTCATTCAATAACATATCTGACAGGATTAAGGTTAACCAACACATCTACTGCACAGCTATCGACCAACTGGTTACGTTACACTAACTAACATTAAATGGTTGTTTGTTCTTGTGCAATTCCTTCTAAAGTACAGTCTATTACATCCCTCAGAGGGAAAAGCTGCATGTTGTAGATCAAATTATTAAGCGTTGAACCCATATTCCATTGAACATATATTCCATGGAGAGCATATTATACTGTAAGAAGGTAATGTCTGACTGCTGTTTTGTTTTCATTCATGAATGGGCCAGCCTGGGCTTGAGGTCAAATACTAGAGCGGTTACGTCACCAGTGCACACAGCCTTATCAGCCCAGGAAGGGTCTAGAGGTGAGGTTGTTCGGCCGGGGTCATGCGCTCATAGTCTGATATCCGTGTGTGCATTAACAGAACTTGTGTTTGTTATGGGTGCACTTCCTCCCTCACCCAACTACCTTTTATCTGCAGCGCTCAAATTTGGCTGTACTGTGAGAGAGCCGTGGCAGACTCCTCACACAAATATGCACGCACACCGATACACACACATAGTACTTTTATTTGGATCTCAGAAACAAGCAAGTAAATAGATAGATAGATAGATAGATAGATAGATAGATAGATACTTTATTGAATACAAGATCCACATACCATGGTACACAGTATGGCACACACACATACACACACACACACACACACACTCACACACACACACAATTACTATTACAGAGTACAAACAAGTCCAAGGGGGAACTGGTCATTTAGTTTTCCTCAGTAACACTCTGAAGAGGCCTCTTCATGTGAAGAGAAGTTTTATGTGTGAGATTAGCAGTACCCCAAATAAACAGTGATGATGGCTGCGGTCAGTGTTTACCATAGGACTGAAAAAAATGAGGTTGACATCCCACAAGTGTTTGTTTTTCTCACTTATGTGCAAAACCATGGTTGTTCTTGTTTATCTGGTTAAATGGTTTCAGAGCAGTGCTGTGAATTCCCTCCACCTTCTCGTTTTTCTGCTACATGAGAAACCACAGCTCCTGTCAAAGTGAAACTGTTGACTCTTGGCATGGGGCACTCTTCACAAACATGGCTTGGTGGTTTTAGTTATTTTGCATATTTTTGTTTGTTTGTTTGTCTTCCATCATGGTACACAGCTATTTTCTCCACCGATAAAGCTGTGCTGAGAGCGTTTGTAAACAGAGGAATCCACAATCAATTCCCTTTGCTTTGACATTTTTGCAGAGCACTGTTGACATTTGTTCAGATGGTTTGGATGGCCTTTCCCTGTAGCCTTGTGAAGCGTATTTGCGAGCATGTGTTGCCAGTCCCACTGCAATCCCCAGATCCGATTCAGTTGAGTATTCACACACAGGAGTCTTATGGTTTGAGTGTGTGTGCGTGTCTGTTAATGGAGTTTGTCTGTGGACCATCAGGGCATCCGTCCTTGTTTGTGTGCCTGTACGTGTGTGTGTATGTGTATGTGAGAGAGAGAGAGAGAGAGAGGGAGACTGTGTTTGTGCATGTGTCTTGTGTGTCTGTGTCTGCTCTGCCCTCTCTGACACAAGAGTCTTATATTTTGAGAGTGTCTGACTGCTTGTCTGTTTGTGTCTGTGTATCAGGACATCAGCGATCAGGGTGCGTGAGCTTGTGTCTTTGTGTGTGTTTGTCTGTGAGTGTGTGTGTGTGTGTGTGTGTGTGTTTCTGTGTCTATGCCTGCTCTGCTCTTCTCCGCTCTGCTTTCTGCCCTGTTCCTTCCCCTACTGTATGGCTGAATTGCTAGCTCCATAGCAGACCCTGTTCCCTCGTTCTGACCCGTAGGCTCTGGATGCTCTAGCGTGGGAACTCGGAGCCCAGGGGACGACTCCGGCCACTCAAGGACTGCGGCTTTAGGATCTGGGCCAATGAGGACGTCACAGCATCCGTGAAGAGGAAGGATCAAGAGCAGAGAAAAAGACTGATTGTAAAGACTGAGACCAATTTGATAAGAAGTCGACAAGGCCGAAGTGAGATTTAAGTCGTTTTTTTTCTGAAGAATATTTCGGTGGATTCCAGGTTACAGTAGGTCACATCCGGAAGCTGAGACACAGTTGTGTGTGTGTGCGTGTGTGGGTGTGTGCGCTTGTGTGCGTGGGTGCGTGTGTGAGTGTGTAAGTACACGACTGTGTTTGAGCGTAACCCAGCCCCAGTCCCTTGAACGGCTCAGGGTCCGGTTACACTCGGCGGCTGCTGCCACTCATGCATGTTTCATAGGCAGCAGGGAGGACAGAGGCTCCCTTTGTCACTGAATCCATCCATCCATCCATCCATCCATCCATCCATCCATCCTGCCTGACCCATGCGTCTTTGTCACCATTGCCCTCAGAGCAGGAGGGGAAGGAAGCAGACAGCCGACACAGACTCCTTGCTCAGCCGAGAGGTCACTGAAAAGCTTGCACTCACGTGCCGCAAGGGAGCAGGGAGAGCATTCCTGAGTCGCCGTTGTGTCCCCAACGCAGCAAGAAGACAACAAGTGGAGACTGACCACTAGGAAGTTGACTACAAAGTAGAGAAGCAGAGAGGTAGACCACTAAATTGAAAGGAAGACAGAGAGAAAGTGAGAGAGAGAGAGAGAGAGACAGACAGAGAGCGACAACAGGTGCTTCTTTGTCATCTAAATCGGACCAGTTCCCCAGCCTGAGTGTGCTGACTCTCTGGCTGTGTCTGTCTGTGCTCTGCGCTGAGCTCGTCCAGAGCTGTGGACCATGATGGAGATGCTGCGTCCTCCGGCCCTCCAGGTGCAGGTGCCCCGTGAGGAGGAGGAGGAGGATGAGGACGGTGGCGGCCGAGGCGGCTGCAGCGGAGGCGGGGACGGAGGCGGAGGCGGTGGCGGTAGCGCCTCCCCAGGGGACGGAGGCAGCGACGGCCTGGCCTGGTCCAGCTCCTCCACGCCCACGCTGCGCCGCCGCCGCTTCAAGATGCGACGCATGAAGAAGCTGCAGAGCGAGCGGGAGCGGGAAAGGGAGCGTGACGGGCACCCCACGCGTCTGGAGAAGAGTGGCGGCATGCGACGCGCCACCTCGAAGGACTACCTGCAGCTGCCCGCCATCGAGATCACGCCGTCCAGCGACGAGGATGCCGCCAGCTGGTCCAACTGCTCCACGCCCAGCGCGTCGCCGCGACGCAAACGCTTCCTGCTGCGCAAGTGGCTCAAGGTGCGCGAGAGGAAGGAGCATGCCAGTGAGAGCAGGTGGGTATGGACGTGTGGTGTCGCAATCCATCCTTGTGGCACCACCACCTTCTTCAAATTTGTGTTCCCCTCTTATCCTACCCTAAACTCCTCCCCTGAACTTTCCTGCTTTCAGCAGAACCCCATTTCCCACAGTCCCCACACACACA
Source organism: Limnothrissa miodon (assembly GCA_017657215.1). NCBI lineage: Eukaryota > Metazoa > Chordata > Actinopteri > Clupeiformes > Clupeidae > Limnothrissa > Limnothrissa miodon. The sequence continues at coordinate 2,385 of JAGFZM010000537.1, read as the reverse complement.
CACACACACCCCAAACCTTCTTCTCACACAACCGTCTTCTTTCTCAGTGCATTATATGCTAGCTAAACATAAGGTCATAAGGTCATAACATCCGAGGTCTGAGGTGTGTTTCGTGTGGGTTTTATGTGTGTCTCATGGCAGTGTTAAAATTTAAAGTACTCCTGTAATGGTCCAGACAATATGTGTTTAGCGTGTTTGGTTTTTGTGTTTATAGTCTCTAGTCATTGTCAGTGGAATACTGTTTTAAAATTCAGTGTATCTAATTTTGTTGTATAGATTTTGTCAAAGGCCAGCCTGACACTAATATCACATCTAATTGCCCATTACTAAAATAAGACTTTTGTATAATAACTCTTTTCATGGAGGACTTTTATGCATTTAGCAAAGCATAAACATAATGAGTGCCATAAATAGCCTGAATGAGCCCCAGCTATGATGACAGATACTGTGTATCTACTGTTGTGTAGCTCAGTTTTAAACCTAAACTTTAAACCTTTTACTGTCTAGCATCTCAGAAGCAGGTCTTTGCATTTGCAAGGTGGATGTGGTGAGAGGGTTGGACTGTGGTAAAGGTTCACAGCAGTTTACAGGTTCACAGTGTGCACTCACATTGACAGAGCAGAAAACGTGGGAGATGTTGACACTTATGATGTACATTAACCAGGTCTAATGTTATAATGCGTAACCGCCTACTGTACCTTACCCAATGGCAAGATCTTTAAAAAACATTCTGTGTAAATGAGTGGGACAATGGTGGGTAAACACGGAACTTGTAAATACTCGTAAAGAGAAGTGTAAATAATAATCCCCAAATGCACAGCAATAATACAAAGAGTATATACTGTTTATCAATCAAATACTTTTTAATCAATTAAATCAATCAAGTCAATAATTGATCAGATACTCATCTTTGCCACTTGGACCCTAACATCACTGTTTATATGAAATGCATTACCTGGACTGTGGTAACACAAACGATATCATTGTGTCTATCTTGGTGATGATGAAGTTTTATAGTCCTCTTTACTTCACAATGAAGCATCTTTATGTTTTATTGTTCTATTAATGCTCCAGTGCTTTCTGTCATTGGCTAAGCCATTACTTTAAGTCATCACTGATTGTTCATATTTTCCACTCCTGTGATTCCGCCGTCTGGAGGCTTGACAGCACTAACACTGCAGTTAAAAAATATTGCTGCAGAGCTGATGGCCTTGCTTTGTACTGTAAGCCTTGACCCTGACACTCAATAATTTCAATGTCATTGTGGTTGTGTTGTGTACTGCATGTTATACAACACAATGTTTCTAACAGATTAGTAAAATACACATTGAGAATAGAGACATGGCTATGCTAAATTGTAATGCAGTGGTTAGTGCCAAGGGCGACAGGGGGGATGATGAGTTACCAGGGCCACAAGTAGGAAGGAGGGCCCTTAAGGAGCTTGGGATTTTATTTTCCTTTTAAATATTAATACAATTTAAAGATTTAAAATGCCATGGGCAAGAATTTGTTGCTACGCCCCTGGGTAGTGCTGTCGTTGCCTTGTCTTTATTAGCAGTGACACTATGATGTGGCACTCCTCTTTCAAGTGGTACATCAACATGCATGCAATTCATCCGTTAAGTACTGATGCTTTATGGGCATGTAATGTGTGGGAGTAAACTGTCGGGGTCTGTACGTGCAGATGTACAGATGACCTTAGCGTCACAAAAAGTAGGCTACATTGTTGCATTTTTACACAAGGTAGAGAGGTCTCCAGCGACGGTTTCCTTTTGACTGGTAAAACCCTGACCCCTTTTAAGAAATGTGGAATTTGCACATTTCCAGCTAAGAGGAAGCTTTGTGGTGCTGAGTGGCGGCTTGAGTTCAGAGTCCTCTCATGGACCGCTGCCTGTGCCAGAGTCAGCAACTAGACCTGGATCAGTCGACAAAAGGCATGCACATACTGCACTTAGCAGCCTCTGTCATATAAACGGCTGCCATACTGCAAAGTTCATTTCAAAGGGGTTCCTATGAAGTAAGAATCAAAGATTCTAGAGCACTCTAGAATCTTTGGCAAGAATGCTGATGTAGCTTCAGTAGCGCATTGAGTCCTTGTGTCCCCGTTGCATACAGTACACATACACGCTGTAGTTAACCAATAACCATCACATTACACAGCATATGGGTTTTCAGCTAAAGCTCTACGATGTTGTATCTGCATGTCCGGGCTGACAAACAGACTCATCACTCTAAAAATAGAAGCAAAAACAAAAGGTTTTAACTTTTCCCCCGACGGCACTCATTGTTTTCTGAGCTGGTATTAGCTGGCTTCTGATGGGGTTCTCTGTCACTTTGCCTGGGCTGTGGATGCCAAGGAGCCGTGTGTGTGTGTGTGTGTGTGTG
>JAGFZM010000536.1:92124-104276 GCA_017657215.1 Limnothrissa miodon | reverse complement strand
GGGGGGGGTTGTAGTGAACTGCACTCTATTAAATACTGAATAAAAAAGAGAGTGAAAAGAAGAGATGGAGAGAAAGGGAGGATGGAGTAGTCTGAAAGAAACGGGAGAAAGTGCAGAGGGCAAGTGTATTAACAGGGTGTAATAGAGAGAGGGTATTCAATGTGCTCTACAAACATCAATGGAAAGCGCAGCAAATTATAAAAGGGAAAAATATGTAGGTTAAAATAGGCAGAGTGTATGTGTACAGTATATAAAGAACGACGGTTAAAGAAAGAGTGATGAATGAGATGAATCATTCACGAACGGCCCAAACACATCCAACATCTTTCACAAAGCACTTTCTGAAAGAAAAAAAGAAAAAAAAATATTGATAAAATGTGTAAACACACACACACACACTGTTTCTGGCACAGGAACTAGGTTTTTTCGTCTTTTGTCTGCAATTCTGGGCACTTTTTATTCAGTATCAGTGTGCATCAGCAGTGTATGTGTTGGGGGGGGGGGGGGGGGCTAAGAATATGAAGTGGGGAAAGATTGAGGTGCTTGCGTCGCGAGTATTTTGGCACGGCACTTCAAAAAGGTCATGGGGAGAGAGGTGTATTGAATGATTTTGATGAAATGTGTGGTGTTCGTGTGCATGGGAACACACACAAAATCATATACACGTATGTATAAACATACTAGAAAACCATATGTGCACATACATACACACACACATACATATAAACACTCACTCTCTGTCTCTCTCTCTGTCTTTCTCTCACTCATACACACACACACACACACACACACACACGTGCAAGCAAATGGCAGAAAGCTGTTATTTATTTGATTTCTTGTGCCTGTTCCACATGAGGCTTTCACAGTAAACAGGGGATTTGCTTGAGTTTTCTTAATGAAGCGAGGTGATGGAGAGAGAGAGTGTGAGAGGGAGAGAAGAAGAGAGGGAGAGAGAGAGAGAAGCGGAGACAGAACTCTCATTAACCTTGCTAGTCTTGGCGGAAGCTTTGCTCGCTTGTGAATTACTTCAGAGTCCGTAGACGCTGCAGTGTAGCACACATGGAAACACAGACACACACACACACACGTGCAGCACTGGGACATATGTCTAATTAGCTTCTGTCAGTCGTACACAACATTCACTACCAGTAAATATGTGCAATGAGACTAATGAATAAGGGCGACCGTCGAGTCCTGCACACTGTGGGATTCACTGAAAAGACCAAGTGGACGACACAAACACACACACACACACACACACACATGCAGACACACACAAGCATACACACACACTAAAACACGAGCACACACACACACACACACATACATACATACATACACACGGCCTGCTCCAGCTCTAGTAATCTGTTTGTAGTTGCTGTGTTTGGAATACAAAGGCGTGGGGTGGGCTGGGCTGCGGTGGGAAAATGGGGGAGGGGATAATACCATGTAAAAGACATATAAACAGATAATACGGACATCAGAAGACTGGCAACGTGATGGGCGTCTGAATTAAATCCTAACCAAAAAAGCTGGTGCTTGGCAGGGTATGTGCTTGCTCGACGACTAGGGGCGCCAGCCGTTTGCCAGGTGAGCCAATTTAAAAATAAATAAATAAATAGAAAGAAAAGAGGCAGGAATCTTGAGAATGTGAGATTTAATTTTGAGTGGTAACTATGGTTAGCATCCATTATCAGAAATTCATACCTGCACCACACTCTCAACGCAAAACCAACAAAGAGAACGAGAGAAGGGCAAAGAAAGAAATGAGCTGAGAAACAAACTTGAAGAGAAAAAAGAAAGAAAGAATGGAAAAAAGATAGAAAGAAAGAAAGAAAGACAGACAGAATACGAGAGCACATACGACCCTTTTTGGCAATACCTGCTGACAGATTGGTGGGAGGCCCTCTGGGCTCCCCACAGACTGCGCTATATGTTACAGTGGGGAGATATATAAATATATCACTATACATACACTTCTATTAGTACAGGAGGAAGGAAGGGAGGGGAAAAGAAAGAAAGGGCGAAGGGGAGCGGGAAAAGGATTAGGGGAGAAGAAAGAGAGAGAGAGAGAGATAGGGGGAGGGAGGGAGGAAGAGAGAGAGAGAGAGAAAGGGAGAGAGAGAGACGTGGGCGAACCTACCGGAGTTGTGGTTTGTCTGGTTAATGATTTCCCCAGGCCCCCGGCTTGCTGTCACTGCTGGCCCTGTGAGACATAAACAGGGGATTGTTCAGAGACAAGGCGCAGGGGAAGAATGCAGCCCTATGGAAAACAATCAGGGCCAAAAACGCAACACAAAGGCCCTCGTAACAAGAGTCCGCTCCCCCCCACATACACATTTTTCAACTTCCTATACACACACACACACACACACACACATACAGGAAGCACACACATGCATACAGAACACAAACTATACACAACTATACATGCACACAAACACATACATATAAAAACACGTCACCAGATGACCTCTTCCTATTAGCATTTAACAGGCCAGGCTCTGTTACATCCCTAACCCTGACCCTAACCTTGAAACTGGCTGCTGTAGTTGTTCATGAACAAAATATGTGTATGTCTGTGTGTGTGTGTGTGTGTGTGTGTGTGTGCATGTGTGTGTGACAGAGAGAATGTTGATCCATTTACACAAACTAATACAAGCTTAAGAAAACTGACACGGAGTGACCTGACTATGACTTGCTGTCCCCATTTACACAGATTATGTTGTTTCTGAGTGTGTACTGTATGCTAATGTGGTCATTTCATGTCAGCTACTGTCTCAGTTTTGTGCATCCACCAACACAAGCCACCTGGCTGAATTCTAAACAGCGGTGACGGACATTCCGTGGAGTCTTTCCAATCACCTGTCACACCGCTCACCCACCTAGTCACATACACACAGACACACACATACACACACCACCTACGCTTTCTCATAATTTTCATCACCTAGAGCGGCTAACCTCGCTGACTAACAGGAACACAACATGACACAATGGTCACAGTGGCAGGCGCTGCTGTGTGTGTGTGTGTGTGTGTGTGTGTGTGGTGGTACAGGGTGGTGCTGGTGGTGGGGAAGGGCGGGGAGGCGCTGGTGGCTGCAGACCGCATAAGCCGTGTCAAAGCTCTGTGACTTAACTGTCAAAGTTAATCTTGTTATGTAATCATCTTTCAACGGGGCTATTGCTGTGAAGTTTTTATACAGTAATATTTGTATCTGTCCCCTTCTGTCAACTTCTTTTGGTTCATTTTCTTAATCATTAAGAAAATTGAAAAAAAAAAAGAAAAAACTTAAAGCATTAAATTAATCATAAGGGTTTTAGTGTGTGTGTGTGTGTGTGTGTGTGTGTGAATATTTTAATGTAAATGGGATATAAAAAAGAAGAGGAATGGAGGAAATAATGAGGTCAGAATGTTGTCAGCTGACCCTTTACACACACACACACACACACACACACTCACACATACACACACACACACTACAAGTGCAGACAGAGGCCATGTGTTGGGTATGGGGTGAAGTGGTCTTTACTCCTGTTATGCCTAATTTGTCCAGGATTACCAAGAGGTCAGAGGTTAAAAAAACACAGTAGTCTCAGAGGACTTAGGGGTCAAGGGGCAGGCTATGGCAGGGAGGTATGGACACCGGGATGAAATGCTCCCTCGTTCTATGCATTTTCTCTCTTTAAAATTTTTGATGGAATCTCCAGTCAGGATGCAAGAGAAAAAAAGGCACAACCTATGACCACAGCAAAAAGTGTTGGTTGTAAAATCAAATCATTTTTTTTTCCTTTTCTTTTTTTTTTTTAGTTTTGGCCACACCAATAAAATGAGTTGGTTCTCGGATTTTTTCTGGAAAAATATGGAGCGAGCGAGCGAAATAAAAATAAAAATAAATGTTCTGATGGTAAATTAGCACATTCACAGTTAATGTTCATTGAAGACATTTACTCATGTGTTTAGGAAAATAGATGTGGCCTAATTTATAAATTTAACTTTCACACCTCACGGCACACTTTTTGTCATGCAGGTTTTAGGCAATGTACAAATTCATAATTCTGTCATTCTATGTTATGTAAAGGTTTGACGGTTTGTCATTTATTTAAAAGTTTGTGAATCTAAGCACCAAGTAAGCTGGGTGTGGATTGAGGTATGACTAAGTCTAGGCTGCTGTAGCCTACGTTCAAACTCATTTTGTCACAGGGCATTAGAATGTCAAAATCGCATTGATTCACCAGATAGTAATTAGATAGTGCCTAAAACTCTGTGATCAGCGCAACGGAGATGGATATTCATCAACGTGCAGTCACGTGAATCTAGAAAAGAGACGGGTTTTTTGCATGAGAAAGAGAAGCGTGTGTGTGCGCGCAAGGATGTGAGTGTGTAGGCACATGCTATTTGCTATTCATTTATTTATTGATTGATTGATTTTGATGGCGAAACACGTTGAATGGGTTTTTTTCGCCTCTCAATCAATGAAATATCAAACTCACCTCCACAGAGTTGCACAAGCTGCTCTCGGCACTGTGAGCAGCCTACAACTGCGCAAAGTTCTCATCCTCTTTAATTTCAATGCACTTGTCAAATGTTTTTCTCTTCTGATAAAATATTCTATTAATTGCAAACATTGGCCTAGCAGGATCCACCGGCATCTTTCCTCATATCATGTCTCTTGCGCTCTGAAGTGTAAGGCGCGATTTGATTGGTTTTCGACGTCACATGAACGCGGCAATGCTTTTTTTTCGGTATTATAGCTCTCAGCCACGGTGTTTTTTATGTTCGTGTGAGTTCGAATTCAATTTTATTTTTATTTAATTTTGCATTTTTTTCAAGCGGCGAATCCGAGAACCAACTAATTTTATTGGTGTGGCCTTTGTTTTTTTATGTTATTACTTCTGACATACTATTGTTTTCTTTGTTATTGCTTTTGATAGCAGTTCCCTTCATTTTGTGAGTTTTGTGTGTTGTGTGTCATTGTTTCTTCTGCCTTCAATGGAAGTCATTCTTGGTACATTATTTTTAGGCTGCAGAGCTAATGCCAAACCCACCAGTCTAGAGAGCTCGTATTTGAAAGGATCTCTTTGTGTATGTGGTGCTGGAGTGAAAAAGAGCAAGTAAAAGAGAGGGGAAAGAGAGAGGGGGTTGAAAGAGAGAGAAGCAAAGCAAAAAAAAAAGAGAGAGAGAGGGAGGCACATCAGAAGAGAGAGGGAAAGAAGACCCTGCAGCAGAAGACTGTCCCCCGGAGAGGCTAACGCTGTGTCTAATTAGCCCTCGGGCCGTCTGGCCCCTGTGAGCTTGGAGGGAAACACAAAGTGTCAGTTTCCTGTGACAATTAATGGATGCCTCCCAAATGATGCCGGCCCACGATATCTGCCCGGTTCACACAATGGCAAAGCCCAACAGAGATCCTTCCTTGTTTTTAGAGTTCAGCTCTTTATTTATATAGTTCTTTCCCTAGGCCCCCACCTTCAGTTTGCATCAACCCCCTGACCCTCCAACCACCCATGGCCACTCCCTCTCTGTCCGCTTTAAGAAAATGTGTGGTCTCAAGTTGCCAGCAGAAGCCAGCCCTTAATTACTGTTCTGGCAAAGGCCTCCCACTGGAAAACAGATAACAGATTTAAAAGCCATTGAGTTGAAAGGCTCTCTCTCTCTCTCTCTTTCTTTTTCTCTCTCTTTTCACTCTCATTCTCTCTTTCCCTGCCCCACACTACACCCACCTGCTATTAGCTTACGCTAACCTCCTGTAAATCCGCACGCTGTAATTGTCTTTGGCGAGGCAGAGCTGGCGAGGCCATGGACAGGGTGGTCGTGGGGGCCCCAGTGCTGCCGTCTTATCTGACCTCCCACAGAGCCAGATCGCTTCCCTTCTCACAGGCACTTCGCCCCAGTACCCACACTGACATGACCGGTGGCAGTTTAGACCATTAAACAGAACATTTCACACCTCCTGTGTGCTCCAAAGTGCATGTGAAGGGGGAAGGGTATGTGTGTGTGTGTGTGTGTGTGTGTGTGTGTGTGTGTTTCTGTGTGTGTGTGTGTGTGTGTGTGAGTGAGAGCTAGCCTCTGCGCTGTTTGTTGCCTGCTGGTATGCATATCTCCTGAGGTCATGAGGCCAGCCTGGGTTTCTCTGGGACAGTGTGTCAGCAAGCAAAATGTCTGAGGTTATTTTGGGAGACCATATTATGTGCCGTTGCTGCCGCCCCCAAGGCCACACAAAACCGTCAGCTCACGAGTGCACTCTCTGCATCCTGTAAGGTGCTTGTATGAAGCACTGGCTGTCGTGTACCCCGGGTAAAAACAACCAAATCAATCATTAGCGAGCTGGAGCGAGGACGAAGTTTTAAGCCACAGTGCTGTGTTCATCAGTGTCAAGAACTTCCTGTACACCGGTTAGCTGCACGTTCAGCACACGGGCAACAAGCCACAGCAGAGGCAACACACTGAAAACCCACCCGTCCACATGAAAGACACTGATAAACACACGCACACGCACACACACACACACACACACAAAAAACATACACACACACACAAGCACACAAACACACACACACACACGCACACACACAAGCCCACAAACACCCACACAAACACGCACAAGCACAGATACAGTACACCCAAACAAACAAACAAACACACATACACACACACATGCACACAAACACCCATACAAACAAACAAACACACACACACACAAGCACAGATACAGTACACCCAAACAAACAAACAAACACACATACACACACACAAGCACACAAACACCCACACAAACAAACAAACACACACACACGCACAAGCACAGATACAGTACACCCGCACAAACATACACACACATACACACACACAAGCACACAAACACCCACACAAACAAACAAACACACACACACACAAACATACACACACACACACACACACACACACACACACACAGAATGGCGACAATATGCAATACAAGGAAGGGCATTATGTTAAAATAAAGGGGCGGTGGTAGAGGACTAGTGTCTGGTGTTTTTCGATTTTGTGTGTTTTTCTTTTTTCTTTCTTTTTTTTACTTTAGTGTATTCAAACTGACTGAATTGCTTTGGCAGGAGCTTTTTAAAAATGCCTATACAGCACAACTGAACATGGATTTTAGAGTGTGAGGAGAGAAAGTGCTTGAAAGGAACTAGAGGGAGAATAAGTGAGAGACAGAGCAAAAGCTAGGGAAGGAGGGAGGGAGAGAAAGAGAGAAGGGCTACGACTGTACTCGCTGCTCTCTCTTCCTTTAAACAGTGTCCGTTATGTCTGTAAACAGTGCTTGAACGGGACAGGTTTTAAGGTTATGGCTATTGAGTTATAAGGTTGGCGATTGAGGGAAAGATATTAAGGATGGAAGGAGATGGGGTGGGAGGGTTGGGGGTTAAGACAGTAATGGTCTCACTGCCAAGCCAGAAAAAAACATCACACTCCTTGGAATAGCAGGAGACACTGCGCAGAAGGAGACACCAGGCGCGAGACCCCTTGGTCCTGCTATTTTTACTATTCCAATGTGTGTGTGTGTGTGTGTGTGTGTGTAACCCTGGCTTTCCACCAGGCTAATTTAAAAGCCCTCCACACACACACACACACACAGACAGATACACACACATACACACAGACACACACACACACAGACAGACAGGCACACACCCAATTGTACACCCAAAAGAGGTAACATAAAGGACAATCCGATCCTGTGCCGCAATCTGATCTGAACTGTATGCCCTGAATAGAACAGAGATCTGCCATTCCACTGAAACCATAGGGCTACCATTCTGGTCAGTTATATAATTGACAAAAGGTCAGAGTTTCTGTCACACAAGCCATGGAGGCTTTAATTGTTTCATAATGCATTTCATAAGTCGGAGAGGGGAGGTAAGTGCAAGAAATAATTTATGAAGGAAAAACAACTTGAAAGTGTGAAGAGTTGGGGGAAAATGGACACACAATGATAAAACCTGTGCTATATTAATTTCTTTGCACTGTCTCTCTCTTTTCCTCTTCATCTTTCTCTCTCTCTTTCTCTCCCTCTGTCAATCTTCCCCACTCTCTCGGCAAGTCCTAAAACGGGTGGCGCCTTAAGAAAGGAGTTCAAATGCAAAACACGGTGTGGAGAAATGATCTGCCAACATCAAAGCCTGTCTTCTGGAGTTTCTCTTTCCCTCGTTTTGCCTCTCTTCTATTTCCACAGCTCTCTCTCTCTCTCCATCGTTCCCTCTCTCCCTCAACACTTCTCCGGGTCTCTGTTTTATACCGTGTCACAGGCTTAACACACACAGCCACCAAGCTCCATAAGGCACCTTTCAGTCTCTCCACACACAAACAAACACACACACATACACACACACACACACACACACACACACACACACACACACACACACAGAAGCCAAAAGCTAATCAGGCTGTGTAGTGATGTGTGATGTAGGGTTTTGTGGTGGGAGACAGTTACACGCCTCATATGAAACCCAGTCTGTCTCAGTCCAACCGACCTGCAGCACTTTCTTTTTCACTTCCACTTGTCCTGTTTTTCCTCTTGCTCAGGGCCTCTGACAGTGCAATGCACCAACAACCACAACAGCATGAACTAACACGGGGGGGGGGGGCTGCAAAAAAAATTGCTGCATGTCTAGGCTTGTGGTTGAAAACGAACATGAAAAGAAACTAAAATCACCGACTTCAGTTTATTGTCTTTCCCTCAAAAAACAACTCTACTTGCCTGAACATCGAGTGCAAATTCGGCAGCCTTTGCTCAACGAGAGAGAGAGCTGTCTGTTTGCGGATTCCTTCTTTCGTTTTTTTTTCCCCGACTTCTCTCTCAGCTCCAAATCAATTTTCCTCCCAAACGTGTTCTGGTGCTTCACTCATTTTTTGTATGGGTGCTCATCGCTGGAGGTAATTGCCTCACTGTGCAAGAAAGAAGCTGAAGAAGAAGAAAAGGAGAAAGAACTCGAGCGCAAGTCTTGGCACGTTATAAAACGGCAAATGAAGGACGGCGGAGACGCGTCTTTATTAGTGCTCTCACAGGCTAATGTGATATCGAGCGGCGCTAGCTATTGTTGTTTCATTTCTTTTTAATACATTTGATACGTTATTCACTTTGAGGTCCTCCTTTGATCTTGCCATTGGCAGCACTTGCTGTGCTGCTTTATTTTTTTTCTTTATTTTTTTTTTCATTTTTATCTGTGCAGGAGTCTCTGCGTGGCTCACGGGACAACACATGTAGCATCCACGCCTATTCTCAGGGGGGCACCATTTATTCTTCTTTGGCATACTTTGTGCACCCCTAAAGAAGCACCTAACCCCTCAACAGGGGAAGGGGGGGGGGGGACCTGGCACAGCAAGAATGATTCTAAATGAGTTTTTTTTATTATTGTTAGATTTTTTGTGTGTGTGTGTGTGGAGGTGGGGAGGCGGACTTTGAGTGATGGCTCAGTGAAGATGGAACACATCTCAGCAGGCACGCTGAGAGTATGTGCAGCCTACGGGCAGCCGAAGATAAGAGATGAAAGCTAATGAAGACGGTAAGGACTGCTGGTGCCAGGCAAAAGTCACCATGTTTATGCGTGCTGTGCGCTTCTTTCCACTCACTTTATGCCATGCTGATGAGTGCTATGTGCTTCCATTATGTGAGAGAGAGTGAGAGATTGTGGGACAATAAGATAGGAACCAAAATAAGGGAGTCAAAGGGGGTTTGCACTGATGAAGGGCAGCAGTAGCATACGTCCACGAGCCGCAACAGAGCAGTGCCACCGGGGTCAAGATGCCCACAGGACTGTGCAAACTTAGCACTGGGCAGAGTCAAAGAAGAGCAAAAGCTAGTTGTATCTAAGAGAGAGCACTGTGATGTGATGGGACATATGTGTCCATGGGGCCCCCACTGGATCCTGCCTCCAACTGTGACAAATTTGGATGGTGGGATAGGGAGCTCGTGCTGACTGGTTTATGACAGAGGAATTACAGTTCTCCCTTTCGAAAGGGTTGAGGAAGGGACATCAGCTCCCCCACCAGAGGCCCCCTGGGCAGGGGTGTGGGGGGCTGGCGTTGTGGGGACGTGCGCCGGAGCATGGAGTGGGAAAGAGGTGAGAGGGCGCTCTAGGGTACGGGGGTGTCAGAAGTCAAAGCCATGTCAGGGCGCTGAAACAGTAGCAGTCAGGGTTGTAAACTACCCCCCCACCCCCCCCCCCCCCCCCATGTGCCAGCATGCCTGCCCATCCCATGCCACCCTGTCACTGAACAGCCCACCGCCTCTCCCCAGACAGGGCACTGAGGACACACACTCATACACACACTCACAGGCGCTCACCTACACATACATATTCACATACACACATTGTAATCATAACGCAAACACTCTTGAAGTGAAGGAATGCTAGATATTCCGAGGCTGGACTGCAAGTTTAAGACAAGAAAAACATGTGGGAAGGAGCAAAACATTTTCCGCTGATAATGGTGTTTGTGTGTGTTTCTGCCTGTATTCACACACACACACACACACACACACATGTGCATTCTTGTGTGCGGACACCAGTTTCCTTGTTTGACACTTGATCTCATGAGCGTCAGGGCGCAAACAATGGTGGCCCAGTTGCGGTCAGGGGTCGAGGGGTTGTCGCCGCCGCGTTAAGGTCAGGCCTGTACCACACTGGGCACGGCGCCGCTGCTACCGCTGCCAGTGAGGGACAAACATGACCATAGTGTCATGCCCAGGGCACAGCTTAGGCCATGGTCAAAGAAGTCCATTCAGGGCTGGTGGGCAGCCTGGCCATCAAAGCGGAGGAGGCAACCGGGTGAAAGAGAGAAGAATAGAAGAGAGAGAGAGAGAGAAAGAAAGAAAAAGAAAGAGGGGGGAGAGGGAAAAGGGAAGGGAGGAGTGGAATGAGGAGAGAATGAGATAGAGCAAGAGAGAGCAAGTGAGAGAAGGAGAGAGGAAAAAACAAGGCTATGTTGAGAGGTTGCACAGCTGGGGAGCTCTCAGCTGGGCCTTACACTGGAAAAGAAGGAGGAGCAGAACAATGCAAGCTGCCTTGTCAAAACGACCAATTTATGGCCGGTCACTGAGAGAGCAGCCGGCCGGGCCTCAACACGTGCACTCCCCTTAGCATGGGGCCATTGCAGTAAGACAGGGACAGACAGACAGACAGACAGCCTGAGACAGACACAGCCAAGAAGCACAGAGACTGTATGGGGAAAAAGGTGAAAAGAAAAATTGGAGAAGAAATAGAGAGAGAGAGAAATACAGAGAAATCCAGTAGGTGTGGAAGTAGCCAGAGAGAGCGAGAGCGAGAGAGGCCGAATAAAATGAGAACAAAAGCAGACAAAAACAGGAGAAGCCCTATAGAACAACAATTACCGTTTGTGCATACAGAACATTCTGTTCCATACCTCCGGGACAGCTTCAGAGAGGCTGGCTGCAGATCAAACTGGGGAGCATTAACAAGGACGTCAGCAACTTTGAGCTAGAGATCAGTGGGGCCAGTTGTTTAGTGAGCGCACCACGGCCCAGTTGTTTTTGAAAGCCGCGCTGATTGGGAGAGGTGGGTGCGGAAATGTTAATTGTGAAGGAAGGCAAGTGGTTTTGGGGAGGGCGGGGGAAGTTGAGTCTGCCATTGCTCTGGGCAGCACCATTCAACGGCTGGGCACAGTGCAGGGGTAAGGCAGTGATTTAATTAATTAGTGCAACCCAGCCAGCGGAAAACATAAAACAGCGCTGCTAGGCCTAAGTGAGAGAATGTCCTTATGCACACACACACAAACACACACACACACACAGACTTACACATTGACTAATTTATGGCTCATATACAAAAGCAGACAAACACACTTACATCCAATTACAGCTAAGAATACACTAAGCAAGCGTCTCTGTCTCCAAACAAGAAGCTCTCGTATGACGAGCGCAGACATTCAGACTGTCTGCATTCTGGCATTCGCAAAACACAGGGACAAAATGTACTCAAAACTCACTTGGCTATGGACTCGTGACCTCCCAATCCATAGTAACCCTTACCCTCAGGGTGAGAGCTTTCAGTGTCATGTCTGAGTTCCCACCATACACTCACTTGCACAAAAACACACACACTCTCTATTCCTCTCTCTCTCTCTCTCTCTCTCTCTCTCTCTCTCTCAC
>JAGFZM010000536.1:74624-87124 GCA_017657215.1 Limnothrissa miodon | reverse complement strand
AGGCCATGACAGTTGTGCAGGTGCAGAGCTGTGCTGTGTGCCAGGTGAAGCCAGGCCAGGCCAAAACTCTGCCCCGCTTCGCCGTTGACCAGGCCAGCAGGCAAGACATATAGGCAGGGGCAGTTCAGGCTACAATAACAACTAAGGGGAGGAGGGAGGTGTGGGGTGGGAGGGAGTCGTGCTTGCAGACGCCTTTGACAACCACCATACACCCCCCACCGATACACTCCTCCCCCCAGGCTCCCATGTCCCTCTTCTTTCTCTCATTAACCCCTGCCCCAGGCCCTGAGAGGTGCCTCCCAGCCAAATAAACACAGCAGTCCCAGGGGGGCCACCGCCACAGCCGCCACTGCAGCTCCCCGTCAGAGGGAACGACAGAGCCAGGGAGGAAAGGGGAGGAGAGGGGAGGGACTGGAGGTCAAGGGCAGGAGGAACAGTAAGAGAGGGAGACAGCAAGATGTGTGTGTGTGTGTGTGTGTGTGTGTGTGTGTGTGTGCGTGTGTGTACTGTATAGTGTGCATGTGGAGGTAAAAAAAATCTTTAAAAGAGCTAAAGTTATGAACTAGGAGTGAGTTATGGAGAGAAGGGAGAATATACTGTCGGGAGGGAGCCAGGGACAGAGATAGAGGTAGAGGAGATACAGACAGAGAGAGAGTGTGGGGGAATTTTGAATTGTCTTAATTATATGTTGAGTATATTAATTAAAAGATTGTTTGATTAATTTTATTCATATGATCAGAACATTATAAGAGGTAAATGAATCAGCTTTGGTTGGTGAAACAGTGTTTAAATGAAAGAAAGTTAAAGTGACATGTAACAGAGTGTTCTGAAAACAATGTGTGGGTTGACTTAATGATCATTGTATGATTATCCTCAAAATGTTTGTGTCTTCTCAACAATATGAGTTTGGGTGAGTTTCTCACTGTTGTGAAGGACAGCAGCAGGGTTAGGCCAGTCTTAGCCTGTAATAAAGCAATGCCTTTGACACCCTCTTCGACTCTCTGCGCCGGAGAGTCTACGAGGATGGCACGAAAGCACAAGGCCGTTTTGGCCTATTTTGGTTTAGAAGTGATAAGGCCAAGCTGCAGCTGTGCCTACATGGACAGGGAGAAAACTTCTGTGTTATTGATTAAGTAGAGAAGAGCATTGCCTTTTAAGGAAATGTTATTTGTGTCATGTTATCTGACTATAAAAGGTTTTGACCAATGATGCCCAGGCAGACATTTTAGTCTACGGGCGCTCGTGATAATAAAGTTCCTTGTGATTGCTTTTCATCCATCGAATCATCTGGTGACTCTTGATTTTCTCATCAATTTGGTAAAAAATCTCACAACAAGAGTAAAAGAAAAAAACTCTGACAATGTTTGCTGAATAGACAAAATTATCCAGTATGTTGCTGATATATTACAGTATTTCATCAGTAAGTCATCAGTCCTCAAAAAAAAAAGAGAAATGGTGGGTCACTGTGTACTCCACCATTTGTGTGTACTGCACCATTCTGTGTAAGAGCCACTTAAATTGCCCCCTCCCGCATGACTTTCAGCTCAGATTGGTTGCATCTTCCCTTTACTAAACAATTCATTTGGTTGAATTACAGTATAATGGGTCAATGTAAGTCAGCACAAAAGCCAAATCAGTCACGTTACAGCAACAAAAAACTGTAAATTTAAAGATGGCCTCACTTCAGAGAATAAGGGGTGAACCAACAGCATCTGTGCTGTTGACATACACCTATAGATCCAAGGGGCAGACAAAGACTGGAGGTCGAGGGAAAAAAGTGTGTGTGTGTGTGTGTGTTTGTGTGTGCACGAGTATGTATTGTGTTTGTATGTACTGTATATATGTAAGTGGGAGTATACATGTATGGCCATTGACAGGGTGCTAGGATTTGCCTTTCAAACAAAATAAAAGGCAATATCTTCCACCTAATAGACAAAGTGTTGTAGCTGTCCGACAGTAGCAGGAACTTGACAGGAAAATGGGCATCTTCCAAGCCTGGGTGAGCAAGCAAGTGTCATCTGACAGCGTGTATAAAATACTGTCACAGTCTTTCTCTGACAGTGCAGAGAAAGAGAGAGAGACAAATAGAGAGAAGGAAAAAGAGAGAGACAGACAGAGAGAGAGAGAGAGAGAGAGAGAGAGAGAGAGAACATAGAAAATGAGAGAGAGAGGGGGGGAGGGTGTTCAGGCAGCAATTCATACCCTTCAGCCAGCTAAGGACGAGCCAAACTTTCCCCAGCTGATCTGCAGAAGCTTAATGACAGACAGAAGCCAATTCTGTTTCCAGCTCTCCCTCCCTTTCTGCTCTCTCTCTCTCTCTCTCTCTATTCCTAGTCCTTTTCCCTCCTAATCACCGGATAACCAAAACAACAGTGCCGGAGTAAGCTGGCAGGAGAACAGTGCGCAGAGCAGCGCACCACGTCACCATTGGCTACAACCCCAGGCGTCCCTGGGATGCCAAAGACTGTGATTGCGTTTATATGCGCCACTTTTCTTTTTTACTTTTTTTTTTAGAACGGCCAAAAAACAAAAATGCCCTGGAATCCAGAACGGCTGGGAACTCCACGACTCAACAAAAATGGGAAGGAAAAAAAAACATATATACACACAACATCAAATCATTGAAAACAAAAACATTGAAGAAAGGAAGAGGTCAATACAGACTATCTCTTCTTCCTACTCTTCCCAACACACTCATGTGGATACACACACACACACACACAAACACAGAACCCACACACACACATATACACTGTCACCACAGTCCTCTCTTCCTGTCACGACTTAACTGACCTCTTTGCAATGACTCTGGCCACCAGTTGTGTGTGTGTGTGTGTGTATGTGTGTGTGTGTGTGTGTGTGTGTGTGTGTGTGTGTGTGTGCGTGTGAGTGAATGCATACACAAAACCATAGGGGAAATCCACCATGAGTTGCAGCTCAATTTTTTCCTGTTTCTGTCTAAGTATTTTAATGGCCTCCAGTTGCCATGAAAATAGACTGCCAAACATAGAGTCTTGCTCCATGTGAGCAATGGGAACAGAGGCAAACTTGTAGGCAAGCTTACCCCTCACACATACTTGCAGTAACACACAAACCAGGGCTCTGAACCGGTTCAAGGAACGAAAACGAAAACGAATGGAATTTTACGAGGAACGGAAATGGAAATAAAAATGAAATGGTCTTCAACTGTTCCGGAACAGAAACGTTATTCTGAAATCCATAAAACCGGTTAATAACGTTTTTTTTTCGTTCTCTAGGCCACACCAATAAAAATTAGTTGGTTCTCGGATTTTATCAGGAAAAATATGGAGCGAGCGAGCGAAATAAAAATAAAAAAAATGTTCTGAAGGTAAATTAGCACATTCACAGTTAATGTTCATTAAAGACATTTACTCATGTGATTAGGAAAAACTAAATGTGGCCTAATTTATAAACTTAACTTTCACACCTCACAGCACACTTTTTGTCATGCAGGTTTTAGGCAATGTACAAAAATTCATAATTCTGTCATTCTATGTTATGTAAGATTTGACTGTTTATCATTTATTTACGAGTTTGTGAATCTAAGCACCAAGCAGGCTGGCTGTGGAATTGAGGTATGACATATGATGTAGACTAGGCTACCTCACGTTCAAACTCATTTTGTCACAGTTCATCACAGGGCATTAGAATGTCAAAATCGCATTGATTCACCAGATAGCAATTAGATAGTGACTAAAACTCCGTGATCAGCGCAACGGAGATGTTCATCAATGTGCAGTCACGTGAATCTAGAAAAGAGACGATTATTTTGCATGAGAAACAGAAGTGTGTGTGCTATTCATTTATTTATTCATGGATTTTGATGGCGAAATACTTTGAATGGGTTTTTTTTTTTCTCAATCCTCTCAATCAATGAAATATCAGCTTGTAGCGTACAGTGAAATTGATTTGGAAATTGTTTGTAGGCAATGTAGGCATAACATAATAGCCTATAGCCTATTTTGCCTGTCCACGTTTTAAAGTCGTGATTTTAAGTGTTTGTGCAATTATAGGCTATGTAGAGTTAAATAGGAAATTTGAGGTAGGCCTACATTTGGCCTATATAACATGTTCGCTTACAAACGGGGTAAGAAATGATTGAGCAAGCCTTTGAAGATCTCCATATGGATAAAACGTCTCGCTACTTTCGTAGCTTCGGTTCTCCGAAGAGTCCCGACGACACACAATTGAGATATCGCAACCCCAGTTGCGCGCGTGCTGAGCATAACTATAACCAACCCTTTGAAAAAGGGAGCATGCAACTTTGCAGCTGCCTGCAGCCCGCGCAGTCGCGAGCTCTAATAAAGGCAGCCCATATAAAAGTTGCAAACATTCTAATCGCCTCCTCTTTCGCCCGAAACATCCAGACCTGGCGACTTGAGGCAAGGTGTATTGTGTGTCGTCGGGACTCTTCGGAGAACCGAAGCTACGAAAGTAGCGAGACGTTCTCCTTCATTCGTCCCTTCCGACACACAATTAAGAGCATACAACCAACCTCAAGGAGCTTCCACTCACATGAGGGAGTCGTAGAGTCAAGTAACAGGCAGCTACCGGCGAGGAGCGGATCACACTCCCGCGACACCCGTGTCAGTCACGTCTAGCGCGTAAACCTGACAAAAGTGTAATCAAAGGCCCCAGAGGCATCCTGACAGGTATCTGCCAACGTGCGGTCTCCTCAGGCAGTGCGAGAGCTGTGTAGACTCGTTTGACCCATCCTGGGCAAGGACACCCAAGCAAATGACCCTGGAGCGAACGCTTCAGGAGAAGACTACAGGAAGACGGAACGGGTTCGGGCAAAGGGTGACCCCTGAGTCAGCCACAGCAACTCCAACAAACGCCCATACGCTTAACTGAGGTTAAGGCAAGTAAGAACGCAATCTCCAGAGAGAGGAACTGTAGAGCGATTGAGTCTAACGGCTCAAGGGGGAAGCCTACCAGACCCCAGACCACTACTGAGAGGTCCCAGGGACAAGCCGACCTAACCGCCGGTGGTTTAGACGCCTGGCACCCTTGTGAAGCTGGAGTCGAGAGGGTGGACCCCAGGGACACCCCACCAAGCCCACAGATCAGCATAGATGGACTCTAATGTCCTAAGTATGGAAGGCGACAGCTCAAGCTCAGTATGTGCTGGAGTAGCGAGAGCACACAAGCAGCTGAGCAGGACAGTGGGTCAAAGCCCCGAGCCGCACATCAAGACTTGAAGCATGCCATAACAGAATGCATAGCTCTTCCGGGTCATAGCACTCTGGACCGAGCCAATCACAGAGGAAACGACCTTGTCCCAGCAGCTTGTCCTGTTCAGGAGCTAGCTGACAGGCTTCGGGGCGGGGATGCTATATCAACCCGCATGAAGGTTGAGTGAAGGTTGAATCGACGCACTTCATGAGGCAACGGGGAGACAGAGAGAGGTCGAATGGGAGGGCTGCGCATTCGAACGCTCCGCCTTCGAAGGCAAAGCGGAGAAGCATTGCGCCCACTCACGATGCCAATGACGCTCTGACGTCGGCTCTACTCACAGGCCGCAGGTCGCCGTGAGCTGGAGCAACAGTCCAAGCCTGACAATCAGGACTGCTCTGTGGGAGAGATAAGGTAGCAATCCGCAGCGCGACGCTGTCACCCTGCTGAGCTCCCGAGGTGAGGCCTGTAGCACGCAACCCGAGGACTGAGGTGGTGACGCGCGGGGATCCCAGGGGCCGGAAGTGCTCCTGAAGCGACTTCCTGATGCCCTAGGGGAAGACTTGCTCCCCTGCGCAAAAAGGCGCGGAGCTGACGCCCTGCTGAGGCTTGAGGCGAGGCCCATGGCACACGCCTGTAGCGGCTCTGTAGGGCTGGGGGCGCAGCTGAGGCGACATCCAGATGCCTAAGTGGAACACTCTCTTCCTTGTCTGGCTGTGCGTTGCGCACACGCTCACCGCCAACAGTAGGGGCCCACGAGCGGTAGTGGGAGTGGCTCCATGAGGTTGGCGGCACATCTGAGGTGACAGCCAGTACCCGCAGGGAGCGCCTGCATCCACCGCCCAGCTGCATGGCATGCGCACATCCCTTGCTAGGCCGCAGGCAGGCACAGGCTGGGTGAGAGCCAACGGTTGGGGCCCGCAAGCAACGGCGGGGGTGCCTTCACAAGGCTGGCGTCGCCCCCACAAGGCTGGCGGCGCATCTAAGGTGACAGCCATGTACCTGTGGGTAGAGACCACATCGACCTCCCAGCCGTGCGCATGTCCCAGCCGGGCCGCTTGCAGGCACAGGCTGGTTGTGAGCGCAGGGGAGTGGGGGTGGGAGCACGGGAGTGCCTCCACAAGGCTGGCTGCGCATCTGAGGCGACAGCCATATACCTGTGGGTAGCGTCCACATCCATAGCCCAACCGTGCGTATGCCCCACGCCGGGCCGTTTGCAGGCACAGGCTGGGTGAGAGCCAACGGTTGGGGCCCGCAAGCAATGGCGGAAGTGCCTCCACAAGGCTGGCGGCGCATCTGAGGCGACAGCCGTGTACCTGTGGGTAGTGTCCACATCTACCTCCCAGCCGTGCACATGTCCCATGCCGGGCCACTTGCAGGCACAGGCTGGTTGTGAGCGCAGGGGGGTGGGAGTGCGGGAGTGCCTCCACAAGGCTGGCGGCGCATCTGAGGCGACAGCCATATACCTGTGGGTAGTGTCCACATCCATCGCCCAACCGCACGCATGTCCCACGCCGGGCCGCTTGAAGGCTGGGTGAGAGTCAACGGTTGGGGCCCGCAAGCGACGGCGGAAGTGCCTCCACAAAGCTGGTGGCGCATCTGAAGCGACAGCCATATACCTGTGGGTAGCATCCACATCCATCGCCCAACTGTGTGCATGTCCCACGCCGGGCCGCTTGCAGGCACAGGCTGGGAGTGAGTGCGGGGGTGGGGGGGGTTCTGTCTGCCCCCGAGCCAGCCTCCACCAAGCAGGTGGAAGGAGCAGAGGCACGCAAGACGCAGCGAGGGTGGCTCTGTAGGGCTGGAGGCGCGTCTAAGGCGACATCCAGATGCCTAAACAGAACACTCTCCTCCCCCATTCAGCTGTGCATTATGCACACGGCCAGTGCTAACCGGCTGCGGAGTGGTTCCGAAGTCTGAGGTGACACACTGGACCAGATGTCCGATTGGCACAGGGGGAAAGGCCTGAGAGCACATAACCTCAGGGCCACTTGGGGGCAGTAGGCACACAGGACGGCCCTTGGGTCCCATCCGGAAGAGAGCCAGGCTCGCCGTAGGCTGCACAGTCTACTTACTGAACAGCGCTTGTCGAACTCCTTCTAGAACTGCAGATCAAAGGAGTAAGAATTCCACTCTCAGCCCACGGTGAGTTTACCCCCTTGCATCAACCGGGATTTGAACCCAGATCCCCTGCATAAGCAGATGCTAATGCATTCAACCACATTAACACAGCTACACCTTCAGTGAGAGCAAGATAAAAAACAATAGAGGTGGCATTAGGGCTATTAAGCACATAATGCCAGATTATGGCTCGAAGGAGCATCTAGAGCTTGAGAAAACACAATTCAAAGTATTTGTACAAGCTGTTCAACAACACCGTTTTCATGAACACGACGGGATTTGAACCCGCGACTCTTGAGTGGTAGGCGATATCGGATCTGCTTAATCAGTGCATCCGGATGCTTAAGGTGTTTACACCACGTCTTATTTGAGTGGCTCAAACGGAGTAACAATCGGACGAAAAATTAGTCCATTTGTTAGAGGATTCCGGCTTTCAACTCTAGTTGAAACTACATAGTCGGATTATCAGTTTCTCATCGTTACCACTGAGCTATCGTGAATTCCACGTGACAGTAGAATTTTCACGTAAATGGAAGCCCCATTCAATGACTGCTACAGCTAAGTAAACATGCCGACGGACGGGCTGAACTGGGAGATAAACAAGTTGTTTCATCACCGTCTGAAAAAACGTCCACCAGTGCATAGAGTGCAAGCACTGGGGCTCATTAACGGTGGCTAAGCCGTGTAGAGAGTGCGCTGTGTTTGAAGAAGAGGGAAGCCGGGGCCTGAGCGCCACAGGCAATCTAGCCTGAGAGGAGCTAGCTGGCTAGCTGCAGACAGTGAGGAGCTAGCTTAGGGAGCTAGCTCAGTGGAAGAATCCTCCATCGCCGAACCAACGGCGTTTCTGCAGTCTTTCCTGTGAGAATCTTCGTGCGGCATGGCTCTGAGGCAACTCACACACCACTTCACCGACGACATCGCGTAATCCTGGGGCACCGAAGACGGTTTGCCGTGGACTTACAGGCGTAAGCCTCGCGGTAAGTGAAGCAATCCTAATATTTTATCTCGAAGTAGTAGCCTTAAAGGCTGTTTGGTTGGCTAAGTCTAGTTGTTAGCCAAGGGTTGGAATAAGTTAGCTAGAGCGCACAGCTGCTGAAGGCGAAAGAGGAGGTGATTAGAATGTTTGCAACTTTTATATGGGCTGCCTTTATTAGAGCTCGCGACTGCGCGGGCTGCAGGCAGCTGCAAAGTTGCATGCTCCCTTTTTCAAAGGGTTGGTTATAGTTATGCTCAGCACGCGCGCAACTGGGGTTGCGATATCTCAATTGTGTGTCGGAAGGGACGAATGAAGGAGAACTTACAACCAGGTATGGAGTTTCTAACACTTATCCAGAAATGTTTTTGATAAGAAATTATTTAACATAGAATAGGCCAGCTGTAGGTGTGGGATGGATAGCCCATCTGAATGTTTTTGGATGCCGCCTGTGATTTATTATTTTTGGGCATAGACTAGCTACGGTGTAAATCAAGGGCAAATAGCAATGAGTACGTCTATTCTAAGGTATAGACCACAAAAATAGACTTGATAATACCGCCAAACACTGCCAGAACGATAAGAACAGACTATTTTTTTTTAAATCATTTTTCATTTTCATTTGATTTTTTTTTTGTGACAGGTGCAGTTAAACATCTGACACTGGCAGCCTGCCAACACCGACCAGCAATAAAACCACCACTAAAGATGGCGCTTTGTTGCCCTCTCCCACCTGTTGCCATGGTGCCCATGCCAAACGGCCATGGTGGAGGCTGCATGGCTCGTTCGGTGACCTCCACTTTACAGATGCTTCCTGAGTTTAACCTTGCGGCGAAGTGGAAGAAGAGATGGAGGAGGAGGAGGTGGTGGTGTGTAAATAGGGGGGATTGGTTTGTGGTCTGCGTCACCATGTTCTATATGTTAAACTCTCATGGGCAGGGACGTTCGGCCGCGTTTAGGTCAGGACAGGGCGTTTGATATCCGCTATTGACATTTAGGAATGCGAGGGAAAACACCACTCCCGGATCAACTGGGGGAGTTCAGGCGTCCAGCCGAGTGCCACATCAGAGAGCTGGGGCAGACACAATCCAACCCCCCCGCCCCCCAAAGCGCCACAGTCCACCAGCCTAGAACCCTGGGGCGGAGGCGTCTCTTCAATTATTGATGCCTTAAAAACATGGTGGCCGCAGCGCTCTTTGCTGTGACTGATCTGATTACCCCCTCAACAGAGGCAGTGGACAGAGCCCAGCATGCAGAGGAGCTCTGAGTGAAACCCGAGCCCACTGTTTCCCCTCTGCTTTGACAACACAAGAAGAATCAGAAGAAGACGAAAAAGAAGAAGCCAACACAGACAAAGAAAACGCAAAGGACTAGAAGAAAAGGCAAAAGCACAATGAAAAAAAAAATAAAAATAAACTTTCTTAATGCCATCCTCATCAGAGCCAGAGAAAAAGCTTGACTGCTGAAAAAGTCTGCTAAATGGCTTTAAAGGGAGGAAAGTGGGAAAAATGTGGCAAGCTAACGAGCACAGCGACAAACTCTAGATCCAAGCAAAGTCTTTCCCTCAGTGTTTGGGCCCCACATGAAAGCCCATCTCCTTCATATGTTTGATATTACAGCCTGATGCAAGAGCATATGGAGCAATGCAATGCTGCTTGTACCCTAAACCACTACCCACCCCCGCCCCACCTTACCTCTCTCCTACCCGCAACTCCCAACAACCGACTCCTCCGCCCCCAATGCCAGGTCAGGTTTGCCTCTTGTTTAGATAACAAATTAGAGAAGAGAGAAGGCCAAACGAGTGAGAGCTGTTTGAGAGAACTCCTTGCCGCATGAGAAGAACATCAGACCACCTTTCTCCTAACACATTAACAAATAAACAGGGTGGGATTTTCCAGTGAATTTCCAAGGTGACTCAATCCAGAGTCCCTCAGAAGATTTCAGGAACGCCCGAGGAGCTCTCAAGCATTTTCTGCCTTTCCTGTCTTTCTTGCTTGAGTTTCCTGTTGGAGTGCTGTCACATGTTTCTCAGATTGGGCTCGGTCTAGCCTTTGACTTCAGACATAGTTTTGGTCATGTAATACAATGTGCAATAGAGACATGTGACTGATATGGCTTGACATGTTTGGAAAA
Organism: Limnothrissa miodon; assembly: GCA_017657215.1. Taxonomy (NCBI): domain Eukaryota; kingdom Metazoa; phylum Chordata; class Actinopteri; order Clupeiformes; family Clupeidae; genus Limnothrissa; species Limnothrissa miodon. The sequence goes on along the minus strand of JAGFZM010000536.1, from coordinate 76,701 downwards.
GCCCTGCGCGTAAAGCTTTGCAGTGCCACAGATTTAAGGTAGAGAACCATCTGAAATGGCTGTCTTGACTGATCCTGGCACGTTGAGAATTTGACGGATGGTATATCGCAGGAGTGAACCACTAGCCTACTGAAAATAACATGTCTTCAAGACAGATGTGCTTTCTTTCAAGAGTGGGAAGATTTGTGATCCCGCCCCTTGCCATTTTATTTGCAGGATAACTTCTTGACAGAAAACCTTTTGATGTGCACACAGTGAATTTACATGGTGGAGGGGAAAAAAACTCCCATATCTGATTGAAAATACAATATATTACAGACGGTTTTTACAGAGAGTAATTGTTTGCTTTCCTGGATAAAATTCATATATGCAATTGCAATTGCTGAAGGGAAGGTAAATGGTAAAGGAACACCATCATTGAGCCAATCATTCTCTTTCAGATACAGCGGAGCAAAGAAACACTTGAGGGCAGCTCGCAAAAGTAAAATGACAGAAAGGTGTTGGCAGCTCAAAAAGTTCTCATGCTCAAAACCACCCCCTTTCCCAGAACACACACACCCAAAGCACAGCCAAAGTGCCATGCTGTGACAAGTATAGCTAATAAACGATTCAGTTAGAGATGTGAGTGCTTATGTGTCCTGTTTTTATCTCCTTCCAAAGATTTTTCTCTTTTTTTGCCAATAGCGCTTTTTATGTGGACACTAATTCTTTCTTCAGATGTCCGTCCCTTGTTAGATCTGTCTGAGGATGGCGGGAGGAAGGAGAAGAAATGGCAAATTCAAGCCAGGTCCAAAACAATGGACAAAAGTGGAGGTGTAGACCGAGGCAGTGTTGGTGATGGTGGTTTTGTGGGGCAAAGCAACGAATGGGAGGGGTGGTGGGGGGTGGGGGGGTATTTTTGTACAGCCAAACTCTCTAAATCATTACAGTAATGTAGAGCAGATTTGCCATCTGATCATCACATGCTGCTGAAGAGCAACAGACTCCATGGTGCGCTGGTCTAAGCAGCTTTCATAAATAGGAAGAGGGATCGAACCACAAAAAAAACCTCTTCATTGAGAGCATACACACACAAACACATCGCAGAGGGTTGACTTCTCTTTAGTGGCATTCCAGTCGGTCGGCCATATGGTCCCACCGTTGACTAGCGAAGGCCACTGCACACACACTGAGAGGATGAGGGCCCTTCACTCTGCCTTTGAGAGGACAGGCAGAAGGAAGATGAATGAGAGAACCAGAGAAAGACAGAGAGAGAGAGAGAGAGAGAGAGAGAGAGAGAGATAGAGAGAGAGAACTTGTGTGTTTTTGTGTGTGTGTGTGTGTGTTTGAGTGGGTGTGTGTGTGGGAAGGGAGTGGGGGTGGAGAAAGGTAGCTGGAAGGAAGAGGTCATGAAGAGGTAGACACTGAAGGCACACAAAGGTGGGGCCAGAGGGAAAAGTAAAGGGGAGGAAAAAATGGAGTAGGATTCTCCACTTTAAAAAAAGGAGACAGTCCTCTACAGACTACATCTGCTTAACACTTTTTTTTCCATGTGATGCAGGTCTGCGTCTCCCTCCCCCTCCCTCTCTTCTCTGAAGAGAACACAGAGAGGACAGTGAGAAGGAGACAGAGAGAGATAGCATGAGGCTGAAAAAGGGGGTGAGCAGTGCAAGATAGAGGTCTCCCCACTCCAAAAGCACCAGGAGCTTTTGGCAGAGCCACCTCCCCACCACCCCCCAACGCCGACCCTAAGCCCTTGGCACATAGCTTCAATGTGCACCCCAAGGGAAAGAGAGAGAGGGGAAGCAAAAGAGGGAAGGATGTGTGTGTGCGTGTGTGTGAGAGAAGAGAGAGAAAGAAACGAGAGAGACACAGACAGACAGAGACAGAGAAATGTGTGTGTGTGTGTGTGTGTGCTGTATTCAATCACCTACTGTGGGTTAAATCAGTGTGAGGAGAGGCGCATGAAGAGACAGAAAAGAGACAGAAAAAGGTCTGGGGAGAACAGATATAGAGGAGAGACACACAAAGGAATTGAGTCTGAGAGGTTAAACAGTGAAAAATAGACTGAAAATAGGGGGGGGGGGGGGGGGGGGGG
>JAGFZM010000536.1:52504-67152 GCA_017657215.1 Limnothrissa miodon | reverse complement strand
TCATGGAGTCAGTGGTGCCCTCAACCAGGGCCCCTGCTCTCAGACAGGAGCTTCGCGATCTGTTGAGAAAGGGCGCTATTCAGCGCGTAGATCCGACGCTCGCGCGCGCAGGTCATTACAGTACGTACTTCCTTGTGCACAAAAAGTCGGGTGCTTTTCGCCCTATTCTAGATCTCAGAGCGTTCAATGCTTTGCTCAAGCCTCTCACCTTTTGCATGCTCACGGGGCGTATGGTGACGGAATCAGTCCGCCAGGGGGATTACATGGTCACCATAGACCTTCAGGACACCTATTTCCACATAGGCATAGACCCAAGGCACAGGCGTTTTCTACGCTTTGCCTTCGAGGGCAGAGCTTACGAGTACTTTCGGTCTGTCTCTGGCACCTTGGTGCTTCACCAAGTGCGTGGAGTCGGCAATCGCTCCTCTACGCGCGCAGGGTATCAGACTCCTCAATTACTTGGACGACTGGAGGCTGCTGGCGGGTTCCAGACAGCTCCTAACGTCGCAGGTTCACACTGTGTTGCGTCACCTGCACGATCTGGGCTTCTTAGTAAACCTAAGCAAGTGCATGCTCTCTCCCTCTCAGGAGGTCAAGTTCTTGGGCGTGAGGCTGAACTCACGCTCAATGAGAGCGACGCTCACTTCGAAGAGACTACAGGACGTCACGGCGTGTCTACGCCACTTCAGACTAGGTGCCTGCTTTTCGACCAGGCTGTGTCTCAGACTGATGGGCCTCCTGTGCGCCGCGGGTGGCACTGTCCCACTCGGCCTTCTCCACTTACGCCCGCTGCAGCTTGCCTTAGTGGAACTAGATGTGTCCTCCAGGTCGAATCCCGCCCGTCGGATCATTGTATCCAGATGCATGTGGCTAGCCCTCGCGCATTGGCGCAGGCAGTTGTCCTTCACCAGAGGCGGCGCGCTTGGTGCTGTAACCAGATGCATGACGGTGACCACCGACGCGTCCAAGAGCGTCTGCTGCAGTCGCCCCGCCAGAGGGACATGGGGCGTAGCCTCCAGGAGACTACACATCAATATGTTGGAGCTCCTAGCTGTCTTTTGCGCTCTGAAGGAGTTTCTCCCTCTTCTCAGAGGGGAACACGTTCTAGTGCGTACGGACAACACCACAGTAGTGGCTTATCTCAATCGCCAGGGCGGCACGCGCTCTCCCGACCTGTTTCGCCTGGCGTACAAGCTGCTCACCTGGGCCACTCACCACTTCCTGTCGATCAGGGCATCGCACTTGCCCGGTGTGCACAACACAGGCGCGGACCTCCTCTCCAGGGGTGTTCCGCGTGCAACCGACTGGCGCCTTTGCCCAGCCGTAGTGCACAGCCTCTGGTCCCGCTTCGGGCGGGCCCGAGTCGATCTATTCGCCTCGAGCGAGTACACTCACTGTCCAGCGTGGTTTTCACTGGAACGAGATGCGCTGCTAGGGTCAGACGCACTGGCACATCCGTGGCCGCAACGTCTGCTCTATGCCTTCCCCCCACTTCCTCTGATGCGTCAGGTGCTGACCAGGATCAGAGCAGGGGCGCACAGGGTGATTCTGATCGCCCCTCATTGGCCATCTCAGAGCTGGTTCTCAGACCTGGTCTCGATGCTGGACGGTCAGCCGTGGACCCTCCCAGCGAGGAGGGATCTCCTATCTCAGGCTCATGGGTCGCTTTGGCACCCCAGACCGGAGGCGTGGAGACTGACGGCTTGGCCCCTGAACGGGCATGTCTCCTAGAGCACGGCCTGTCAGCCGCAGTTGTAGAGACTGTTCAAGCTGTTAGAGCTACGTCCACTAGGTCGTTGTATACGCTAAAGTGGCGCGTGTTCAGCACGTGATGCGCAGACAGAGACTCTAGTCTGCCCTATTGGCGAGGTGCTTGCTTTTCTGCAACACCTGTTCGATCAGGGTCGTACACCCTTTACTCTGAAGGTGTACCTCGCAGCCATTTCAGCATGCCATGTCGGCTATGCTGGCGTTTCCCCAGGCGCGCACCCCCTTGCGTCGCGCTTCATGAAGGGCGCCAGGCGGCTTCGCCCGTCTTCCACACGTTCGGTCCCTACTAGCCCTACTGGCTCTTACGCCCTTTGACCCTCTGTCGAGTGCCAGTCTGAAGATGCTTTCCCTAAAGACTGCGCTTCTGCTCGCCTTGGTCTCTGTGAAGTGCGTTAGCGATCTGACTGCTCTATCAGTCAGTCCCGATTGTCTTGAGTTCGCGCAGGATGACGCGCGGGTAACGCTGCGACCAAATCCCTTTTCTCGCCCTAAAGTGCTGTCCACTGACCCTCGTTCGAGGGTCAGCTAGCTCTCAGCCCTACCTAAGACGGGAGGTTCAGTGCCCGTCAGAGCGCTTCGTGCCTACTTGACACGTACGCAGAACATCAGAAAGACGAACCAGCTGTTCGTCTGCCATGGCGAACGTGCCAAGGGTCAGGCCTTGTCTACCCAACGCATGTCTCATTGGCTTACCGAGGCCAAATGACTGGCGTATGAGGCGGCGGGTGTTCCTCCGCCTGCGCATGTCAGGGCGCACTCCACCCGTGGAGTGGCGGCCTCTTGGGCCTTCTGGAAAGGCGTCCCTATGCAGGATATCTGCCTGAGCGCGTCCTGGGCTTCAGGCAACACTTTTGCGCGTTTTTACGCACTGGACGTCACCAGGTCGGGCGTAGCAGAGAGTGTACTCTCTGGGCCCGGCGGCGGTTCCGTGGGTCTTCCCACCTCGGGCTCCTCGGTGTAGGGCTCTTGAGGCTTGGTTGTAGTAATCCATTCGTACGGTTCGGCTTCGAAACGTTTCGGCTTCGAAACGAAAGAGAACGTTACGGATACTAACGTATCCTCGGTTCTCTGAGTGAGAAGCCAAAACGTACGCTTCGGGCCTCAAGTCGCCGACACTGGCGAGCTTGGCAAAGAGGACCTAAATCGTAAGCGCAGTCAAGATATAGACTTTCTGACGTCACGCAGGGCTGTCTAAGTAGTTGCCAGCGCGCGTCAGAACGCTTACTGCCCTTTTTTCAAAGGGTTGGTTAAAGTTGACTTCAGAAAAAGTAGGAGATGATAGGCATCATCCATTCATACGTTTCGGCTTCTCACTCAGAGAACCGAGGATATGTTAGTATCCGTAACGTTTCTTTGTTTGTGGTTTCAATAGGCTATGTTTGGGAAAAGTGTGACTGTGTGTTACGTGACTAAAATGGGAGAGAGACAGAGTGTGAAGCCCGTCCCCTTTTCACACTGTGCGAGGGGAATCCTACCCTGTGCACTCGTAAATCTCCCAACTGGGCCCATTAAAACCGGGCAGTCGCGATTCAGCGAGGGACATGCAGGTGCCTGAGGTGATTGAGGATGTTTGTCTGTGTGTGTGTGTGTGTGTGCATGCACGTGTTTGTTCCAGTACTAGTACTAATAAAACAAAGATTTTTATGAGTGTGTGTTTGTGTATGTGTGTAACGTGTATATATACATACATACATAATGTGTGTATGTATATATACACATACACACATCACACACACACACATTACACATGATATATGTGTGTGTGTGTGTGTGTTGGGGGAGGCTAAATAGAAAATGGTTTGAGTGAAAATAGCATGAAAATGGAATGAGTGTCTGTGTGCTTGTATGTATTCCTGAGTATGTGTTTATGAGAGGGTAAGAATAGAACACTCGCTGTAGTCATTCTATGCAAGTGTTTTGTGTGTGTCCGTGTGTATGTGTGTGTGTAAGAGAGACTGTGACCTCATGTAAGTATATCTCTACGTGCAGATATGCATGTGTAGGTGACCATGTGAATGTTTATGACATTTATGCAAGGCACTGGGAGTGTTTCGAATTGCGCTGCGTTACTAACCATTTAAAGTATGCTTGTGTGTGTGTGTGTGTGTGTGTGCAGTGTGTGTGTTTGTGGCTGTTCAGGCCTATGTCCTCTAAAGCACCTCATACTCAAGTGTCTGCATCCATAATGAAGTCTCTGTAATGCAGTCTTTTCACCCAATGTGATCTTAAACCTGTGCAGGTGCAATCACCCTCCCCCATCCTCCACCCACCCCCACAACCCTTTCTTTCTCTTTCTCTTTCACACTTTAATCATCCTCCTCAGGGCCTCTCTGATCACAGCCCTCGGCTGATCAGAGGGCTCTCTAAACACAGGAGCATTCGCACAAGTGGCCATTAAGGGAATTTTGAGACCCCACATTTTCACTGGCTCGTCCTTCACAGCCGAGTCAAACCCTCTGTTAATTGAGGACATTATCCTCTTTCTCTGCCTTTTTTTCTCTTTCCTTTAGCCGTCCCCCTTTCCCCCACCTCACACACACACACACACACCACCAATCCCACCATCTCACTTCCACCTTTTTTCTTTTCTTTTCCTCTCTTTTCTTTCCTTGGTCACTCCAGGTTACAGGATTACCATTGGTACTGTGAAACCCCACATAACAGTTCATGACTTTGTGTTAAGTGTTCTGGCAGACTCTAGTGTGCATCCATATGCCTCTGCTTATTTTCCCCTTTGATTATGGTGCTTTCATTGGAGAAGTGGGTCTTCTTGACAGCAATTAAGGGGGATAGTTTCCTTCAGTAAATCTGCTGGGAAACTTCATTGAGGAGCTGGGGGTGGGGGGGCATTAGGGTTTAATATGAAGCCCCTCTGTTTAGCTGTAGCAGTTGAGAGGGTAAAGGGGGAGGAGGCCCAGCATAAGCACAGAAAGGAGGGGACGTGAGGGGTCAGGGAGAGCCACTTTATAAGACCCCCTTCTCTCGTCAAAGCCAGAAATAAAACTCTGGCCTCAGGCACTGCCCCAGGCCCCACCACAGCTTTGAGGCAGATAATATGGCACAGCTATACACTTCCCTCACAACTCCCAGATCACTCACATGCAGCACCTGTTCCCTACCCTGTCTTCTCCTCTCAGAACAATAGAGAGGACAGTTGACGCAAAAAGAACAAGGGGGGGAAGGAAAAAAAAGAGAGTGCAGTGGCTACCTGCGCTAAGGCCAACCTGAGGTCATTTCCCAATTCTTTCCCCATCTTTTTCTTCCACTCTTTTCCTGTTACTCACTACTGTCCTTGATTCAACATTAGTTGGGAGATTCAAAACTATTAAAAGCTGAATGAATGTAAAGACATAGAATTCAAGGTATGGAACAAACAACCACCACCACTTAACTACCAACATAGCCTGGATAGGGCAACTGATAAGGGGCCATAAATAGACCTCAATTAGCCTGACATACCATTGGCTTGTGCTCTTGATTGCCACAACAAAGCCTGCTTATATGTTCAGCATCCTAATGCATATCTCCAAGGTACAATGTTTCCTTTCTAAGGATGCCTGAGCTGCCACGGTGCCAGTGGAGTGTTCTTGTTTTATCTCAGCAGAGCAGACATCTGGGCTACCCTTGTTGAGTCTCACTGTGCCTCCATTCTTCGGGAAAGATATTCACATTAATTTCCAAAATGTCACACTGTCCTCATTAGGCGAATTACCGGCGGATGAAAAATCTCCCATCTAAATGACTGCGAATGCCAAGCGCGCAACCAGCATTCACATGTGCCTGTGTGTGAGTGTGTGTGTGTGTGTATTTGTGAGAGGGAGAGAGATGGCAGGAGAGCACATCTGTGAGCCAGTGTATGCATGTCTTTATCTGAATCCTTTTTGTGTGTGTGTGTGTGTGTGTGTGTCTGTGTGTCTTCATTCAAGTTCTATTTGTACCATGACAATCCTAATCTAATGTGCAGTTTCCTGAAACTGATTCAGCGGGCGCGCTCAATAAAATGCCAAGCAATGCAAGCACCACGTCGGGGGAAGAGACTACAAAGTCGTTACAAGTTGGTTCACAATATTGATACAACAGACGCCCAGAGATGATAGGCTAGTCATTAATGCATAATAAAGAGGCTGCTCCTTTTCTTCCCTGTGCATGGCACAGCCAAGCTAAACGGGTGCCAGAGAACAATTACGGCAAGTGAAAGCAAGACATTCAGACAAAATAAAGTGCAAACGAAGAAGAAAAGAAAGTCGGGGGGAGGTGGGGTTATGTGGAGGGTGGGGACAGATAATGGCAATAAGTACAGGACAAAAAAAATCTAAGACATGAGGACAGAATGAGTTGGAATAAGAAAGAGAGAAAGACAGAAAGGGAGAGCGCAAAAAGAAAGAAATACCTTCTATGTGAATGGCTTATGTATGTGTATGTGTGTTTATGTGTTTCTCCTCCTACGCGCATAGCTCTGACCTCCCACGCCAGCTGTTTGTGCCGTCGTGGCTAGAATAGGTCAGGGCTCTAATGCAAATGACATGCCGTGGCCCACTCTAACCTGCCAGTGGCTGACCCGGCCTGACCCACTGACTTGTTCACTCCACCCCCCTCCCATTTTTTCGATCCATGATGTCCTTTTACTGACCCAACCCCACACCACTACCCCCCCCCCCCCCCCCCAAAACACCCCACTCCAACCCATTCCATATATTTGCCCAGCTGTGGTCCAGCTCTTGAAGCCCTAGCCACAATCAACTGCGGTAATCTACCTCCCACCCCCCATCCTCCCCCCGGCCCGTGTCAGCTTCCGCCAGGGCCACGGGTGTTAGATGAGTTGCCTGCCTGCGGTTGAAGCGCCCCTGCTATCACATCGCTTTCATGTAAAGCAGATTGGAGTGACTGGCAGGTGGCTGAGCAGGGGTGACTGGCAGAAACTCTATCTGAGTGAGTGTGTGTACGTCTCCATGCACTGATGTGTGTGTACCTATGCCGGTGTGTGTATTGCACAGATGTGTGTGTTGTGCTGTGTTTTGTAAGATTACGATGATGGTGGTAGCAACAACTGATGAAACAGAATGGAAGGCCATCTAGAGGTCGATCAGAGTGGCTTGGATGACCAGTGATCCCTGTCATGCTGAGTCCACACAATAAAACAAACCACAAGATGAGAGTTTAAAAAACAACAAACAACTGTATTCGTTCGATGACTTAACGCCTCCCAACCACAATCAAAGAAAAAAACAGGAACAGAGAAATTTACTGCAAAGCACAAGCTACTGGATGGGAAAGAATATGAAAAAGCTGCCGGGTAGGCATCATCAACCACCCAAAACTGTGGCCTTGTGGAGAAAAGAACACAAGATGTTTGGCAGAGGAAGCCTGAGTCCATATTTTGCAGCAAGAGAGTAAAGTCAGCATCCATCCAACAGTTGTTCAGCTCTGTCTTCTGCTGGGGTATTGTATAGTGTTTTGCCTACAACAGATGTGCCAAGGGGGATAGTGAGAGATAGGTGCCATGCTCAAGGCACTCCCTTGGTCAGGGATCAAACCTGTAACCCGTCAGTTTCGAACCTGAAGCCCTAACCAGTAGGCCACGGATGCTCCAAATGACATTATGACAGGAGATCATGGCATGAAAAACTCCAGTGAGTGCAAAGCACAGCAACCACCCCCCCCCCCCTCCCCATTTGGGTGGGTGTGAACAACTTCCTCCTTCCTTGGAAAACAGACATCTCCCCCCTCCTGCTAAGGACAGGAAGCCATGGTAGACTCCGCAGGGGGCTCTCGTCATGACAACCCCATCCCCAGAGCAGCAGCTGTTGTGCACAAGACAAGAGAGAGCTAAAGCGAATGAGTGAGTGGGCGAGTGATTTACAAAGAAGGCACAAAGAAGACGTGGGTAATTTTCAGTGTATGTTTACAAAACAGGGAAAACATCAAAACCCTTATATTACTGTATATCAACAGAAGCCTGGAATGCAAGATCTACAAACCACCGCCATCCTTGTTCCACAATTATAGGAGAGGTGTGGGTTTTGCTGTTTCTTTTCCTTTGTTTTTGCAAAATGAGGTTGAAGAGATTGGTTGCAAATTTACAGAAATGCCTTTCTTTTTTCCCTTTATAACAGGATGTCAGGGTGGTTAGCCAGAAAAAAAACACCCTTAGCTTGTTAGTGCTCAATAGTTCAAGGGGCTAGACAAACAAAACAAAATCTGAAGTGGCACACAAAAAGTCATGAAACACACTTCTTAACAGAAACCATTGCAGGAAGTTGTCAGAATTAACCCCCTTACAAACTTTCACAGAGACTTGAAAGGCTAAACACAACCACAATACTCTGACAGTTTTTTAAGGCTCACACGAACGTTCAAAGGTGATCCAACAAGAGAAAGCCACTTTGGTAACAAAGGGACAAAATAATCCATGCTTCCTCTGTTAAATGTCATGTCGGGCAATTCTCTGACATAAATAGAGCAAGGGGAAATAAGTTATCACAACACGGCAGAATGAGGACATCACTGGCTACATACCATGAGGTCTGGCCTTGGCCAGAAGTTCTGTTTTAACCAACTAGCACAAATTCCAGTGTTGATACATGACACTGCAGTCAAATAAAAAAAAAACAAATGAGATAATTCTGTGAAACTAAGGTACAAAAAAGAGAGGAATATCACTAAATTATGCATTATGGTGTGCAAAACCATGTTTATGGTAATAAAGTTAATAAGAATGAAATATGTGAAATACAAGGAACCTGGAATGGTAAGTAAACCGCACACCACCTCTTCAGCACCATTCATTAAAAACAACCTTCGTTTAACCCCGTCTCAGACCAAACTTCTGTGGCACATAACTGTGGCCAACCACGGTTGTAACGTCACATTATTCCCCTGACCCATAGTTTGGCAGGCGCTATTGGCTGCATGAGCATCACGTTTTCACCCTCACCGCATAACCCCTCCACTCCGTCCCATCTGTTACCAAATGCAGCCGTGCCCCACACAAAGTATCATGCTTCCTTCACCACATGTGACTAGAGTCGGCACCCACTGCCAAACAAAACTGGGTGCGGATCACCGGTAATTACTGGGCTTTGATTTTAGCATCTCCAAAATACCTTCTAAAGCCTATTCTTCTTCTCCTCCTCTTCCTTCTCTCTGATTAGTCACATTAATGCATTTTCCCTTTAAGGAATTTATATCAATCATCTTTATCCACCTCATAAAAAAGCTGTTAATGTGTGCATAAATCAGAAAATCGATTCCCGGTGTAATGTTTGATTAGAATAAGGGTAGAAAGGCTGAGGGTGAAGGACATCTAGATGGCAATTTTTGCTCTGCTCTGGAGTTTGCACTGCAAGAGCGCACTTAAATTTACAACCTTTTTTTAAGCATCTTTATACAAGACAAAAACACCCCCGACCATTGCAATCACTTTGTCAACATGGGCTTAAAAGTCCATTAAAAAAAAAATTTCTTTCTCAAATTAGTGTCAAGGTTCAGGCTCTTAAAGCAGGTAATGAAATCTTCTTAGCAGGTAGCCAGCTGCACAGTAGTCCACAACGCACAGTCTTATGGCACAAATTCTCAGACTCTTTTTCACTTATCCTTTTTTAACTAGCAGAGGGGAGCACCACTTGTACCACTTGCAGAGACTGAAATGTATACGTAAAACAAACATTATCTCTTGCACAACCCTCTACTGCTCCAATGTCTCCTAGTACTCTATGATACACATGTAGATCACTCTGTGCTCATCCCATAAACAAACTAAGTGACAACTATCTAAAAAAATCTCTGTGAGCCTCTGGGCAGTTCCAAATTGCCAAGCCAAGTTCATTGCCAGCTTGGCCCAATAGCCAAGGCGTGAGTGCTTACTGGGTTTCACTGTGGGACAAACTATTTTTAGGGGTATGGCCCTGGACAATGGAGAGCTGCCAGGCACAGGGATGACCGGTCTTTCACCTGTTGCAGCACTTTGCCAGTGCTGCTGTGTGTCCTCTTACCACTTTATTGCATCTATCAACTAACACACTGTCTGCCTGCCTGTTTTCAGTATATGGACTCCAATGGAACATTAGTGTGTGTGTATGTTCTTGTCTCCCTGCACAGAATAGCAAGAGCTGAACACGACACCTCTGAGCTTTCCACACTCAGACATGGGAACATGTGCAACCACTAGAGCCTCCAGCACAGAGCTCTCAAACCACTGACTCACAGGTCACAGTTTGGGTCACAGTTTCATATGACACCACAAATAAATAGACCTTTTATCTGCATTTTGTTTCGCCTTACAAAATAATCAACATGGAGGGTTTTAAACAAGAAACCACGGCCAATATAGGTATGTCTTTTTTCTCTCATTTTTTTCATTAGTCTAGTAAGTCAGCATAAGTTGACAACAACTAACAGTATTGTTATTTAATAATAAACTGTGCAGACAAGGATTATTGTCAAAAAAGGACAGAACATTTACTTTACATTGTGCTTTTAGCAAAACAATACGACAGCTGTGGAAACAACATAATTAAAGTATTTGATTGAGGTTTGGATTGAAAGTCAGTAAATTCTGTCTCCCAGACAATACAAAAAGCTTAATTGTGTGACTTACCTTTTCTACGGCTACAGTGCTCTGTTTATGTGTCTCCAAACGATCAGGTTCTGTCACAAACAACCTTCTTTTAATATCACACAGGGACCTAATCACCATGGGACAATCTAGGGAGTTGACCGTAGAAGCACCCAGAATCCCATTATGGTTGAAATCCATGAAATGAAGACACCCGCACAAGGACTTCTCACTGGTCACACAAATCTAATGTCAGTATTTTCTTGAGCACTAAGAAATCCACAAAGGGGGTTGAAACTTGCCAGAGGTGCCAGAGCCAAAGAGAATGTTTCTCCAAACAAATGATGAAAGCTTGGTGGTATGGTGGTCAGTAAAGATTAGGTGTCCATTGTATGGAGTCTCCGGATCCAAGACGTTCTGTTGCAGCCTTCCATGTGACTGGCTTACCCGTAAAAAGCTTAGGCTTAATCCTAAAGCTAACTACGGTGCCTTGGTGAGTGATGAGGCTAAACAAATGACTACCTACATGTATCAATATGCTCACAGCCGGACCAACAAGGCACTGAGTACATTTACGCAAGAACCTGATGGCTGCATACAAACAGGAGAGCTATCTCATACATGACATGGGCTCTTTCCCAAAATATACTTCACCCGAGAATGACACCTTGCCCTCTTGCTTCCACTGATGACTTTCAAAATTCTTTCCTGACTTTTTTTTTCTTGCCGGTCATGATACGCTTGACAAAAATAAATTAGCAGGGAGGACAGTGATCTATATTTACATTCATTTGCAAGCTGTAAAAATAGACATCTGTAGACTAACTGGGCCAGCCACCTGGTTACAAGCACTTGTTTGGCTTTTGCAATTTTATTGGCTAGTTGACACCATACTAAGCATACAATCGTACCTTGACCCTGGGTTTGCGGTTAGGGTCATATGGCTCATGTGTATGTCTTTAGTCTCGTGAGGCTTTTTACGAGCTTGGCGTAACGGGTGCGGTATGGCGGGTGTTTAGCTTTCAGGCTAAAGGAAGTCTGCGGCTAATGCAGGCAAGCAGACAGTGTATTCTCCGTCCCAAGCTAATGGACTGGCCTACAGTATGTATTTTTTAATGGCAGATTTATTCATTTAAACCTATTCACTCTATTGAACAAAGCTTAACAAAAACTCTTCTAAATGGTCTCACAACTACCAGGCTACTATGCCAATTACGAATGATCACCCTTGTTTTAACCTGATTTGTGGTTCAAGACACTGAGAAGTATCCAGTCATACAGTACTCTGCTTTTCTCCGACAAACACACCACGTATCTCATACAAATATCCAATTATTCCCTCGTGCCTTTGTGCCATTTCAAATCTTTCCCCCTTGTGCTTCCCCCTCCCTTCTGTATGTCTGAAAAGGTTACATTTTATAGAGGACAAATCTGGTGACATTCAGGAACGAGGCCGATATGAGAGCACACTGCCATTCTATCAGGTACGTCAGGTGAAACAGGAAAGGGCAGCTCTGATAAACATGGAGGCCTGATGACATGCTCAGACAAAGCAAGACAGGCAATGAGAAATAGCTCTTTCAGTTCTCATTGAACACTCAACGAGTCAGCCTTTTTTATCTGGTATTTTATCGTACAAACTGTGAACTTTAGTCTATGCCTTAGTCAAGGATTCACAAGACAATTTTGGCATATCCGACTAAAAGAAAGATACTGAATACAGCAACTTCACTTCCAGGGGAAAACTATTCTACTGATACAGCTAGAACTCTTTAGCCTGGGCCTGCCCATACTTCCTGTGACACTACATTCAATTTCGCGAGCAAGTCAGTCTGGCCAGGCTGCCGTTTTAGAGGAATCATTTTTCCAAAATCTGTGAGCACCAATGAGAAACAAGCTTACGCATACGTCATCGGAATGAGTGGTCTGATTGGTTGTAGATTTGTCAAGTAGTATACAGAGGCATCTGATTGACGCAGGTTAAGCCCGCCTCCCAGAAGACGTTTAGTAATGTAGGATGGCCAGAATAAGCTCCCATGAGCTTTGTCGTGCAAGCCAGGCTAAGTACTCTTAGCTTTTGGGGTTTACATGATCAGGTGAAGCCATTAGTGTACATCTTTGCAAACACAATACACAGAGTCAGAAGTAAGCTAAGTAAGCAGGCACTTTCACAGGCAGGAGCAGAAGACGCTCAAGTGAGCCAATGGAAAAAAAAGACCACAGGGTACCTTAGGCACCCAGCTCTTATCTATGCAACATATGTGGTGCATGCAAGGCGGGTGGCTTAGTGAAACCACGCTTTCAGTTACAGACAGATGAGAAGGGGAGGCCATGGATCACATTAAACTATGTAGGTCACCTGAATACATTTGGGTACTTCCCACATTGACACAAGACACTATTGTTGCAGGGCTACATATACCTTCCTTTTTTCTTCCCCCCCTCAAACACTTGAGTGCCCCCGTACTGGTTTCTTTAACAAGGGCCTTTGGTACATATGTCAGTTCCCTGTGTTTATAAAGAACATTCTCCCCCATACAATATATCCAAGAGGTCGCTCCTTGAACCTTTCCAAGTTCCACAGCTCAGATATTTCATCCTCCCTCGACACCTCAGTAAGTTATATGCACTTGGGCAGATTTAATATATTTATTGTGCATATTTTCTGACTGCCTCAGGTTTTGCCCAAACAACAGCACGCGGCACTGTCAGCAACCTTTCACACCATATAGCTTATAACAGAGACAGGGTTAGGTCATGGTCTGCCATAGCAGCTATATGTTTCACAGTGAACATGCAACCAGAGATTACACAAGTCACATTTAGCAGTATTTTTTTCTCCTTATTTGGCGAAAAAGGAAAGGTTTTGGGTGACCTTGCATTAGCTTCACATGACCAGATGCAGTCATTTTAGTGTCCATGCGGGTTCGAATACATGTGCAGTCATATCCTACGTCTACAACATAAGTAAATGCCCCCTTGGATGGTGCTTTATGGACATTTATGGACTTTATAGAGTGTGTGTGTGTCTATGTATAGTCTGTCTATTGATGTACATGGGTGCAAAAGAAAATGTATTCACCTGTTTACGAGGTTTCTGGTTTCACTGCAGACATTGTGCATGCTGCAGCTGAATCCTGACTGTATGGTGCAGTATCAAAGTATACCTTGTTACATGTTAGTGACCTGACAAAATGTGAAATTCATTCATATAATGTAATTATTCAGTTTGCGGTCATTATAACAAAATGCAGGTGCTGAATTGAGTCTCTCAAGGGTCAAACCTCAAGCAGTCAGTCAGTCTTAGATGGCATGGATCCTAATGTCAAATGGTACTGGCCATACAAAAATTTGTATTAGTTGACCACCTAGACCTGGTTATTGCAGGTCACTAGATCTTTGATACATCCAAGTTTATTGTAAGACATAGGTGGGAGTGGGAGTCCGTTTAGTCTGTGTATGTGTTTGTGAACTGTGTCTTTCAAGGGTGAAACCTAGAGCAGTCGGTGAGGCTTAAATGCCCCCCCCCCCAAACCCTGAACTTTTTTATTTGATTTAAATCTAATCTGATATGAGTCTGCCAGTCATGATGTCAATTTAAATCAGATGAAGTGATTCTACTTCGTCAAGTACTTGTTGGTAGGTGGAAGGGAAATAGAATTTGCTACAAAACACAAAACACCAACTGAATAAGGCTTTGATTAACTTCCAGTTCCATTTCCAATAGTCCCATTCAGCTGCCTAACCTTCAGTCTACATTGTATCAAATTCTTTTGTTGTTCTTCCAACCGAGAGTAGTGAGTTTGTACAACAGTCGGTGGGAAAAAAAAACTGGCACTGCTTTATACTTTATATATACTTTATATGTTTCTGATGACCTACTGGTATTATATATTATCGTGTTGCAGTATATTGGGTAACATTCCGCATTTGATGGGTTTGGATTTGGAAATTACTACATTTCAGGATCTTTAATGGTAACAGATGAGGTAATGATGAGATCAACATCTTACTTTATTAGTGGACTTGCCCTCTTGACTTGCCCTCTTCTTCGCAAGTTTCTTATTCTTATTCCGCCGGATTTTTAGACCACTACTCCTCCTAGGGCTTTCGAGTTAGAGACACTGTTCCAACTCTGACACGTCCGGCCTGATCTCGATCGGTGTGCTTACATTCATCTTTTTGATATCTCTTGTCGCCCCCCCGTTATCCCTCTTTTTCTTGTCGTTTTTTTCCCATAGAAATGCATGGGGTGGGGGGGCTCCTCATTGAATTACATGGGAAAAATGCTTGTGTGTGTGTATGAGTGTCTGTGTGTGAGTGT
>JAGFZM010000536.1:16734-47504 GCA_017657215.1 Limnothrissa miodon | reverse complement strand
TTTTTTTTCAGCCCGGCAAATTCTAGCCTGAAATTTACATATAGAAGGAGGCGGAAGATGGTGTTGGGAGTGTCGGTGTGGTCCGTTGGATACCTTAAGCTACCTAAATTCAACAATAACAAGGTAAATGTGGTTTTGCGTTCTATGGGCTCTTTAAGTCAACTGACGCCAACACTGGCAAAACATCTTACAATCCGTAGGTGAAGCCAACCCCTGGCCAGAGAGTTTCAAGATCTCCACTAGATCACCAGAGCATTCCTATTCCTCACTCGGAGGGCTGCTTGCTCCGCCTGCTCATTCGCTTAATCTGGCACTAGGCTATTCCACTCCATACTGCTCCACACTAAGACTAAACACCACCAGCTTAGTTCCATCCTTATGCTCCACTCCACAAACAGACCAACTGTGCATGGAACACAAGACTTGATTAGGTAGATGCATGGAAGACAACTACCATGCATTTTCAAGAGTAAAGCAACATTTTCTCAGATGCTAAATTAAGAACAGAAAAAAAACAGCAGAAATAAACAGGTTATAAATAATCCAAGAACTTTACCCAGATCTTTGTGTGTATGTTTAGGTCAAAGTAAATTGTAGGCCTCTAAATATTCTGTCACTGAGACAGTTCAAACTGATAGTTAGAAGTTGTTTATACAGAACAATGATTTCATGACATGCAAGTATGGACAGATTAAAAAACAAAAATTAAGATTAAAAAAATAAAAACTACTTGATCCTTTTTGCTGGTATGAAAGGAAAAAAATGTTTGACTAGACTAGTGTGACTATACATAGGTTTGGACAGAGAAATTCACAAAAGCCCGGGTGAATATGCAAAGACCAATCTACTTTGACGGCAGCCAAGAAAGGGGCCCATCCTCGGCCACAGTGCCAAGTAAAATAGCTCTCCCCTTCTCCCACTCGCTGGGAGAGGTGTGCACTGTTCCAATACCTCTGGCTTGAGCCAGAGTGGAATGCTATTCCTACACATTAACTATCTCCCTTCTCTCTCTCTCTCTCTATTCCCCTATAAAGTTGACATTAGGAAAATGGAACAAAAATGAAAGAGGTCACTTTCTTTAGTTTTATTCCTCACCTCTCACAGCATTCCTTCTCTCTCTCTCTCAAGCCTTGCGCTCCAATAGGCTGCCGCACTGACTCCTTATGGAATGACTGACATTCCCATCAGTGGGCTGAGGCACGTGTCCATCTGAAGTGCTGGGCCCCTCACGCTGTTATTGGAGACTCATTCACAAAACACTTACATTCTTCAATATCTTACATTAATCCCCTCTCAGTTAGGTCCTTCCAAAAAGTTTTACAAAAATGCGCAAACCCCAAATAAAAAAAGACTGGTAAAAACACATAAACAGACCAACAAAGTATTTTTGTGTCTTCACAAAAAGACTTTGTGAAGACAAATGTCTTTATAATAACAGTTAGAGAATACAGCCCTATACTACCCACCCCTACAAACTAGTGCCAGTTTATTATGTCACAACCCAAACTACTCTATTATGACAGTCTACAGTCATTGTCAAGAGTGTAGGTGACCGAGATGAGATATTTTTTGATGTGTGAAGTGTTTTGGGATCTGTATGCATGTGTGTGCGAGTGTGTGAGGACACTGGATTTTATTCAACTGTGGCACACATGAGGCTGTCCAGAGGCTCTCTGTCTCTCATGTTGCCTTCATTAAAACTGGTTTATGGTTGAAACTGGGCTAAAGGCCACACGCTTTTACCGCAGTGGTGCCCTGGAAGGTGTCCAATGCCTGGACGACATGCGGAATGCGCACCGACTTGAAGTTACAACAGACAAGAACAAGCCCTTCCGCCGTTCTTCACGCACACACTGGACCATGCACACATGTGCATACAGTATGTGTGTGAATGCATACCACAATGGATACCGCAAGTCAGTTATATACAGTTATATAAACACCCATACTGTATACACATGAGCGCACATGTATGTGCTTTTAGTTCAAAAACTACCACGAGAAAAGAGAGAGCAAGAAAAAGAAAGAGAGAGAAAAGGCACCCCCATTACAAGGAAGTTCCCATGACCCAAGGCTTGTAAAGGGGCTGGAGGCATGCAGTGTGCCCCAGTCATCTGATCCCTGCCAGACAGAAAGCCTGTGAACGTGAGCGGGAGAGCCCGACTCAGTGGGGGCCAACACTCCGTCAAAGCCGCCTCCCTCCAGCGCGCACACACACACTCACACACAAAAAAAATACAGGTCCAGGTGTATAGGATTTCTGCTGGACTACCATGAAAAATATATGAAACGCCATGCACCGGGAGCACCCACGTGTAATTTATATACGACTACTTGAGCCGGCATGACAGCCGTAATATTGCACGAGGTCATAATCATTACTTAGACTGTACAAAGACTGACTTCTTACTCTTGGGCTTTCAGAACTTTCTTTGCAGAGCACTATGAGAAAAAAAGAATAGTTTAGGCTGAATCATATATTTTTTCACCCTAACCCTCCCTTTCCGACTATCCCTTGAAACAAACATGTCAACTTACCTCCTTCAGAAAACATTCTTCCAAGGGAATTGTGTCCAAACCCAACTTTCCCTATACTGCCGCAACATTTCCCTACAGGACAGCCGCAACATTAATGCTATCAGAAATATGACTAAGACAGAAGAGGAAACAGATCTCTGCTGAGCAATTCTGGCAAGGACCCAAAGAATTTTACACAGGCAGGGAGACACTTGAAGAGTGCAAAATGGAGAGTTCTCCTGCTGCAATGATATTAGTATGTGCTGGAGCACAACAGACATGGCAGCCCAGTACCATTCTCCTTCACTTACCTAAGGACACTGTCTCCCCTGTTTCCTCACCATCAAAGACACACCACATACGCTTCATAAACACATGCACATTCACACACATATACGTACACAAATATACAGAGTCAGACCCTCCAATCTGGATAAATGACTCTAATGGAATACCTCAGGCAGCTATTTCTGGCTTAAGGGTAACAAGGTTTCATTTGGACATGTGTGTATAAGTGTTAGTTTGGTGAATGAAAATAAGTCTTTGGCATAAGTGAGGTGGACTAAAAATTCAAAGAAGCAATAAAAGAAAAAAAATAGATCATAAAGGTGAAGTTGTCCAGGTTCTTGGTGCCAGTCCATCTTGAATTCCTAAAGACCCAACAGATCACACACACACAAACTGAAATTACTCACTGTGCAAATACAGGCTTTGTTCAATAAAGCCACTTGGTTGTTATACAAAGCTGATTAGAGTCTGTTTAAGTGGTCAAGAATCACAGCACTCCTATCACAGCATAAAGACTTATGTCGACATCCAGTAAAACCCCCAACATAAAGCCACAAATAATAACTTTTCCTTTGCCCAAGTAGAGACAACAGGCTAGGGGTTATCTGCGCTGGAAACGGGGCGCTTAAAACAAATGGAGAGGGGTAAGAACCAGGCCTCAACTCCTAATGGAATTGGGCCACTTTTCAAACTAAACAAACATCCCATAGGGGAACCAATGACATGATGACCGTGAGTTCTTTGGATTCTCTGCCAAAGCTTCCATCATCCATTTTCTCAGACACTATCTGAAAAAGTTACACATTAGCCCTGAAGATACATGATATTGGAGACTGTGCCAGCTCCCCCTGAATGGACCATCGAGCCTCAATTCAATTATCTCTTATCATGGCTATCTGCATTCACTAGACTTTATCACTATGCTGTGTATGTTGCATATTCACTGGCTCAAGGAAAATCTATAATCCGTCTGATTGAATTAAATAAAATTAAAACACTGTGCTCGGTTGACACACTTATCTTGGATATTAAAAGCGCATATGTGGATAGTCCACCAGCGAGTCTTCAAATGGCAAAATGAGACACTTGGACCTATTTCAGAAAAGACACCCTCTCTCATCAAATTATTATTTTTTCACTGTAATGAAAGCTGATGATGGAAGAATCCCATTTACAGACAGCAGGTGAATTAAGTTGTGATGCACTTATCGGTTCCAGAGCTGAATTGATTTCATTGCGGCAAAAAAGCTAACTTTTAAAAAATGAAAATTTCCTCTTAAGGCTTCAGCAGAAATGAAAAGGTCATGCTACTACCCTTAGGGACAGTTTATCGATCTGTCTCTCAGACGATGGAATAAAACCTTCATCATGCTGCTCCACTAATACCCCACTTTTTTATGCATGGCATTCATAACGATAAGTGCACCCTCAGTGATGGCTCAGACCCAAACCCACTGCACAAAAAGGCTCATGGACCTGATCATTGGGAGACAGAGAAAACCAAATGTCCACTGAGAATCAAACTGAGGTAAGAGGACAGACGGGGGATTCTCCCACGCGGCCATTAATAATCAAACTTGGTGGTCTCTTCCGAGAGCCAGTACACTGCGTTGGCTGAGACGGAACGGCACATAACATCCGCCCGAAACGTACAATAGCATACAGTCTCCTCTCTTCTCTCTCTCCCTTTGGTGTGAGCAGGAGCGTCTCCCAGACCCAATGTGGATGTCTCAGAGACAGAAGCTGTCATACAGAGGAGACCCACTTTTTAAACACCTGCACGGGCAAAAAAAAAAACTGGCCACCAAGAAAGCAAAATAAAAGAAACTCCTGCCCACCATCTCTTAACTCAATTTTGTGGGGTTTAATCCTCCTTTTTTCCCTAGGGATAGCTTGCTTGCCGAGCCCATTCAGTCTACTTTCCTGTTCCCTTGGAAACTTGAACCCCCCCCCCCCCCCCCCC
Organism: Limnothrissa miodon; assembly: GCA_017657215.1. Classification (NCBI taxonomy): domain Eukaryota; kingdom Metazoa; phylum Chordata; class Actinopteri; order Clupeiformes; family Clupeidae; genus Limnothrissa; species Limnothrissa miodon. The sequence continues at coordinate 42,736 of JAGFZM010000536.1, read as the reverse complement.
AACACACACACACACACACATATACACCTCCCTGAATTTGCTACAGAGGGTTAAGATTTAGTGGTGTTAATAAGTGTGAAGCAAGCCCACATAAAACACGCTCTCAGCTCTCCAATCCAATAAAGGGCATTTTATATGTTATTATTTTCCCATGCAGAGACTACTCCGCCTGCTCAGGTTGCAACCTGGGTTTGGGGTGGGGGGGTGGGGGGTGCTTGGAATGGACCCATCTCTAAATTCCTGCTTCAAGCTCAGGGTGGTTGCTGGCAACAGTGAGCCTGGAAACCATAAAGTGGCTGCCTACAACTGGCCAGCAAAAGACATAAAAACACACACACACACACACATACAAAGCAACATCAACAACAACATCACCAACAGGACAAAACTGAAATAAACGTGGCAACAGCAAAAAAGAGGCACGTAAGAACAGCATGTAGGGGAAAAAAAAACACTCCAGGATTTGCATAGAAGGAAGACATCAAAAAACGTCAAATGTGGAAAGACCTGAGGGAGGTAACCCACAGACCACCCTCATGTCCCCGTGTTTATGCATTCAGCTCTATAACGCTGCATGGCCATTTGTGTGTGTGTCTGTGTACCTGTGTGTGTGTGTGTGTGTGTGTGTGTGTGTCTGCACACAGTTATCTTGAAAGCGGTGGCAGCATCAAACCGCACGCTGATAAATCCTGCCGTGTTTCACAGGACAGTGGTTTTGCGCTTATCAGGCAAGCGTGTCTTGCGACGAAGGGGGGAAAAATGAGAGAGTTTAGAACAAAACGCCTCTGATGATTTCAAAGCCTCTCTCTGTACAGCAGTGTTTTATAGCATTCTTACAGGAAGACCTGAAGACTAACACCAGACACAGACACGCATACACAATGCTACAAGCAATGGTGATGCTCTGAGGAAGGTGAGCGAACACATCAGTTAGGGGGTGATGCCATGTTGAAGATAATTACATTCAGATGATCTCAAGAGTGTATTTCATGAAAAGCCATTTGCCAGTTAAGGCTCATGGTGTGCTTTTCTGGATAGTTTTTTTTTTACCTCTTCACCTCCCTGCATGAACTTGGCCTCTTATCTCCTCTACCCCGGAGGCCTCTTTGCGAGTATTTGCAGTTGCCCCTGTTGACCAGAGTTGCTGCATTTGTCAGCGCTTTGTGTGTGTGTGTGTGTGTGTGTGTGTGTGCGTGTTTTTTTTCTCACACACGGATACTGAGAGGTAACTTGTAAAAAAGCAAGGGCTCAAAAAGAGAAAAGGTGACTAGGAGGGGGAAAAACATGAAACACGACTGTATTACAACATGGGATTTCCTGTTCTTTCAAGCAGTGGCTGTGAGAGCAAACAGTATGTGAATGCACACACATGCGTATGTATGTGTTTGTTGATGTGAGCATGTCTCTGTGCCATTCTTTGTAACCAAGTACAAGTTTAAGTGTTTGAAATCTTCCAACTTAGCTTTATATTTCTATCAAAATAACAACTGTAAAGCTGAATTGAAAGTGGACAAACTATTTAATGTTCCAGCTATAGTCTTAATTCCCACCGCAATAAATTCTGTGCCAGAATAAGGCCTGTGCAAAATATATCTAATACAGAGTAGGCTGCACAAGGCATAACAATATAGTGATATAACAGTGACTAAGCCACCTGTACTGCCATAAGGCACAAATGCAGCATATAAATGTGTATAGTGTACTTTATAAATAATACCCAGAGGGACCCAGGGACCCAAGATTAACCAGCAGTCATTCAAAGGTTAGGTGAGTTATACATTCAACACGGTTCCAACATTTTGCTTGTTGTATGTTTCTGAAGTCAGCAGTGGAAGGCACACAAAAGCACTGTAGCCCAGTTGAAGCAATTTCTTAAGGGTTTCGGCTTTGCAATGCATGGAGAAACAGTGTAATTGAGAGGCAGTGATGCATCGCACCAGATCATTTCTATGAGTATAACTCACAGTGGTACAGTAATGCCCAGTGCCAGCATTAGTGCATCCCATTTGTATTTGTGTGTGTATGCGTGTGTATTTTACTGCTGCCTGTCTGTGATAATTAGGGTGGTGGTTGCAAGACAAAAACAAAGGGCCCCATAGGATTTACACTAATACTGTTAGTACTCATAGCTGCGGGAGAAAATGCCTAATCAAGAAGTAAATGGCCTTTTGGTTGAGGGTTTCCTAGTTTGGCTTCAAATCTGGTGGGATTGTGTGTGATGGACAAGAGCGATGACTAGACACAAATGAATCATCTATGGTACCATGCACTTGCAAGACATATTGTCACAATGTCTTAACCTTTATATCACACACAAAAAATAGTAATAGAAGATTTATACATATATAGTGCAGAGTGGATTGAGAAAAGATTATTTGTCATTTTCTCTCGATTTGATTCATTCCATTAGGGGTGGGCGATAAAGTCTAAAATTTATATTGCGATATATTTTGAACCATAGACGTGATGATGATATATATCACGGTATACTTTGGTATGTAACTCACCGCATAACAGTTTCTAAATGGTTACCATAGCATAAAGTACAACAGTTGTTTAGTCATCGTTCGGTGTTTAATATTGGACTCTCAAATTCACACAGAAGTAAACTGGTAAGCTGCATTTGTGTCAGGCAGAAGCTGTTCAATTTATAGGCTCTTACACAGTTTTGTTGTAAGAATGAAAAGGTGCTATCAATAAGGTGAAGCTACAGGTCAACATTTTTTCACATGGTTGTGGAGACGCAATGAGTCTATCACGGTATGCCGATATGACCAAAAATCTCTATCATTGGCCAAATGCATATTGCATACGGTATATATCGTCTATATTGCCCACCCCTACATTCCATGCATGCCTACTGTCATTGTCAAAGCCATAAAGCAAATACAGCCCTAGTTTCTCTCTCTCTCTCCCCCCCCCCCCCCCACTCTCTCTCTCTCTCTCTCCCCCTCTCTCTTAGATGAATGATACATTTTTTTACACTCAGATGGATGAATTTGCCTTTGCTGCATGGTGGGGGTGGGCGGGGAGAATGGAGGGGAAAAAAACAACCTGCACTTGCTCAGCATTTGGGGAATATTATCTAATTAACACAGCAGCATGAGCAGGAAGACCCCATCTGAAAGATGTCCCAGAGCATCGAACAAGACAGACAACGAGACCTAAATGCATTTAGCTTCACCCCAATGCACAGACGCAGTCCCGGCTGGGGGGAGGGGCGCTTTCATTAGCCAGTACAATGTATAATGTTTGACCGCTTTCGAAAATGAAACAATTGAATTTGTAAAAAAAAAAATTTTTAATTCCACAGACACATGTCCAAATAGACCAGGCACAGTGATATTTCCCAGAATGCTTTGTGATACTGTGGTTAACTTCTGTAAGGGCCTTTACAGCAGCACCAATATCCGTCCTTACATAACTGTACTCTCTCACTTGCTCATCATTGCCCCATATAGAGGGGGAGTGCACAGCAGGCCAAGGGGCCACTGGCTGTGGGAAGGTCATGTAAGATCTTCTCCTAATACACACAACACACACACACACACACACACACACACGCACACACACATATACACACACACACAACCAGGTCAGATGGGGCTATAGGCTAGAGAATTCAGTCTTCACATTCCCTGTGCCTTTGCAAACATTAAGTTTGTAAAGTATGTTTTGCTATATTTTCTGTTCAGATTTCGTGACTTCAGGTATAGATATTTTACAGCCAACTGCACAGGTGTTGTGGCAACTGTAACCATCAACGAAAAACTCAGTGAAATATTATTACTGCTAAGTCTTTTTTGGTTGTCTTGGTATGAATTATGAAACATGCACGTTATAGCGCAAGGGAAAATGTTTATAGTTTCTGAGTAGGCCAAGGGTAAACTGTAGCGCATAAATTTTCAAACAAAGCCGCTAGTGATTAATGTAGCCAACAGGAGGACTTTTGAAGAGAGGATAGCCTCGTTTCAGCCTTAAAGCAGGGTTTTTTAGGATATATGTTTCAAAGGTTGATTGTTTATTATCAATCATGGTTAGAGGGACTCAGAGACTGCCACAAATACACTTCTATCACGTTAGAACATTAAGAAAACCTAGTTAAGTTTATTGCATCATAAAATGGCATTATTCTGCTGGCTCTGTAAAAGTGCAGTCTATCAGGCTGCGCCGGCGTGCGTGAAAGGCTCACCTAAATCACTGATAAGAAAAACAGAAAGGCACAAGGAGAGAGCCGACAAAATGCCCTTTCTGTATATTTCGAAAGTGAAAAATAGACAAATGCGTGGATAAGCTCCGAGATGTAAGGAGCTATTCCTTGAATCTTAATCGTCCAAGTTTTAGGAATATGAGTTTATGCATAAACAAAAAAACTATTTAAAAACTATTAAAATTCATAAAATTGCAGGAGTGATAAAGGTGATGACGTTTTTGAAACACTGTACTTGTGGATAGATAGCCCACGAACGGGCAACATTGTTCAAAGTTACATGCTCATGCACGCTTTTTCAAAAACAGCATTCACTTGTAGGCCTGTTTGATCACTTCATCTTGACCTACTGTGAAGAACAGTCTTCAACTTTCCATTGAAAAGCATGAATCCACTGTTTAAAACAAAAATGCATTTACCAAAGATTTAAAAACTTGCCCGAATACGCGTTAATCACTTTTTTATTGCATCTCATTAAATATTTACAGTGTGATAAGGACTTGTGCACGTAGCACCATAGCAGATCATGGACTTACAATGTACGCGAATGGTGTTTGTGTGTGTGTGTGTGTGTGTGTGTGTGTGTGTGTGTCTATATGTGTGAGGGGCAGAGAGAGTCTAGGCCTTTGATATATTGCAGATTCCCTTGCCTGTAACTTTGCACTCTACGTTTTCTATGTCAGTCGAAATGGTTGTAGGCAGCCAACCACATACGCATTGATCTTTCTAAAGTTGTAAGGCGAAAAGCAGGAAAATAATGCTACAGACTGTTGCTATAGTTGGCTACAGCACCGTTGATCTGTCAAACCCGAAGAGCTAGCACACTGGAGTTGAGTTAGCTTGCTGTGGTAAAATAGCACGAATGCTAAACGCATGACCACTATATAACAATAGCATAAATAACAACATGTAACCAACAATAACACTTACCACTGTTTTCTTCGGTCGCCGGAGAAGACAAACAGTAACCTTTCGGGAGAGCAAACAGGGTTGGGAATGTCCAGGTTGCCCTCAATCCGGTGCAAGTGTGGTAGTAGCACAGTAAGGGATATATGAGCTAATCCCTCCGCAGGGCGCAGCGTGCCGTCAAATTAATGTTTCATGCTGTTCCTGTGTTGCTCTTTAACAAATCACTGTGCGCTCGTTATTGTGGATTTTCCTTGGTATGTGGGGAAAAAAGTGCTCCGGTCGCGTTCGTTGGCTGCCACGACAGGGGTAGGAAATCAAGAGAAATACTATTGCTCCTCCCTCCCTTTGCTCTTGTACAGTACAGGGCGCGCACAGCTCGCGGGCCGTATAAAACAATTCAATAAAACCATCTACTGCTCTCTACAGGACTGACATTGTAAAATACTTGTAGCGGACGCTGTTCAGTTGTAATAGCACCACAAACACAGGACAATACAGCCAACTGCCAAGTCACACGGTAAGTAATACAGCGGTGAGTGAGGTAAGGAAGAACGCAGTGAAGATTGCTCAGGTGTGTCAGCTGGTGTGGTGGGCATCTCCAACGAGACAAGTAGTTTACATCACCGGTTCGGTTTATCCTCACTTATGCTGTAGCTCCTCCTTATCTACAGACCACTTTTGCCTTCCGCTGTAACACTTAAGACGTGTTGTAATGTATATTATTGAAAACAGCATATGAAAATGTACTTAATGTAGCCTATTTATATTTTATTGTTAGGGTTCCATCCATGATGACACCTGTTTCACTGTTGATTTATGATTTAATGGACTCCGACTATAGGTTATAGGTTTTTCAAGTTAGTGACGTTTTTAGTCTATTAAGTGTCTTAATGATAGTGCCACGTAGGCTACTGTATGTACTTTATAGCCTACGTTAAATGGTTGTGATAGCGCGTCTGTGTAGGCTAAATGTCTGCGATCTCCGCCTGTTTTCAGCTGAATCTAATTTTACCTATTTCACAAAATATATTAAAATATTAAACTAGACTAATAAACAAGACTAGGCCTTCATAAAGCGCAATTATCAGTAGGCTATAATAAGTTCGTGTTCTAAGCATGCCTTGACGCCTTTTCTATTTAGCCTATTAAATTAGTAAAGGATAAGGGTGCTAGAAAAAAGTAGCCTATTATAAAGTTCATGTTTAGTCATGGAATGCTTATAATACAAAGCTGATACTATTCTATATTATCATTTAGGCCTATGTATTTAGTCATTTAGGCAAACATTTAGTCTACTTTTATGAGTCTATGTTGTGTAGAACTCGCTTGCATTCCTGGAGTATTCATGTTACATGTTACTACCAGCACAGTATAGGCTAGGCTACTTTTAGTAGCTTATTTATCAGATTGGCACTTTATAATTCTGTTATCCTATATGTACAAAATTCTTTTGCATATTCATATTATTTTGTGGTGAAATTTTACACTAGTGTGATGACATGAAGATCCTTTTACCAGAGTCAAGCATAGAATATAAAGTAGGCTAAGTACTGTTCAAGCTGATAAACACAAACAGTGTGTGACCAAGGCATACACTAATCTAAAAGATAAACACACAGGAAAAAGGCAAAGAGCTGGATGAAACCCTAGGCAAATACCATGTACCTTCAAATTTTCCAGCTGTACGCTTGGCTTCTGTTTCACAAAAGAATCACAAATGTAGAGCACATCAAAAAGGAATCCGGCTGCCATGCAAATAGCACATGCCGAAGCATAATTGAAGATTTTCTTTTTGCTCACACAACTTTGTCCATACATGGCTTGCGCCAGCACGAACAATCAACAGATATAAAGTATTAGTAAATCACTTTAGAAGAGTTGCTTCCAGGCAACAGTTGATAATGAGAGACCTGAGCCAGAGCATAGATACCAGTCACCAGATGGCTAGCTGACGTTGATTGGCTTTACTATTTACCTTTCGATACAGCATCAGAGCCAGTTTGTCTTATACCTAACATGAAGAACTCTTCTTTATTAAAAGGAAGTCTCACTAATCCCAAAGCAATGGGTCTAATAAATGTCAGATGACCTGCCATCACACACTTTGAAAAAACATATTTGTTAACAGTGTTAGGACTTATGTTTAAATTCCTCAGCAGCCATCTTGATCATCCTATCTGGTGCACCTCAAAGTAGCTCAGATCAGTGTGCAACATTATCAAAGTTATCAAAAAGGTAAACCCAGGCTGAATTAATCAAAATATTTTTTGATTATTGAGGTTGGGTCTCAACAGTTCAATATCACAAGAACGTCCAATGGTTGTGACCCTCCATGGAAAAAAAGATTACATTTTGTATTATGGGACCTTGTGTGGCATTGTACTTACATTATTATCTTAGGACAGATCCTATTTATTTTCAACGAGATTCAGTGAGATGGCTAACCTGTGGCAGTGTAGCTAATGTAATTTGTTCGCTGGTTGTTAAGTATTACTCTGTCACTCTGAGAACCTGCATGTCTATGGAGTATGGAAAATATGCTACAGGCTACAGGCTAACTTGGCTACAATTCAAGTTGTTTTGGGGTGAGCATCGGCCTGACATTGTAAGCTTATAGCGACAGATAATATTCACGTGTCTGTGGCCATCAAAGCCCTATTGTATGCTCTCTGTTACACACTGACGTACACCAGGGTTTACTTGAAAATCCATTCACATCTAACTACATGAAAAGAAACATATGTGCATGTTACACTTTCAGCTTAAGAGGAGACAGCACATTCTCGTGATCCAAACCCCCTAACACAATGTTTGTCATTATGAGCACATTTTAGCCCCCACACTCACATTAAAATCCATCTGATCATATGGCGAGGTGTCAAAGACCTCAATAAATGAAAGCGCTTTAGATTTTTTTGCTCAGATATTTTCACTTGAAGCCAAAAAACATAATTATGCTAATAGCTTGCTTTGTTATTGTGGTTAGATTGCATTGGTAAAGGCATCTGTTTAAAAGAAAGTTTTGAACTCGGCCTGTAAACGGAGTCAGAAGCAGCCTTAGGCGGATTCCCCTTGGAGAATGATACATAAGGCTCTTCTCACTCACACTTCTTTGTGATCATGAAGAGCTTTCAAACAGGAGAAAGAGAAAAAAAATCACATTTCAACTACCACAGCGCAAAACACCAGAAGTAGCCTGTAGCAAAAAAAAAAAAAAAAAGGCAAACAAACTGTGCATGTTCATTTTTGCTCATTTTTGAACTAACCATAATCATCCTTTTCATTCACGAGCCATAATTAGGACAAAAAGGACCTTCCAAGAGCAGAGCTAACAGGATTGTGTTTTAGTACACACACACACACACACACACTGCACTAGTGTAATGTTTAACTGTTATGTCTTTACATAACACACACACAGAAACCTTCACACACAAAAATCTTTGCATGTATGTCTCCCTTCATGCTTGTTGCTTCTTAATTGTTCACTTTGTGCTTAGCACTCAACAACTCATTAGTAAACAGAGCCACTGAGCTCCATTCAAATTTCTCATCATGCATTGATTTAATCCACCAGAACTCATTAAGCAATGAGTCAGTTGTACGGCAGCCGTTCAGCAGGAGTCCAATGAGGATGCCCCAAGGAACAGGAATAGATGAATCATGGGATATTCCCCCATTCCTCCAAATTTCTCTTACTAGGGCATGTGCATGTTTTTAGGAGATCTGATGATAAGTGGGGTTTTAATGCTTCCCCCAAAATAATACCGCATCTCCTAAATGTTCATTAAGTCAGTGGTGGCACATGTAAGTAGTTTTTATGCATTTTATGCATTTAGCAGTAGTTATAATGTCACTCAGTGCAAACAGCTTTTGGGGTTCAAACAAGACAACAAATGCTGAAGATTTTAGTCAGGGTATGTGACCTTTGAAGAGATGTTCACATATCAATTGTTGTTGGTAAAAAAAAAGGCCTCTGTTGTTTCATCCACCCGATTTCTGTCTTAGTGCCCCAGGTTTTTTCTGAGTTCTTACAGCTGAAAGCATGCTAGACCGTTGAAATTTTGCCATGGCAAATTTGACAATGTTTCCATGGCAAATATTTCCCACGTGCCCAAAAAGTTATTTCTTCATTCAATTCTTCTTTTTATTCATGTATAAAGTAGTTTTCTTCTGCAAATGTTCAACACATCTTAACTGTTGTTGAGCTCAACATTGCTTGAGGCATTGGCCTACATATATTGCCTGCATACAAATACAATTTCAAAAAAATCTGCAGTGCTCCTCTACTTCTTTGATGCATTTTGTGCACATCAGTTAATGAATTATTTCAGATTGTTTATAAGAACAATAAAAAAAAATGAAGATACTTATGATTTGGTAGTCAGATCAGCAGAAATTGTTTATTATTAACTTTTAATTTTGTAAATAATTTTTTGTATAATGAAAATATTTTCTTCCACACAGCCACCATTGCATACACATTTCACTGCTACTCTGAGAGAGAAAAAAAGGGATCAGTTATATAGTGCAGACAACTGCAGGTGAATGAAATATTGAATGCTGTTTTTTCAGAGTCTTCAAAACATCAATATATGTATATGTATATATGTATTTGCCCTGTTGTCCCTACAAAGCGCTTTCACCTAATGTCTTGCACCACTTCTGATGTCCTCTGATGTACAGCAACAAGTGAGTGTGTGTGTGTGTGGGGGGGGGTGGGGTTGGCAAAAGAGGTGAAAGCATTGCTCAGGGACAGACGACAGATAAGAGGAGTTGAATAATTGCTAAATATGGCAGCAGCTCTTTCTTTTAGCCCTGTAACCAAAGCCAGCAATTAATCTGGAGGACTTCTCAGAGGACTTGTTGAAATAACCCATACTTCTCTGACATATGACGCCGAATGCATACTGCAGTGATAAACAACGCAGGGTCACTTCGCATGCATTAAATCAAGTCATCAACACAATTAGCTGTGCTCCACTGGAAAAACACTCTTATGACGAAAGTGTTTGAATGAATTAAGGAATTAATTAATTAATTTAGGGCCTGTGTATTATTTTGGTGCTTCAACAACATATTTTCAACTCCAGTGTTAATGTTGCTGTTAAGTGATTTGCAGTGTTCCAGAACATTCACAGTGAATAATGCTTCTATTGTGTATCTGTGTTGTAGTTGGCTGGTCTGTGGTTGACTGTTTTCAGTACTCTTGTACTGAGTTGTAGCATTAACATGATGATGAAAATGCTCTGACTGAACCCTATTAAATATGAATATATTTATTTTAAAGTATTTTCAAGCAATCGTTTTTTTTTTTCTTCTATATCCCTTTCTCTTTCTCTCTCTTTCTCTCTCTCTCTCTCTGTTTCTTTTCCTCATCATTACACATGTACAGACCTGAGGCTTTTATGATTATGACAAACACCATCACCAAATCCTGTATGATGCATGAGACACATTTCTTAAAATTTATGACAGAGTATTTTCAGTCAGCTCTACGTGGGCAGCCTATACTGCCGCAGAATTCAGGGGTAAAATAATGACTCGGTCTCACTCAGTGACTGACAGACATGGCCATTGGACACAATGGGAATTCAGATTGATTTTTTCTTTCTATTATGGTGCATAAAGAAATCTCACTCAGCACTATATGAGGGCAATTACTAGGAAGGCCAAGTGATGAAAGGCCATTTGTGCCTCCTGCCTCAAAGGTCTAACCTTTGACCTTGTAACCATGGCAATTAGCCGTCAAAGCGCAGCATGCCGTGTGCTGAGCACCTGCACATGCAGAGGTCATAGTGTGATCCTCCGGGGCCTTTGGCAGGGGCAGCAGCACCCTGCTTGCATGCCTGCTGGGCTGCAACCATCTTCCCACTGCCCCTGTGTGGAGGTTAAGGAAACACACTCTGGCCACTACCCCACACCACCCCCCACAGTGGGCCTCTGGGCACTCCCTGTGCGGCCTCAGTTTAAAATTTAAAACGAGGTGTGGGGATACAGACATATAAAAAATCACCACTCACAGCTACGGCAGGGTGGTTTTTGAAAGAACAATAAAGACATAAAAATGACATTGCAATAATAGAGTTTCTATATTCTGTTGTGTCTCATGTAAAATGGAACCAGTCTAATAGAGGACTTCATGTGGAAATCCACTACTCATGGTAATTAGAGCAGTAATAAAAATGGGTTCATTTGCATAGCATTTTGTTAGCTGCCCAGCATGGCAATGTTCCAGGTTTTTAACTCACAGCCTCATATAACGTCCCAAGTTTTGAAGTTAGTCAGTGGATGGAAACAGATACTAATTCACTTTAACTGAATTTGTTTGTGAAAAAATGCACACAATCCAAGCTATCAATTAAATAGTTTCGCTACCAACTGACCTTGAGTTTATGTGTGTGTGTGTGTTGGTGGGGGTTGGGGGAATAGCAGGTGTGCAAGTCTGTGTGTTCAAAGATATGCAGTCCATGAGAACTCAACCGTAATCTGCACACCTGTCAGAGAGTCGGGGCCAGTATTTTTGAGGATGCTTTCCTTGCTAGCATTTCACACAGGTCAGAGATTTGGGTTGATAAAGCTGCATCTATTGGAGCTGGCTTTAGGTAAAATTGGATTTTTGTAGCTAGTGGTGTGAAATAGAAGGGAGGAATTAAATTATCATAAAACACAGGTGTTACATTTTCATAAGTCATAGCTACTACATGGGACACACACACACACACACACATATATATATATATATATATATATATATTTTTTTTTTTTTTCTTCTGGTTTTGCACTGCTTCCAAACCATTGGTTTGTTGTTGTTGCTGGTGTTCTGGGAGACAGGTGAGTGTAATTGCAATCATTAGCAGTGACAGAGCAGCTCAATAAAGCATGGTAGTAGAGGTGGAGTAGAGGTGGAGAGGGTAAACTTGGGCTTTGAGCTCCCTGATCAATCCCACATAATCAACAACTGAACTGATCAAAGCAGCTTGTTGTTGTAGTGTTTATTTAGTCGTGCATCTATACAACAGTGCCTTTTGCTTCATGATAGCTACCCAAAGGAGTACAATTCCACTTTTTGTGCATGTCTATGTTAATGCTACACCTTCTGAGACTAACCGTTTTTAAAATGATATTTATTTTAGGCTTGCTGTCCTGTAACCAGGGCTAACATCTGCCAGAATTTGGAAGGTGGCTGGTAGATTTCAGATCAAAGATGCTGATTTACTATTACTCAATGGGACTAAAGATCCATCAATGCCCAACCCCACGCCAGGACTAAACTTCATGGGTACAGTATTTTCATGTATCCCTAAAATGTCAATAAGCATAGGCAGTTTCATGGCAGTATGCTACACATACTGATGTATATAAGTCATAAGGACATAAGTGACATCTTGGTTATTGAGTTTTATATATCAAATGAAAGCTCATGGTCACATCTTTTTACTGACAAAGAAATATGCATGAATTCAGAAAAAAATTTGCGTTATTAATGAAAAACCAACATTGAAAAATAAATTGAACCAATAGGCACCACACATTTCAAACTGAATATTTATTTATAGTTTAACCCATATAGTGAGTATTACTTTGTACATGTACTTGTCCTGGACCATTGTGTTATGACCGTGACTTGGGTCTGTGGGCTTATCATGACCTGGACCTAGACATGACTGTGTGTTTGGAACCATTGCTGTGATAGAGAGTCAGACGAGAAGGGTAATGGAGGTTTGCTCGGATGCCGTGTGCTCGGGTTCAGGCAGGGGGCATGGCTACGATGGCTACTTTCCAATGGCCAGGTACCAACGAAGGAGGTCCTGTCTGTTGAATGCTTTGGCTGCTGTCTGGTGGTCTCTGATGCAGGCTATGCTTTCTAATATAGGTGGGCCAGGTAATGTCATCTGACTGAAGATGATAATCGATCCTATGTGCTACTGTGCATCACTTCTCTAGCCACAGTTTCAGAGAAAATGTCTAATAAAACCTAAGATGTTTTATCATCTAAATTATTAAATAAATTATATACATTTTATACAATTTATACTATATTATACAAATGATCTCTGTTGATGTCATAGGAACTGTATGATGAAAAAAGTCAGTGAGTCACTTAACTCTGTCAATGTGAAGGGGCAAATGAAAACTATAATAAACATTTTAAATGCCTGCCAAAGCAGTCAAATCTCTGAATCAGCAGCTCATCTTGGATATAAAAAACATAGCTCTTACCTAAAGCTTTACAAACTTAATAGGCTTACTCCAACACAGTGTTGTTTGCCAGGAAGAACAGATAGCCTACAGTATGTGCTCTTGAGGCAGCGATACCAGACTATGGACTAAAATGACACAAATAAATCTGCCTATCTACAAGCAAACAATGCATTATGAGATTGGAGACTGGCTATTAATTTACTGTACAAAACAGAGACTGGTCCATTACCTGCTGTAAAGCTGCCAAGAAATCACAGAGACTCTCCACAGCACCTGAGGGGATAGGAGAAAATTGGGAAATTGGGAAAAAGTGTCATCATACCCCATCATACCACAGTGTTGTTGCCTGAGATAAGAGAAAATCAAAGTAGTCAGTCTAAAAGAACACACCTTGCAGTGGGAAAACCATGGAACAGCATATAACTGAAATTCATCCTTATTTGTCAGAATTGCATGCATGCAGGGTCTTTTTCAAAACTATTGATGAAATTTCTACAATATATAGCCCATCATTTTAGTTCTCATTGTGTAGACCAAGTGTGTGTCTGTTACATTTCTCTACCAATCAGGTATTAACTAGCCTATAGGCTCTACATCTTCTTAATGTCTGTGTCCTGTATTTTAACATGAATATGTTTTTACATGTTTTCACACTGCACAATAGACAATATAGGTTATACCTGATTTTTTTCAGGTCCTATAGTAATATTATTTAACAATAGTAAAGGGATATTCACATTGGGAGCATACAGATAACTGTAACTATAACTGTTAGTACATTGTTAATGTTACAACAATGTTACAACATTTCTGTCCACAGCATGCTGACCAACAATTATTTACGTCTGTCCTAAAGTGAAAGACCTTTTTTTTTTTGTTAAAAAATGTCTCTGAAAGTTATGTTGTCGTTGTCTTTATAGCTGTTGGCTGTTGACCACTGCACTGTATACAGAAACAATGTGTAATTTCATTGTTTTCGTATATTTCTTTAAGTTTAAGTGTAGAAAATAGTTGGACTATGCTGAAAATCAATGCATTTCAGTACAATGGTGAATTCTATTGAGGACAATAGACCATATTGTCTATTGGGTGAAAGAAGGTGGGACAGGGTGGAGGATTGTAGAAAATATATAGATTAGGCTGTTTAATGTGTTTACCCTCACGAGACAGACCAAAATTGAGAGAAATTAAGAATGTATTTAAATGTATAGGGCCTCATTTACCTAGTTTGAAATGACATTTCCGCAAAGTGTTACCTAAATATAAATAACTACCTGAGGGTGTTTTGTGGGGATATCTATTCATTAAATTTTGTACTCTTGAATTGACCTGTAATAAAACCTCCCATACAAAGCACTGCCAAGACAGTTTTGTGGCACAGTTACAAGCACTTGCAGAATGAAAATAAGAGCTGCTGACCACCCCATAATGAGCCATACCGAAGAGACTATGTCTACTAGTCATTGGTACTGTATCATATGCGGCAGTATGGGCTAATATAAAATTATACTGACACTGATTATACAAAACAAATGTTAATGTTATGACCTCTATGATGCCTCTTTTTAGGAGACTGGAACTGTACTCTATTTTATTACACTGGCAAAGCCATACAGTAGAATGCTTTATCCTTGGCCCTACACTAGGCATTTATTACAGTACAGGACTGTACACAACATAATTTGCTACAGTACATCTGCCGATGATGACTTAAACCACATAGTCAGATCAAAAGCACTTGGGCCAACATTATTATCTGCATAAGGCATCTCTCTTGAAAACAGCCTTTAATATCTGGAATGACAAACTATGCAAAAAGATTGTTAAGTTAGTTTGAGTTGTGAAAGTGCGGTTCAAGAGATATTCTACATGCACACAGCATTAGAGTTATGCATCATGCAGATTCATAGATATCTTGGTAATTTATGGAATGTCCTGCCTATCAGACTACTCTGTTTGAATGTGGACATTTTCTGTAGTAATGAATTGTGGCGTGTGTGTGTGTGTGTGTCCATACATGTACGCATGACCCCTTCAGACACTTTGACAGGGACGTAAGCCAGCATGCACCCCCACAAAACACACTATTCATTGGAGAGACCATGGTATGAACCCCGACAGCGAGAGGGATTCAAAGCTTATAGCTTCAGGCACATACTGTTAAATAAACTTCACACTATTTGCATTTCCTCTCTGGCCTGCCAAAGAAACATTCAACAAGTTTTAATATTTTAATATGGTTTTGGCAAGTTGATAGACAGTTTGAAGGTAATATCATACTATCAACCAAGAGGTTGAACCTTCTGTCAGTCATAAAAGTACTGCTTACACAGGGAAATAGAGGTTTGTGGTGATGCCATTTGCAATGGTGCACTGGTGTTAAAAATTATGAAATGTCTTACTGAAGTACCAGTAAAAATGGAAAACTACAATAGAGGCAATTGTGCAGTTACAAAATCTACCTAAGACAGTATCCTCTGGCAGCCATTTCTACATCATACTTATTGCTACTCGTTTTCTTTTTTTTTTACTCCTTTTTTCTTTCTCTCAGCCAAACTCCTTGGGAGATGTTAGCCTGTTGTAAATTAGATACTAAGATAGCAGCTGCATTTCTCATTGAGCTCCTTCACATCTAATGAGTCGGGGGCATACTGCAGCCGCAGAGAGTCACATTAATTTTTAACAATGCTAATTTTATGGTCCTTGCAAGGCCATAAATGGACCTTTTGCTGCCTAACCTCCCCACCCTTCCCCACCCATCCACACCCCACTCCCACCCTCCATACCCCACCAGTACTTCTACTCCCATCCTTAAAACATGTGATGTGCGACTCTGGGGAAGCTAATTTTATTACATTTTCACACACACCAGCCAAGAGACAAGACTCATCAAGACGCAGATTGTTCATATCTAATAGTTTGAAAATGCTGAATTACCTGACGCTGCCGGAGGCAATTTTCAAGAGGGAAAAGTATTCAAATTGAAAGCATGCAGTCACAAGACAGCACAACGTAATAACCATTTAATTTTCCCCATCTGCTGTTTCTCTCTCTCACTCTTTCTTTCTTCTGTCTCTCTCTCTCTGCATCACATAGATCCTGGAGGCCAGAGACCGCTTGTGTAAACATGTCTGGGCGGTAAATATGACATGCAACCTTGGGCCTACTGAAACATGCGTGAAGATTTGTAAAGTGGATACCGGCCAGTGCTGTATACTTTCAGTTTCTGTTGACTGTCTGCTCTTCTGTGCATTGTTGTGTAGATTCCTCTCCTGGGCTTGGAAGTGATTGGTGTGGGCTTTCCTAACATTGCCTCTAAAGTGAGTTAAATAGGCTTCTATTTTATTTTGATGGTTTCTCATTTGACTGTGGATAAAAAAGACCCATCTGTGGCCAGATTAGTCAAGCTACCACAGATTTAGAATTCTTTAAAAAGTAATGTGATTCAAAAAGCCAAAAAAGAGAAGAAAATACTACTTTAATTTCAATGTTATATTCCTGCTGGGAAATAAAGTACCAGGGAGGGGGGTGGGGGTGTATAGAAAGAGGGCTAAGGCAAGAAGGAAGGAGGCAACAAAAGGAAATAAAAATCCACCAACAGCTTAAGTGTTCCCTTACAGAAACTATATGCGTGCAACTGCTGCCCTCATGCCTTTTAATCTGACATCTGTCAGAAGGTGACAAAGCTTGGTCCAGTACCAACGCCTTTCCCTGTAACAAATGCTAGGTCCACACTGTATCAAATTCTGCCTCCGTCTACAGAAAAAAAAAGAGAAAAACACAGGAGGGAAAAAAACAAGCCATACCAGATTTGTGGTCATTCTCAGCAGTACAGCAGCACCATGGCAACTTACTTCATGACCTTGAGTGTCGTTCCAGCATTTATTGACACTGCAATGTAACCTACCATGGGGAACTTCCAGAAAGTGTGTAGGATGTTTTTTTCATTTCAATTTATTTTGGCTGACAAAAAAACTGTAAAATGCTCTGAGTACATGTCAGAAACACTTAACTTCCATCAGATGTGATGAATTAGTCAACACCTCCCTATACATCTAAGATTTGTATTTTTTTTTTGAGACCCAGCCAGTTTGAGTGCTTTATGCGTAGACATAGACAAGACGTCTGCCAACTCTCTCTCTTTTTCTTTCCTCCTGTCTCTCCCTCTCCCCCTCTCTCTCTGTGTCCATGTTTATGTTGTCAGTTACAGTTGGTCGTGTCTGTCTGTCTGATTATCTACGCATGTCATCGACGTATGCATGTTCGCCCCACTTATCTTTCTGTGCCCGTCTTCCTGTTTGGGTCTATCTGCGTCTGCATGTTGGTGCATGTCTATGTTAAAGGGGAATGTGCTCCATCCTGATCTATGGGGCCTTTGTAGTCCCAATGTGCACCACTGTTGCTGTTCGCTTAGGTACTCATGTGACTTTCGGTAATCTGAAACGTTGCCAGCAAATCGACAGATTGTCTTGAAAGACTTCGATGGCAAAAGTCAGCTGGTGCACTGACGTGAATGTGAATAGGGCATAAATTTGGAGCTCGCCTGGTCTGGGAGCAGCTTCCGTCGAGGGGGAGAAAGAGAGAGAGAACCACCCCTGGCAGTGGTCGTAAAAATGGGTTATTTTCAGCCTCTTTTTCATGGATCACATAAAGCATCTAAACGCCTTCTCCAGGCAACCTTCCAAAATTCATAAGGCTTGGGATGGATTTACATGAATTTATTCAAAGGTAATCAATCAATAACAGCATGGAGAGCATGAACAATCCTGGGGCCCCAGCTATATGTGTGTGTGTGTGTGTGTGTGTGTGTGCGTGTGTGTTTGTGTATGTGTACATGTGTTCTTGCACTTGAGTGTTCTATGTTAATTAAAGCTTTATACCGCTCAAAGAAAGACAGTAAATTTACTGTTCACCTCTTGTTCCTCTCACACAGAAAACAATAAATCTTGCTGAGTGGAAAAAAAGAAAAGGGACAAATAGTACTTTCCAACTCAACCCCCACCTCAGCCACCATCACCAGCACCACCCTCAGCACCACCCCACTCTCACCTTCAACCCACCCCACTTGCTCTATCTCTTCATGCCGTAATGCCTCCATATACTGTACATTGGCGGGCTATAAACTAGTAATGGTGCAATCAGTGCAGACGGGCAGGCAGACAGTTCCCCTCCTTCAGACGCATTAACAGAGGTCATCCTGGCGCTCCCTGCTTCCCTCACGCAGAGCTCTGTGCTTTAATCCCAGCTCCGCTTCGCCAACCGCGGACTTCATCCTTTATGGCTCTCATGACTGCGCCCTCCTCTGTGACGGGAAGAATGGGGTTTAAAGAGCACCTGCAGCCTGGTAAAGGTCAGTCGAGTGCGGAGTGCGTGCACGCGCCAAGCTCGCCCCCTTGACAACAGTTTTTGGTGCATCGGCAGCAAGCATATTGTCGCATCGTCTCGCTGGCGACCGGGTGGTCTTTATATTGCGCGATAAAACAGGACATGACTGTGAGGTTCACACCAAGAGGTCGCTAATAGGTTGGTTACCACAGCTTGCCTGCACTCCCACGTTGCAGGCTCAGTGTCGTTTGTACTGTTGAGGTTTTACAGTAACAAGGGCTGGTAAGAATCTGTCTTCCAGAGGGATACAACTTCATTAGCCTTATAGACCCTTACAGGGTGCTACTAACTATAGAAAAAAGTAGTCAGAGAAAAAGAGACTAACTCTGTTCTCACGATTTAAAGTTGCCAAAAAGCAACCATGAATAGGTGCTGTAGAGAAGATCATATGTACTGTAGTCTTTTTATTGGTGATAATACATTCTCCCTCCGCTCTGACAACCAGCACAGACAAAAATTCAGCTCAAACGCTCCTTTCTGTCAAAAAATGTATGTGAAATCAGCCAGCTCTTATCGTAATGAAGCAGACACTTTTTTTGCATGTTATGCGTCTGATGTTATGTGGACCCCCTTGTGAGCAAAGTCCAATCCTTCATCCTGTTTTTGAGGCTCGCAACCAAAGTGAGAGAATGGGGAATTTAATATCCCTCCCGAATCCCACACTGATATGGTTAGATATGGCACAGCTGTTTGCTCAATCATTGATACGTGCAATATTAGACTGGGTATGGTGCAGACGCCTCCAGCTGCCACTGCTTCTCTCCTGAGCGAGGAACGTGTGTGTGTGTGTGTGAGAGAGAGAGAGAGAGAGAGAGAGAGAAAGAAGCACAATAAATGAGACTGAGAGTGAGCCAAAAGTGAGAGCTAAAAGGGGTGGAAGTAGAGGTGTTTGTGTGTAGTGCTGTCTTTGTCTCTGTATCTGCAAAAATGTGTGTGTGTGTGTGTGTGTCATCGAGGAGCACGTCTAAAAAACACATTTGTCTCCCTGGTCCACTCTCTGCCTCTCTCTCCTGAGTGGTCTGTAGACCTGCAGCGTCCTGGCAACACAGTCCGTTACACATTCTTTCCAGTACACAACTCAGATGTTGTATACAGTACACTGTGTGACATATATTATGTCTCACTGAACAGGACGGGCTGCATATGTTCCTTGCACCCAGTCACGGCTGAGATAAGACTAATGCCACGGCAGCCATCTGAGGGGGGGGGGGGGGGGGATAATTTCATAATTTCAAAGAACCACAACCTTCATAACCAGATGGACCTGTTCCCTTAGCGTGTCCATACTGTAGGAGGCTATAGTGTACTATATAAAATGGTGTACATACTCCACAGTAGGATTGATTTTCAGTGATGAAAAGGGGTTGTGAGTGGATGAGACATGGAGACGTTTGGGCGTCGAAGGGTGAAGTCTTCTATTTGATGAGGTCAGCGTATGATCAGCATGACTATCCCACCTCAATTTCTGCTGGATGGTGACACAAAAAACGTTGTGTCAGTGATTTCTAGAATATTTTGGTCAATGCAGGAGAGTTTTGCATGAAACTAACATACACATGTTTCATGTAATTGACCTAGTTGTCCAAATCATCTTGGGGTCTGTTTAAGAGTTCCTTGTTTCAGGGGTATCCAAAACTGTGCCAGGGCCATATCATACAGTCCACAGTACTGGAATTGTGGACCAGGCTACTGTTAATACTAATCCTAAAGTAAAATTCTAATACTGTTTATCTTAATAAAATATAATCCTAATACTCTTTATCCTAATAAAAGAGATTGAGAGTCGAATGCTGTTATGATCGCTGGTATCTGTGGTCTACAGTTCACAGTCATACCCAGTACAGGGATATAAATCCTGACATTCCCATCCTGATATTCCCATCTCCAGAATTTAACTGATAAAACCTTTCGGAGGAAAGGTGAAATGTCTTCAATCAAACTCCAAGAGGACCAGTGTCCTCTGTCAGAATACCTGGACTTCCACGGCCTAGATGAATGAGTATGGTTGAATGTTAATAAAGTATCGTAGAATTCTATTCATAACCTTTAATAAAAGTGTATAATTCATCTTTACATTGCATGCACTGGGGCAAGAGTTGAATGTGCTAGTCAGTTGACTTAAATGCTATCAGCTGCCAGCTTACTCTTGACTATAGCTAGCTTTTGAGGTGTCAGGAGAGAGGTTTAGTAACAGTCAAATACTTTCCCACTTCTAACCAGCATTTACACACCTAAAAGCCTAGCACATAAAAGTGTTTTGTATGAACATCTAAATGTTGATGATATGCTAAAAGACAACAACAACAACAACAGCATGTGTGCTACTTCATCCCAAATGCACTTCTATTTCTCTCAGTTTTCACCTCCAACAAAATTCATTCCATTTTCAACCACAGCTAATTTGAGATTAAATAAATGTATTTATTTATTTTTAATAAATGGTTTTAATCAATTGCTTTCTATGCCTGTGAAAATAATGAATAAACAGACCTGAGGGAACAAGTGATGTCCATATCCGGTATCAATGTAATAGTAGCAATGTGTCTAGAATATATTAAGACACATAAATTGGGTAAAATAATAGCCTGACCTGGTTTGCTGTGGTCTGCATCCACAGAAAATAAAAAGCATGTTCAATGTAGCCCTGCAGTGTTCGAAGTACAAATGAATGTTCTGAATTTCACAGCTGTTTACCAGATGGTTCCATGAGCTGCCAAAAACTATGGCACAGCAATGATAATGAAAAAATGTAGAAGCAAAATGGGTGTCTCTGCTGCCTTTCTGCTTGACCCCCATTTATTGACATATTTCACCAAATAAAAACACTAATGTGACTTGACTTAGGTACATAGGTATACTCCCCCTCCACCCAAGCTTATCTTTTTCACATATCTCTCAGTATCACCACAGTGTGCCACCTTTTAGCCCAATGAAGTATGGGAATGAAGCTGAATGATGTATGGGAATACTTGCAGCCAGAACCTGTGCTTCCTATTTCAAATGAAACAGTTACATTGTAACGGTCAGTGGCTTTTTGTACGAGTGCTTCTCCACGGGAACCACAGCGGTGCGGTAAAGAGCGGCTCTGCAATGTGATTGTGACCTCCATGTGGCCCTATACTCTCTGAGCACTTGTTGATGTGGGGTCATAGGGGCCAGTACACTAGCGAATAGAGTCTGAATAGACTGAATAATTTCTAATTCTTGGATTTAAGTGTCAAAGTGATAAAAACACACCAAAGCACATTGTCAGGATCCGGAATCATCCATCAGTAAACAAACAGTTGAGTCTGGTCTATCAGCTTTCAGCATTCCAAGGCTGAAAAGCTCATGCAGACACTCCTCTGTTGTGTTGTAGGCGTGTGGGAGGATCACCTGCACTGCACATGTTATCGACATCTCCAGAGAAATTTCCATCAATCAACACTCCATTTCTCTCCCCATTCTATCACTCTCTCTATATATCTTTATCACTCTCTTTATGTTTCATGCTTTCATGAGTACTTTCAAGGTTTTTTGTGGGATAAAGCGACTGCCACTTCAGCTTAAATATGTTTGTTCTTCTTGTGTGCAATTTGTGTTGTGTTGTGTGTATGTGTGTCAGTGATACAGAGAGTGCAAGCATGAATCTGTACATGTCATGCTCTTGAGGTAGATAACTCCTAGACATCACATCCAGAGATTTGCATTTCAAATCAGCATTTTGCTGATCTACCCCCCAAACCGTTCTCCCATATCCGTTCAAAGGGGAAGACACTTTGAAGTCCTTCAAATCTCATTACAGTCGGATCGCACGGCTGGAGAAGGGGCTGATTTCTAGTTGTCCACGGTGCTTGAGTCCGGCTGATAAAATAAAAAAGTTGAATCACCTTGCGTCTGATCAAAATGAGCACTGATGCCACAGAGCTGGGACTAGGAAGTCTGTGTGTATGTGAGGAGTATGGGGGATAATGTGAGGTGTGTGTGTGTGTGTGTGTGTGTGAGTGAGGGGGGAGTGTCCCTTGCTGGCTCATGTCCGTGGGCCTAGGCTCAGTGTATTTAGTGCTTATTAGTAGGACACAGTGGGACTCAGCTCCTGTTATCAGGCCAGTCAAAGCCAATGCACAAACATGACTGTTTACTGCAAACATTCTGAAGCCTGCTGGGTGGACACACACACGGACACACACACACACACACAAACACAAAGTCCAGCTTTACTTTTTCAATGTGCATTCTGTTGCACCCAGAGACTTCGTGACTTTCCTGCAGTGCATGAAGAAACTAAGGACACTCTGTGCACACACACACACACACTCACAGACGCAACCCCCACACAGTCTGCATACAGATAAACCTCACACACACCCCTTGCTGGTTGCCACACAAACACATGGACGTGTGTGACTTTACTGCATTCAATAAGTGGACTGAGGACAATTCAGCATCAACTTTTCAAAGAATACTTTTTGTGTCTTTCAGTGAAAGACAGAGACAAAAAGAAAAGACTGTTGGAAAGTGAGAGGAAAGAAAGAGAGAGAGGGAAAGATTAAAGATAGGGTGGTTAATTGCAGCTGGACATGGGCAGTTATTGGAAGGCCAGTCCCTGGTAATAACACATGCTGATCATTGATCATATCATTCTATCTTTGGTGGCCCTATGCTGCAGTGAGATAATTCACAGGCTTAATTAAGGCCTTTATCAGGTCATTTACGACCTTTATCAAACAGGGCTCTTATCCTGCTCGCCATCGAAGATAGCTTCTAATAAGATTCAAGCAGCTGATACATCCTCTATGGCATATGCGTTTGTGATGAGGGGGGAGTTTTTAGATGAAGAGCCATATTCAGTCGACCATCTTTCTTTTATGCACTTACACACACACACACGCACATAAGCCATAATATAGTAAAGGACAGCAGGTTTACTAGATCCTCCTGTAAGAGACAGTGGATGAATCCCAATGCCCACTCTAACTCTAAGCACTGGGCCCTTAGAAAGTCGAACCGCAGCCACAAATCAGCTAATCATTTAGGCAATCCAGGTCGATTACTGTAGGTCCCAAATTCCCGTCTGACTTAAGTCAAAGTAAGTGCGTAGCTGTGCGCTTTTCAGTCTGCACCCAATCTGTAAGTCTGCACCCAAGTCAGTCACTTAAGCCCCATAAGGCCAGTTGCGCATAATTGGTGGAGCCACTCTGAAATCTGTGCCATTCTTGTGTAAACTTCCCTTTTGTGTGTTTTTCCATTTACTTAATTTCATGTTCTCTTACTAGATATTATAGCTGTATTAAAATCAAGCGCCACTACAAGGCAAAATGAAATATTGTCTTTGATGTCATTGACTTCCTTTTTGCCTTTGATGTCCACCAAATGTCACCAAATTAGGCAAAAGTCTAACGAGAGACAGTAAACATTGAAATACCATCACAGAATCCACTGGGCCCATTTCCCACATAGTCAAACGGTGTATTTGACCTATTCTTGCTCCGTGATAGCTATTTATGTTCATATTCCTTGGAAGTCTACAGCATGCAGGTAATCAAGGTCTGCTGCTTATCTTAAACAGTGTTATCACAAAACATTTTTGGAACAAGGTACTACTGAGAAGAGATTATAACAATTACACATTTCATTTGTCTAAACAATGATCTTTGTATTTCATAATGTATCTATTTTACCCAGAGTATGTTACCTATGTTATAGGTAAATAGATAGATAGATAGATAGATAGATAGATACTTTATTGATCCCCAAGGTAGCACTAGTGGATCCACCTGGTTGTCTGATTTCATTTGATACCTTCTCCTAAATCATAGGAACAGATATTAGCTTCCAAAAGACAATAAAGCTAAATTGTATTGTCTAAATTTTCAAAATGTTTGTCTAAATTAAAGTTATTTATTTGTAACATGTGGAAGACTTCCACCAGACTGTACAATCTTATCGGATAAGGATAAGGATTTTTGTCATGTACTATTAAAATGTTTTCACCCTGAAAGGAGTCTGTGAAAAGGATGCCCCTCATTTTACTTAACACTCAATGAACATTTGGCCTTTTCACAGCATGTTCCAAAGTGTGTTTTTTTTTACCATAGATTTCAATGACATTAACAAGCTTTAGAAAAAAAATCCATGTTCTGTGATTTCCGAGGAGCTAGAATAAATGACATTGTGGCCTCCATTTTCATTCAATCACGCCTTTGATAAGACCGTCTACATTTTCCACTTACGCATGGTGGGTGCGTCTGAAGTCAGAATGGCTGAGTACTCGCAGATAAAAAAAATGTGTAGCCAGAGGCATGAAATGAAAGACTTGAGTTTGAGTGGGAACATCAAGATCTAAGTGTTCAGGGGTTATGTAAGGGTTCAGGGGTTATGTCTTAAAGGGGGATATTAGGACTTAACCAATGATTCTTTACAGTAATGAGGCAATCTCTATGGATAAAACCTGCTTGTTGGCTAAACTAATGCTCTCTGATTGGTGAGCTATGACTGGCTGTATACTATTGGTGGTGCGATGTTGAAATGACACAGTAAGGGGAATGTTACTGGAGTATGCTGCCAAGGAACTATACACTGACACTGTGTGTGTGTGTGTGTGTGTGTGTGTGTGTGTGTGTATGTGTATGTGTATGAGTAAGACTGAGATGTCTGGGGGGAAGCAGTGTGTGTATGTGTGTGTGCATTAGTGCTGTATGGTAAAGTTTATTTATGCTAAAGTACAGTGTAAAAGCCTGTCTCTCAAAGCCTATGTTTACATTAGGGACTGTGTAAGGATCCCAGTGCAAGGTTGGAGTGGGAGGGTGTGTACATTTGTGTGTGTGTCAGTGTGTGTGTGTATGTGTGTGTGTGTGTTGGACATGTACAGTAGGAAGGGGCTGAAGAATGTCTGCATTTTATATAAAGTCAGCAAACAGTATTGAACACACAAATGGACACTTTAGTACTCACCAACATACACACACACACACACATACACACACACACACACACACACACATACACACACACACACACACACACACACACACACACACGTAAAGGCATGCCTGATCTGGTTTTTAGCCTGTCTTCGAGGTTCACTTATCCAGCTGCCTATGATATACATGAAAAACAAACATTTATTTAACAGTGTGTCTCTTCTCACCACTGCTTTAAGAGAGTCCCAGAAAAAAAGCTTGTGGAGAACAAAACATGTGTACGATGAAAGGCCACTGCCGCCCTCCTATTTCACATCATGCCCGTGCTGAATAGAAGAGAACTATTCTCTCTCTCTCTCTCTCTCTCTCTCTCTCTCTCTCTCTCTCTCTC
>JAGFZM010000536.1:0-16724 GCA_017657215.1 Limnothrissa miodon | reverse complement strand
TCTCTCTCTCTCTCTCTCTCTCTCTCTCTCTCTCTCTCTCTCTCTCCCTCCCTCTCTCTCTCTCTGTATTTTTACTGGTGTTCTGAATTGGTTTTCTCAGCTCACTCCTGCTCACTGCTCTCTCTCTCTTTTTCTCATACTGCCTCTATCTCTCCATCATGCTACATTTTTATATTCCTCTTTCTCTCTGTATTGATCTCCCGGCTTCTGAAAGCATAGCTTTCAGCGGCTCATTACTCATGTAGACTGTCTGCCACTCAGAGCAAAGCTCATCTCATCCTCTTCAATCACTCCAGTTCTGAGTTCTGAGAGCACACACACTCTCACACACATACGCATACACTCTCTCTCTCTCTCTCTCTCTCTCTCTCTCTCTGTCTCCCTCCTTGATAATCTGGCCACTCTGTCATTTCTGTACTTATAATCATTTTGTCTTGTTTTCTCTTTTTTCTTTCTCTCTTTCTGCATTCTGTTTTGCTCCAACTTTTCCTATTTTACTCAGCGATTCTATTCAGAATACAGACTTCATTCATTGCAGGGTGTCTGAGGCGTCCCTGGCCATGTCTGACCAATGGTAACTGGGTTTTCTGTGAGTAGTGCAGACATAAACACTGTTCTCTTGTGTCCCTTCTTTGCCTGAATGCTCATTAATTTACCCCCTGCTCCGTGTTTAATTGCTGAACAAAACCGTTGCTCTGCTGCGCTACGCCTATATGGGACATGGCAACAGGATCTAATCACCATCAACGCTGCCTCTGGCCAACAAAAGAGACCGGGGATGGAGGGGATGTGAGAAAGGGGAGAGAAGAATGGATGGAAGGATTGAAGCAATGAAAGATCAACAGCAGAAGTCATGTTACCTTCTCTGCATTACTTTACTTAAAATGACAGTTAGATGGACAGACGGGAGGAGAAGTGAGGAGACAGACAGTCAGGGATGCAGTCAGGCAGATTAACAATTAGACAATCAAGAAAACAGGCACTTAGTTGAGAGAGAAAGGGAGAGAGAGAAGCATGTCAGCAGAGGAAAGAAGCAGGCAGAGAGGAAACCGGAGGGAAGGAGCAAGAGACGCAGGTGCCCACACCTCCTCATGTCCTCTGACGAGAGCCGAGCAACCCACAGGAGAATCCGTCAGAGTGGAGGAGGCACACACACTCAAAGACATGTCACACATGAACAGAGAGAAAGAAAGAGAGAGTGTTTGCATTGGTTGCTGATAAGGAGGGGGATAAAAAAGAATGTCAATGAGACAGAAAGAGAGAGAGAGAGAGAGAAAGAGAGAGCACCCTTTTCACAAGATGAGATGGGAGAAAAACAGATAAAGTGTTAAAGTGTTGAAGACAATGAGAAAGGGATGAAATGAGGGAAAGATGAAAAACAGAGTGATGAGGGAATGAAGAAATAAATGACTGGAGACTGACATGACATGGAGGATAAATGACAGTTGCAACGGTGTATAGCGCGCGAGTGGGGATATGCGTGGGATCATGCCAGTGCGTGCATGCACGCGCACACACTCAAGAAGCCCCTTGCTGTGGATGGCATCATTAACAATGTAACAAAACATTAGAAAAGAAACTCTCTCTCTCTCTCTCTCTCTTTCTCGTGGGCGGTACACCTGGCATTGCCACAAGCCTGTCAATGTGCTGCACTAAAACAGTCAGTCCCGCTGATGCTCACCGGTGCGGCTTGGGTGACAAGCCGTGATTAAATGAGAGCCGAACAACTGCGTCCAACAATAGGGGAAAAAAAAGTAATGAAATGAAAGAAGAAAAGGAAAAAGCCTGCATCGCTCAACAGGTAACTGAAACCCAGAAGCGCTAAGCCCTTTGTTCCCCATCCGTCTGTAGGTTGGCTCCAGCTGTGGGGAGAGTGGAGAAGCGCAAGTGAACAAACACCCCAACTCCCCCACACCACCACCCACCCACCTACCCACCACCTTTACATGCGCCCAGCGCAGCGGAGAGAACCTGATGTGACCGAGAACAAAGGACCAGGGACTGAAATGAGTCTGAACAGGAGGGGAGAAGAGGATTACAAGGTGAGAAGGAGAGAGAGAGAGACAGAGATGGAAAGGAGGTGTGGAGTGTGATGAAAAAAAGACAGTGAGGTGGGAAAGAGACTAATCCTCCCCTGTTCTGATAATGTCTCGCAGTCCGCCTGTCATATGAGTGGGAAGAAGCAAAGAACAGGAAAAAAAGAGACAACGACCTGACAAAAGAAAGAGAGAGAAATTGAGAGAGAGAGACCAAATCTTTAAATCAGGGAAATAAAACAAAGACGTGCACATAATGGAATGGGATATATAAAAGTTTCAGCTGTAGAGAGGCCACGATTTATGTAAATGGACCCATTCCTCAGGCAATTATGTTTCCACTGTTTCCAATTTCGCTTGTAATGTTGCTGGAGCCGAATTAGACAAATTTGTTTTGATTTCCTTGTTTGTGTGAATGCTTCCTTGCTGACATGCATAGTTCTCCAGCAACATAAAGGAATCATAAAGTATTTGCCATCTGTTGAACTACAGGAACTCAGTCACTTATATCATTATGAAAGCAATGAGAGCCTCACATATAGATAGAGGTCTTGTGCAAAACAACAAATTAACTATTATAAGATTATACATTTGAGTGTGTCTGTCTGTATTTCTCTCTTTCTGTACAGTACACACACACACACACACACCTTGCTTGTGTGTGTGCCTATTTATGTCTATGATTGATAAGAGTATAAAGCCACAGCAGCAGCAGTGGATGTGTGTATAGTATGTGCTCCCTCTTTGTGTGTGTCTGTGCGTGTGTGTGTGTGTGTGTGTGTCTCTCTCTCTCTGTGCTCACTCTGGACCATTAGCACAGGAGTGAGTGCCCCTATGTTCGATGTGTTCTTTGCTACAGGCACCTGCACAATAGCTAAGAGGTGCTGCATGGGTGAAAATGTCAGGGGGTGTGGGGGCATCACTGTATGGCATTCATGGGCTTGGGGCACCACAGCAATAGCCTCTTAATTACCTGCATCTTCTGAGGGGCTCTGGCAGGGACACAGTCCTCGTCCGCATGCCACCTTCCGGGTGAGTGCTCGCTCGCTCGGAGGACTGTGCTGCTGGCCGACTGTGGTATTCTTTTTTATTTGAAAGGAAAGGGAGGAAAAAGGCTGTCAAACAAGGAAGGTATGCAGACACATGTGAGCCCGCGCGCACACACACACACACACACAAGCTGTAGATGAAAAGAAATGTGAATGGCACACACAGACACGTGTCTTGCACCCGGCAACAATGGCACTCTGCCCACCACTTGTTCACCAAGGCTGCTGTGCTCATCTGGGGTCTACGCTCGCCTCCTCCTCCTCTCCACTCTACACTCAGACATGCCTTAATCAATACAGTTGACAAAGCCACCATAACAGGACCTCTGTATGGGCTCAGGGGTTAAGTTAAATGACCACACACACACACACACACATGGTGGGGGCAGGGTTGAAACACACCCTGACTGTCTGGCTGTCTGGTGTCGTCTTGCAAATGACTGCGTCATGCACATAATTGATTGTGTTATTGATAATTTGCTGCCCCCACCACATGCCTGCCACTAATGACCTCATAGCACTCATTTGTGTGTTTGCATTAGGGGATGACGGCTCCTGTCTTATTAGTGCATTGATGAATGCCTGTTACAGAACAGGAGGGAGAGGAAGAGGAGGTGGGGATGTAGCAGCCAAGGACTCATCCTCCCCAGCCAGCACCTGTTTCTAACATCTGTTGGGTGTGCCGATAGGAGGGTTCATGTTTGATGATTTTCACTTACTTTTAATTTAATCAACATTTCTACATCTTGAGCTCTTTTCCTTTCCTTCTCTCTCTCGCCTCCTTTCCTCTCCATGTCTCTCTTACTTTCTCTCATTTCTTCTAATCTTTGTTGCCATAGCTGCACAAAGAGTAGGCTATTCTCTAAAGAAACACTGTACAAAGAATGACAAGTGAATGATAATTAATACAAGTGAAAAATTATTAGATACAATTAATATTTGGCAGATAATAGGGCTGTATTTAATTAGAGAATTAAAAATTAGCTTTCAAAAGAGTTTAAAGAGTTTAACTAATTCCTAAGTTGGGACTGGCTGGCTTATGTTTCTGATAATATCAATATATCTGTTTTATGTCTTATTTCAGTTGTTATGGTGACCATAAAAATGGGTACCATCTTTTCCCTTTTTCAAGTATTGAGAGCAAAATTGACACACACACAAACACACACACACACACACACACTGAGAAAAGGCTGAAACTTTTTCTCTTTCTCACTCTACTGACATAGGAGAGAGTGTGTGTGTCGAACTTAAATTTAATGAGCTAACTTTCATATAAACACAATTTTGAAAAGCAGTCTGTGGTGCCTACAAAGGAGGACCTAATTGCATGCGTCAACAGAGGCTTTGTGGGAGCCATAAACACCTTTCATCAGCGCTGCCTCTTCTCTTTGTGTGGACAGAATCACCAATGCCGCCCTGGGAGGAATGAAAATTGGCCTCTCAAATTAACAGCCTATGCAAACACACACACACAAATATCTCTCTCTCTTTCACACATGCAAACACACACACACACACACACTCACACAGACACAAACCTAACTTTTGTTTGGATGGCTGACAGCACAAAGGCCACAGCGCCATGTGAATCGTTAGCCCCAGTTGTGCTCTTGGGGGAACTCCATAGAGACCAAGGCACAGAGAGAGAGAGAACCAGAGAACCTTTGTTCAGCTTTCTGACAGAGACAGTCTCCCTCAGGGACATTGCCAGCACACAAAACACTCAACACTTTTGCTTTCTAGACCTCCGACACACCACACACACACACACACACACACACACACACTCTCTCTCTTACTTTCTTTTTGTATATCTATATGTTTGTGTGTATATACAATAGAATGTATATAACAGGAAATTAATCTTAGAATATATTGAATGAAGCTCTAAATGAAACCTTGAATATATGGAATGAAGCTCTGAATATACTGAATGAACCTTGAATATATTGATTGAACTTCTGAATATATGGAAAGAAACTCTCTTGACTGAGGTCATCGTCGGCACCTTGTATTTTAACCGATTTTGACCTATGCGGATGCGGCGGCGGCGGCAGCAAAAATGGCTGAGTCAGCTCGGAATTTAATTAGCCTACAGCCAGGCAGGTGAAGTGATAGCTTTCTGAATTTGCTGGCTTTACTATGACATGAGTTGAAATATCCCAGTACTATATTGAACTGGAAAACTTTTTTTCTACAGGTTGTACTCCAAGTAACACTAACAGTTTGGAGACTATATCGTCACCTTGAAGATGATGTCTCCATTATTGCAACCTTCATAGCGCTTATGAGTGATAACGACAACAAAATGTTGCTGAAAGAACATTATGAACATTATGAGATTATACACCGGGGCCGTGGTTGAAGTAATGCTGTCTGTTTGAACAACTATCTGCCCTCTCGTAACAGTTCTGCCCCAATTAAA
Source organism: Limnothrissa miodon (assembly GCA_017657215.1). Taxonomy (NCBI): domain Eukaryota; kingdom Metazoa; phylum Chordata; class Actinopteri; order Clupeiformes; family Clupeidae; genus Limnothrissa; species Limnothrissa miodon. Next base: position 11,211 of record JAGFZM010000536.1, on the reverse strand, counting down.
GAGGGACCAGACTTCTTCAGCATGTGAGGGACCGGACTTTTTCAGCATTTGGGGGATTCTGGCCTGCACAAGCATTTGCCAGTGTGGTTATTATCTCTTCATATATATATATATATGCCTCCCTGTCTGTCTCTCCGGGGGGACCAGATGCGACACATTTTGCATGAGCTCCTGTATTCAAATGTGTTTTCTTGCTCTCTGCACTCCTTTACATTAGACCCATGCCATCACACTTCATGAATCACTGAATAAGGCTAGGGCCCTTTTTCGAAAAAAAAAAAAAAAAAAAGACAGAGAGAGAGAGAGAGAGAGAGAGAGAGAGAGACTCAGTCATCTGACATTATTACTGTTTTTTTTTCTTCAATTTCTTTTTTGTTGGAGTGTGGGGGGTGGTGGAGGGGCAAACAACTGACCCTTTGCATTCATGTGGCATCCCATGGATTAGTCTCATAGCCTACAGCCATGGATGGCTGACCACAGCTGTGTTCTGCGCTGGAGGGCAGACTGCACAGAGAAGCAACACAAGAGTTGGAGCAGGAGGCCACAGATATGGGTGCCAGATGGCTAATGTTGCCCAGTCCCCACGTGCGCTCCCATCGCAGGGCCCTGGGATGGCTGTGTGATGTATCGCCAGTCCATGGCCTGCATGTGTGTGTGTGTATGTGCTGGGGGGCAGTGGAGGAGGGATAGGACACAGGATAGGCCTTCCTGTTTGATGTTTTCCCTTCTGTTCAGTGCTTTCTTTCAGAGTCAATGCTACAGTATGTGTTTGTGTGTAAGTGTGAGTTTTTTGTGTTTGCATGCATGTGCATTCATGTTTGTCTGTGTATGTGTTGGTGAAACAGAGAGAGAGAGAGAGAGAGAGAGAGAAAGACTATGTACAATGTGTGTCTGTATATATGTGTGTGTGTTTGTGAGTGTGTTTAACTATGCATACAGTGCATGACTCTCACAGTCGAGGGGAGAGGGGGGGCCATTGGGTGGCAGGATGCCCATATAGGCACATCCCCCATTGTTTTCCCCTCCGCAATGCGTCAATGCGTCTCTCTCTCTCTGTCTCTCTCTGGAACTCCCAGGTTGGTGTCATCCCCCCTCCCCCACCATCCCATCCTTCCATCCACTGACGCTTGTGTGTCTCCTGTCAGGGATGACCTTATAAGTCAGATGAGCTAAGGCCCTGGCCTTGGCCTTTAACCTTGTTTGCCCTCCCCACCATAGAAAGCAGTGTGTGTGTGTATGTGTGTGTGTGTGTGTGTATGAGAGAGAGAGAGAGAGAGAAGGAGAGAGTGCTTTCAGACAAGGTCTTCTGTTGACCAAACACACCCACAAGCATGTGTGTGGGTGCATAGGCACGCACTAATACACACACACACACACAGTTTGTGTGTTGAACATATACAGCTTGTATACAGACAGCATTGTATATATGGATCACTGGAATTTTTAGTTCTGCTGTTTACACATATTCTCATAAGCCACCTAAAAGACCACAAGCCACCCACATCTGGGTATATATTAGCAGAATACACAACACACACAGATATAAACACAAACACTCACACACACTTACCCTAATGCCCACAAGCAGACAGAAATATCATGTATGGACAATGTGGACTTGCAAAAACACACACTCACAGATACATACACACGCACACAGACACACACTTCTAAAATAAACACAAAAAAGATGCGGGGATAGGATTTGTATTATAGGGAACGTGAACATCTACGTTAAACTATCTCAGTCTTTCACTCAAAGCTCATGGAAACAAAAGCACACACACACACACACAGACTCTCTGTCTCTCAGTCACACACACACACACAAGTGGAAATGATATGATATGGTGAGAGCAGCCAGCTCGTCACGTCCCCCTTAATATCCTTTAATTCACTTTTGCACTGATAAAAATAAGCGCGTGCCTTCTCTTGCACCTCCTAAATCACACTCTATCACATCAGACAGGCAAACCACTAACCCCCCACCCCTCCATCCCCCCACCTTCCCTCTCTTCCCAGACTATTCTCTCCATCATCTCTCCTCTATTAGAGCCATCATCATATTCATCTCTCTATCTCTCTCTCCCTCTGTCTACATGTTAGTCTTTCCAGACACTCTCCGTAATCCCTCTCATTTATTTACCTCTCTTTCATCTATTCATATCATTTCTCTCCCTCTTTCTCTCCCTCTCTCATTTTTTCTCTCTCCATCCTCTCCATCTCCCATATCTCTCTATCTATCTGTCTACCTCTCTGTCTAGCTAGCTGTCTTTCTTCACATGGCCAACATCCCAGAAACAACGAGACCTGAAGGTAGACCCTCCCTTAGGGAGCGCTCGCTGTTTATCCGTCAGCCACTGTTAATGTTATTCTGCGGTTTATGCGCATACTAATTGGAATGGAGTGCGGCGTTGAGAGGGGAAGAACCGGACACTCGGTCAACAAACAGAGCTGTGCAACGATGGCGGTGCGGTGCGGGGCACGGGAGAGTCGGTGCTGGACAAAGTCGACAACAAAGCCAGGGGTTGCGTAAGCCAAATCACCTCCGCCTCTGACCCCCCTGAGGTTCTTACACAGCCTTTGCGTCAGGCTTGTGTGCCTCTGAAGCTGTGCGTGTGTGCGCATGTGTGTGTGTGAGATTTTGTTTAAAAAATCGTTGAGTTGCTGCTGAGTGGATTCTTGCATACATTCAGCTTAGAAAGACACACACACACACACACACACACAGACACAATGCCAGTCTGTTGCTCTAGTTGTAGTGACCACAGCTCTTTGTTTAACAAGGCCATTATTCAGCGGCCGGTGTCAGATTCCAGAGAATCTAATTAAAGCAAACAGAGGAGATCACAAGATCAGTACACACACACACACACACACAGCCAGTAAATTAAGGAGCAGACAGACCCTGTTGTTAGCGTCATTCCTTTCCATTCATAGTATGTCAGTTTTATATTGCTGTGCCAAATAAGCAACTGTGTTTAGGATGGCATGATGCTGCCAGGGGTTGTTTTCAGATTCCGCTTTAGGAAAGTTCCTTTCTTTATGAAATGACCCAGAAATATTTTGTAGTAAAGACCATTCCAATTCTATAAATGCTATGAAGTGCGCTTTTGCCCTTTCTTTTCAGAACTTCTTTAGGATAGTGTACATTGGTGGCAAGAGGTATCTTTTGAAGCCCCACAATTCCTTGCACTTTGAAACAACCTCCAATCAACTTGGCACAGATCTATAACACTCACCTTCATGTATTTGTAAGTGGATTCGGATTCTTTAAAAATCATTCTTGTCTTTGCCTAAGTCCTATCTTTCCTTGACCTCCCGATGTTTTCTTACAAGGTCAAGGTCAAGTGGATAGTGAATGAAGATAGAAGAGACTATCCGTAAAGGGCCAGGGTCTCAGGAGAGCCAAGGATGCGCGGCCTGTTCTATGAGCATGAAACTGCCATTAAATCTCTGCATCAGTGTTATTCTCCTGTACTAGACAATGTGGACTTTGAGGTCACCTTTCCTCCATCCTCTAACCATAATTCCATCACGCCGTCTGGTATGATGTCTCCCTGGTCCTCTTGTATACTGTATGGTCCTCCAACCTCTCTAGCTGCTCCATCTTGTTACAGTTTGGTGTACAGTTTTACACATAATGCCTAATAACTCCTCTCAGCTGCAGTAAAACAAGCATCAATGACAGCCTCTTATGGCTAACTGCATTTCTAAAGTGCTTACCGCAATAAATAATCTTATCTCCAGTTGGTTTCTGTCTTTATGCCCCGGAAGCAGGCTGATTTACATGTCTACTCCTTCACTCCCTTCAATCAACAGTCTGTTGGTCCCTTGCTCAAAAACCTGGATACTCTATTGTCAACGCATTATTCTCCGCCTTCACAACCACTCCCCCTCTTGATGCCAGGGTATATGGCTCAGTGTGTGAAAACTCTAAATAAAGAGTCATACAGTAACATTAACCACAAAATAATTCACATTTAGGTCATATGGATCGTTTGAATATTTGAAATCACCAGCAATACACTGATGTGCTTTATACAGTTAAATGTGTGCAATGAGACACAAAGTGCAAACCAGAAAATTAGCTTAAACTACGGTCATAAATGTATACCACAAAAACTTTAAAGGCCTTTGGTATACGCATTGGCTTTGCATGTTAGCAACTATAAAAAAGTGTCAGTGTCAATCCTTTACTGCTTACTGAGTCATTTTGATAAATAATCTTGTATTGGGAGGTGCTGTGACTCAGTGGGCTAAGGCGTCATGCCATGACTCCGGCGACGTGGGTTCGATTCCGACCTGTGGTTCTTTGCCAATCCTGCCCCATTTCTCTCTCCCATTCATTTCCTGTCTGTCTCTCCATTGTCACTATCCGAATAAAAGGCAAAAAGCCCCCAAAAATATCTTTAAAAAAATGTTGTATTGACTCATCAAAGCCCTGAATCTACTGTAGTTGATGGAGGCAGGGCAGTCACAAATAGAAGCTTGAGATTGAGAAGCTTGAGATTGAGGCTTGGTGCATCTACATGGTTAATGTGGTTCAGATTTCAGACAACCTGCCCCCACCACGGAGGAAAAAAAGGCTCCATCTCGGAGGCAAAGGCTTGGTGTCTGCTCCCCTTTGGCCGACTCAATGTATGTTATTCTATGTGGGCCTGAGAAAACAGAGCGGCAGGGCGAAAGGGAGAGCTGAAAGAACGGGAGGGAAAGGAGGGTGGGAGAAAGGGGTGGGGAAGAGGAGGAAAACATCCCTATCAGAGGTATGCGGCGCAGACGGGAGGGCTAATTTCTCATACGGTGTGCCAAACAAAATGTCTTTGTGTTTAAAAACCTCTCCTCCGCAACTCTACACTTTCATAAGAGAGAGAGAGAGAGAGAGAGTCCACGCCACCGAGCACCTTTGCAGACGGTCACGTTTTGTTATTGTTCACAAGGGGTCATTGGCTTTTACGGACCTGCTTTGGGCCGGCGGGGCGTCCTCCTCTGACATTGCATGCACCAAGTGACCGCAGCTGGTCCAAGCTGGTAGCAACACCCCAGATGGCCTTTTTGGGAGCGGCAGGACTGTTTGGGTTATCGTATATGCTGAGGGAGTGATCTCATGGGAGGCTTATGCACACACACACATACATTCACTTACACAGGAGGAGGACGTGCTTAGATAGACAAACTCTCCAACACACACACTTTTATCACACCCATGTGTGAGTGTGTATGTGTATGTGCGTGTGTGTTTGTGTGGTTAAGTAAGGTCAAGAGGAAGGCTATGTGAAGGCCAGTGGCAGGGCTATAGAGTGTGCCTGTGTTAGTGTGTTATCAGAACCTCTTGAGCCCTGATCATCCTGTCAGGAGGGAAATAGACTGCTGGACTTGGAGAAAGGAACAGAGAAAGATTGTGTAAAGGGAAGATATAACATGGTGCGTGTGTGTATATGTCTCTGTGTGTGTGTGTGGGCGAGAGAGATTGTGTGAATTGTGAATTGAGTATATCTGTGTCCAACACAGACAACATTTTATGCGTGAATGTGTGTGCCTGCATGCAGGCATGTGTTAGTATGTGTTTGTGTGTGTGTGTGTGTGTCTGAGAAAGCAATATAGTGTCCAATGGCTCTCACCTAGAATCACTGAAGAGTCTTGGCACGTTCTCCATCTCGATAGCACATTCTCCCAGCGCTGTTTGCTTCAATGTTCCGTGACCCCTAGCCATACTCTCTTCTCTCTTTCACTCCTTTTCTGTTTTCTCTCCATCCCTCTTCGCCTGCACCCTAACCTCACTCTTTTTTTCCATCTCTCTCTCTTTCTCTCTCGCCCACTTTCTCTCACCTTCCACTCCCATCTGCCCTCCGCACTCTCTCACCCTCACCCTCTCTCTCTCTCTCTCTCTCTCTCTCTCTTTCTTTCTTCAGCACTCCATCACCTTTTACCCTCCCCCCTCTTTGTCCTCCCTCTTCATGCGGGTCCTGGGTCCATATAAATCAGGCAGCTCTCTCTCCCTCTCCCTTTCTCTCCGACTGCAATGCAGGGGCTTTAAACTGCTTTTTATTCCCGGGACCTGCAACTGGAGCGGGTCCAGTTTGTGATTATGGAAGGCACTCAGTGAATCCCTGCGGCTGGCTAACGTCTGTGTTTAAATCAGGCACGCCGGCCAAGGAACAGGAGGTGACTACAAACAGAGATGGCCAGAGACAGGCTCACCAGGCAGACGGGAGGTTCCCTATTGTGTGTGTGTGTGTGTGTGTGTATGTGTGTGATGGTATATGTGTGCCTCTGAGAGTACAGGGAAAATGGAGTGTGTTTGCATCAGGGCAAAGAAAAGTGAGTGGAATGTTGCCTATGTATTATTCAGAGCTTAAAGGGTGTATTGCAAGGTTCAATGAGTAGTGAGTTTGCGCTACTTTCTTGTTGTTAATAAACATTTAAACAGTTATCCATTGTTTTTAATGATGTTGGGTATCACAAAACTGTATATTTTATGAAAAAGTGGGTGTGTTAAACGGCAATTTCTGATGGTTCTAATTTCCCACCAATGTTCAATTACGGAACGTTGGGTATAGACAGACCAAAGCTTGCCACCGCGCGACCATTGAAACTAATGAGTTCGAGACAAATGACATGGGAAGTTTCACAGTAATTAAGCACAGACAAAAGGTACATATCTATACATCTACATGTCTATCGACATATAGCGGTATTTATGACAATCAATCACGAAACGTAGTTATCAATATCACGCTGATAACAAATTTTGAAGACATTGCCAGCCTCTGTGGGGTCAATGTTTACAATGCATAAGTATACTGTACAGTCTCAGAACTCTCAGCGGTTGCATTATCTCCCTTTTGCGTTGTGTAATAAACACATGCAGTCATTACTCCTTTTGGCTCCAAGCCATTTATTAGTAATCTCACAGCTTTGTGGATAACGTTAGTTCCAAAGTAGTGTGAAAAGTAGCTACCACAGACTGGTAACTGGTTTTTTTTTTAAATAAGACAATATAAACACATGTACCTAATAACAACAGGATTCATAAATGTCTCACGGCTTCGTGGGTACTTCCCAAGTAGCTAAACAGAAAGATGAAGTCTCTTTCACTGCCACAGTTTAGCCTACATCAATGCCATAGTTAGCTGGTCTACCAGATTAGCAATAACAACATCATACCAAACAGCGAATGATAAAACGATAACGGTGTCTAAAGCATCTCATTAAATACGAACACTCCACTTGCACAAAACCCTTTGTAAAATGAATGGCTTTGTAATAACAATAAGTTATTCCACTATTTAGGTGGAGCTCATTGTAGGCAACTTCAATTTACCAGAGGCTACTGTAGACTGGTTCATATCAGAGAAAATATCTTCACTAGTCAGTAGTGGACGTAGTCTACACTGAACAAAGAAATTAGCTTCCATATAACTAATGGCAAGTGGAATATTTAACCCATTACACCAGTTTACTCAGCAGACAAGAACATTTGCAACATTTGGGTAAGAAGTGAACATTTTGGAGCCAGTAGGCTACCTTCAATGCTTGTCACAACTCTCCACTCGTTCTCATCTGTCCACGCATTTAACTGGCTTTGATGGCCACCAATTCTTGCCAATTCCTCATTTAGACGCTCATGTCGGACTGTTTAAAAGTTGTATGGCTGTGGGACATCATATAAGATGTTTGAGGTTCTTGAAACCTCTTCCCCTTCCCAGTTGCTTGCCACTGTTTTAGTGCCACCTTCCTCCAAGTATAGCCAACGTTACGTCATCACCGAATTCGAATGAAAAACTACAGTATCGCCAACAATTTTTAAAAAAATTTTAAAAAATGAACTTTTCAACTAATTTACAGATATTTCAAAATTTAAATACATATGAGTGCTTTATGTACCTATTTATCCACAGTGGTGGTCAACCTTGAAGTAGCACTTTAAGGAGAATAAACAATTTAAATGAAGGGAAAGTGTACTGTCCTTTGTGGATCACATTGTGGAAATTGCTCAAAAAGTCTTTGTTGGTGTTATGAGTTTGGTCTGTTTTACAAATAAAAAATGCTTTGTTTGAAGCAGGATGTCTGATGCACTGATAGTGGACTACATTTACAGTGGCAATGTTTTTGTCATTAATAAAGCTTCATTAATCAATGTTACAGTTTTCACATTTGCTTAAACACATTTTCTGAAAACCTCCCATCAATCTCTCAAAACTGTAAACACAAATCCAAAATGTCAAACTAGATTCCAGAAATATGTGTGTCCAATCGTCCAACCGTGTCCAATAGAATGCAGTGCAATACAATGCAATACAGCGGTCTTTAGAGGGAGCTCGTGAGAGAGAAAAACCGAACGTTGCTTAGCCCCTCTTTAACATGGTAACTTGTAACACGAACCTCTATCTGCTAGGATGGTCAGTGAATGACCACTGCCCAAAACTGCACACACAACATTTCCTAAAATTCCCACAGTTGGTCAACATGGTTATTGCACAACTAGAGACTCTCTGTTAACTTGTTACTTCTAAATTGCATACAAAAACTGCATTAATTGTATATAGATTTTCTTATGAAATGTACCCAAAAAGTTTCCACAAAAGTAAACACTTTAACCCAGGAAATCAATGACAAAAACGTTACGGATACTAACGTATCCTCGGTTCTCTGAGTGAGAAGCCGAAACGTACGAGTGGATGATGCCTATCATCTCCTGCTTTTCTGAAGTCATTTTAAACCAACCTTTTGAAAAAAGGGCCGTAAGCGCACTGACGCGCGCAGGCAACTACTTAGACAGCCCTGCGTGACGTCAGAAAGTCTATATATTGACTGCGCTTACGCTTCAGGTCCTCTTTGCCAAGCTCGCCAGCGTCGGCGATTGAGGCCCGAAGCGTACGTTTCGGCTTCTCATTCAGAGAACCGAGGATACGTTAGTATCCGTAACGTTCTCTTTCGTTTCGAAGCCGAAACGTACGAGTGGATCACTACAACCAAGCCTCAAGAGCCCTACACCGAGGAGCCCGAGGTGGGAGGATCCATGGGACCGCCGCCGGGCCCAGAGAGAACACTCTCTGCTACACCCGGCCTGGTGACGTCCAATGCGTAAAAACGCGCGAAGGTGTTGCCTGAGGCCCACGAAGCGCTCAAGCAGATATCCTTCAGGGGGACGCCCTTCCAGAAGGCCCAAGAAGCCGCCACTCCACGGGTGGAGTGCGCCCTGACATGAACAGGCGGAGGAACACCCGCCGCCTCATATGCCAGACGTATGGCTTCTGTAAGCCAATGCGACATGCGTTGGGTAGACAAGGCCTGACCCTTGGCACGCTCGCCATGGCAGACGAACAACTGGTTCGTCTTCCTGATGCTCTGCGTACGCGTCAAGTAGGCACGAAGCGCTCTGACTTGGCACAGAGTAACGGGCACAGAACTGCCCGTCTCAGGAAGGGCTGCGAGCTCAATGACCCTCGAACGAGGGTCAGTAGACAGCACTTTCGGGCGAGAAAAGGGATTCGGCCGCAGCGTGACCCGCGCGTCACCTTGCGTGAACTCAAGACAGTCAGGACTGACCGACAAGGCAGTCAGATCGCTGACGCGCTTCACCGAGACCAGGGCGAGCAGAAGCGCAGTCTTAAGGGAAAGCATCTTTAGACTGGCACTCGACAGAGGGTCAAAGGGCGTGAGGGCCAGTCCACGTAGGACGGTGGCCAGGTCCCAAGTAGGGACCGAAGGGGAGGCAGAGGGGCGGAGCCGTCTGATGCCCTTCATGAAGCGCGACGCAAGGGGGTGAGCGCCTGGGGAAACGCCAGCATAGCCAACATGGCAAGCTGAGATGGCTGCGAGGTACACCTTCAAAGTAGAGGGTGAACGACCCTGATCAAATAGGTGCTGCAGAAAAGCAAGCACCTCCCCAATAGGGCAGACTAGAGGATCACAGCCTCTGTCTCTGCACCACGTGCTGAATACGCGCCACTTCAGTGTATACAACGACCTAGTGGACGTAGCTCTAGCAGCCTGGACGGTCTCTATCACTGCGTCTGACAGGCCGCTCTCTAGGAGACGCGCCCGTTCAGGGGCCAAGCCGTCAGTCTCCACGCTTCCGGCTTGGGGTGCCACAGCGACCCGTGAGCCTGCGACAGGAGGTCTCTCCTCAGAGGGAGAGTCCACGGCTGGCCGTCTAACAGTGAGACCAGATCTGAGAACCAGCTCTGAGATGGCCAATTGGGGGCGATCAGAATCACCCTGTGCGCCCCCGCTCTGATCCTGGCCAACACCTGACGCATCAGAGGAAGGGGGGGAAAAGCGTAGAGCAGACCGCGCGGCCACGGGTGTGCCAGCGCGTCTGACCCTAGCGGCGCATCTCGTTCCAGCGAAAACCACGCTGGGCAATGAGCGTTCTCTCTCGAGGCGAACAGATCGACTCGTGCCCGCCCGAAGCGGGACCAAAGGCTGTGCACCACGGCTGGGCAGAGGCGCCAGTCGGTTGCACGCGGAACACCCCTGGAGAGGAGGTCCGCGCTTGTGTTGCGAACACCTGGCAAGTGCGCCGCCCTGATCGACAGGAAGTGGCGAGAGGCCCAGGTGAGCAGTTTTTACGCCAGGCGAAACAGGTCCGGAGAGCGCGTGCCGCCCTGGCGATTGATATACGCCACAACAGTGGTGTTGTCTGTGCGCACGAGAACGTGTTCTCCTCTGAGAAGAGGGAGAAACTCCTTCAGAGCGCAGAAGACAGCAAGGAGTTCCAACACATTGATGTGTAATCTCCTGGAGGCTGTGCCCCATATCCCCCTGGCGGGCGACCGCAGCAAACGGCGCCCCAGCCTGTTTTGGACGCATCGGTGGTCACCGTCATGCGTCTGGCTATAGCACCCAAGGCGCCGCCTCCGGTGAAGGAGGACGGCCTGCGCCAATGCGCGAGGGCTAGCCACATGCGTCTGGACACTAAAATCTGACGGGCGGGGTTCGACCTGGAGGATACACCTAGCTCCGCTAAGGCGAGCTGCAGCGGGCGTAAGTGTAAAAGGCCGAGTGGGACAGCGCCGCCTGCGGCGCATAGGAGGCCCGTCAGTCTGAGACACAGCCTGGCCGAAACGCAGGCACCGAGTCTGAAATGGCGTAGACACGCCCTGACGTCCTGAAGCCTCTTTGGTGTGAGCGTCGCTCTCATCGAGCGTGAGTTCAGCCTCACGCCCAAGAACTCGACCTCCTGGGAGGGAGAGAGCATGCACT
>JAGFZM010000534.1:102225-126512 GCA_017657215.1 Limnothrissa miodon | reverse complement strand
TTTGCCTCATTTCTCCCCTTGAGCTGATCTGTGCAATGCTTGTGCGTGGATGAGAGGGCTCAAGCATCATGATGCTGCATTGCATGTCCATCATACATCCTGGGTTAATTAGGACATAAAGGTCATGGAAAACGTGTTTCCATTCTTAAAGGAATAGGCCACCCCAAAACGAAATTTAGTCTCTTACCGTATTCCCCTGAGTTGGATAAGTGAGCAAAAGTGTTTTTCATTCAGCCCTGTGGTTGTCCTGTATCCAGAAGCGCAGCGTTAGCTTAGCTTAGCATAGATCGCTGTAACTGGGAGTTGCCAATTAGCCAGTCTTCTCAAAATAGTCATAAATGAACTCGGGATTTTTCCTAATTTCGTTGTTTCACCTGTACATTCAAAGCGAGTACAAATACCAATGGCATTATCACAAATTGGGTTTGTCTAGGAGTGACAAAGTCTTGGGACTATATTTTCGGGCAAATCAGCCACAGTCACGCCGGTGTGTTTACGGAAGTTGGGGTTTTCAGGGTCTACGCATATCAGCGGTGCTTTAGCTGTGCTTGAAAAACACTTTTGCTCACTTATCCAACTCAGGGGAATACGGTAAGAGACTAAATTTCGTTTTGGGGTGGCCTATTCCTTTAAATGAACCCCCACTGTCTCGGCCCCACCCAAAATTGCCCAAAACAAGAACTAAAATGACCTTTAGATCTCATTCGTATTAGGTGTGTCAATTCTAATTCTATTCTAAATATCCATGCTGGAGATGAGGTCAGCGTTAGAAATAGGCTGTGTTTGTCTGCTGTAATTGTTAAAAATGAAAAGAAAAAAAATGGCTTCTGGATACAAGGCTTTTGCCTTCGGGATCCAAAAAACTGTTGCTTTTGCACACACTGATCACACATGAGTATGTATAAGAAGGAAAAAGGCATCAATCCTAAATTACAGTCAATAGGCCTAATTTAGTCAGGAAATCCATTGGGGTTGAACAGGATTGGGCTTAATTTGAATGTGTCCGTCAGGTTACAGCAAACAGATAGCATTTTAAGGATGGCCTGAGCTGCTGTGCGTGAGGAATAGCTCAGCCGTGTTGTCTGTGGAAATACAAAGGGCATGGCGTCTAGTTTTCCTAGACCAAAGATGGGAATGGGAGTAAAGCTTAGAGTCGCTTCCCTCCCCAACGCCTCTCTGCTCAGTATAAGTTAAGTTAAGTTAAATCACTTTTATTGTCAATTTCTCTACATATACTGGACATACAGAGGAATCGAAATTACGTTTCTAGCTATTCCACAGTGATGCGCACGGTCAGGAGAGCCAGAGGCCGCTGCGTATCCACGCGCCGCCTACCCATTCACACACAGTCATACACCAGTGGAGGGGATTACCATGCAAGGCTCCAGCCTGCCACCAGGAGCAATAATCAATCAAGTGCAGATCTAAAGCAGGAAAGAAATGAGTGGAGATGGCAGAATTCAAATCTGCTACTTACTGTAAGTTGGTGTGGAAAGCCCTTGGGGTTTTAAGTGGCTGAATCCCTCTGTGGTTCACTCAGGGGAGTGTGAAGTTTGGAATAATTGCTGCTTCCGCCAAAAGACTGGAATGTGCCACGATGTGTCTGATAAAGCTGGTGTCAATGAGATGTATGAGATTATATGTGAGAAAAGGAGCCAGTATGAAGAAAAAGGAGACTCGTGAAATCTAGTCTTATTAAAGAACACATGGCTCTTGTTGTTTAGAGAGATGTTTTGACATGTGCAGAGAAGATACGACTGGTTTGATTGCTTCTACTTTAACTGGATTCTCAGTTCTGCTCTGGTCAATTGCTTGTGTCTGTCCCTGTCTATTTCGGGCATATCCTGTTTTCCTTTACTTTCCCCCTCCTTCACTAATAACCATGGCAACTAGTGTCTGTCTGATGAGGGGCAGAGAGGCTTCCTGTTGAGCTGACGGTGGTTTGGATGGACATCCAGGTCTGTGGCGAGGCTGAGCCATCTGAGTGAGGGATGGCTTGTGGCAGTGTGTGTCTGCCTCCTCTGTCACAGCAAACCATTCGGTGGGAAATCACCTGTTTTTGTTGACATCTACACAGGGTCTTTCTTCATCTCAATAGCAGAAGAATACAATAGGATGCAACGGAAATGTGGTTTCCAGACGCCTCAAGATGAAAGCATTTTGTCCTTTAAAGCCTTGCTACACAAACATGCCTCAATATCAGCCTACATTAGCATTAGTTTCCAGAACGAGCCCATCATGTCTGTCTGCATACATTTCCTTACAGAAATTTGTATTATTGAACCATTTTTTGTGTGTAGTTCAGTATGATTCAAAAACATTATCTGTCCCTTCAACAGTCCTCTAAGAATGTATTATGGTGACAGTCTGGATGTTCTTTTTACCTTTGTCCTTTCCTGCATTTGCTTTATTTACCTTTCTTTGGTTTGATCTTTGTTTTGTTAGTTTTTTTTTTTTTGTTTTTGTTCTTTTTTTTGTCATGACGTTTGCTTCTAATGCAATGTTGTGGTGACATTAACTAACTAACATCATTAAAGCTGTGCTGTCCCGGGAAACATTGCAACAGATGTCAGTCAATGCCTTTGACGCACAAGCCATTTTTTTTTTCAGTGCAATGTTTTCATGATTTGTATCAAGTGAGTTTGGTGATGAAAGAATGATTGGATGAATGAATGATGATGCTGCTGAAGGTTTGCAAACAATCAAAATCTGTGGGCACAGAGAGATGGAGGTGAATTGTAAAAGCATCTGTACAAGGGAATCTGTCAATAAATAAAGGCCACATGACCATTTTCACTGTTTGTTTTCCTCATTTTATTCAGAACAGTCTCAGCACAGTAGCTTTATCATGTTGGTGGCATCCATCAGGGTAGAGCAGTAAGTAATGCTCATGTCATGCAGAAATGGTAAGAAAAATTGTTGGCATGACAACTTCCTCAGTTCCCATTTACAGAGCCAGTGTGGGTGTGTATTGATGTGTCTGCGAGACCTAGATCGTGTGTAGGCTTGCAGCCATTTGTCTGTTTTATTTAGGTCAATCAGAAGTCTGTGCTATAGGTACACTAGGTTGTTTTGCTATGCGAGTATTTTCTTTTTAAGCAGAAATGAATCTCTGAATGGAGTAAGTCCTTTTGATTTTTATTAACAGACTATATGCTTGTTGTAAGTCAGTTGCACACATCAATGAATTAACTTTATTTTTTGATCAAGTCACTGTGGCATCAGAGAGCGCACACTGTTTAAGTCTTAATTGAAGTTACTTTCAAGATGCACCATTTCATACCCATTCAAATCATCTGCTTTTTAATTATTTGCCAATTGACATCACTTAATCTACACGTCACAATGGGTTCATATGATTTTGTTATTCAGAAAATGTTCTCGCTGTCCCCCCCCCCTCTTACATAACACAAAAAAAAAAAAATATATAAAAAAAAAAAAATTATATATATACATATGCTAGGAGGCTTGTCATAAAGGCTTTAACTATTTTCACGCAATGAGGGCATTCTTATTTAAAAGTAGGAGCTTGGAGTTTAGAGGGACATGCAAAGCCATATCCATTATAGTCATATTAGCAATAAAGTAAGCTGGAGATGGAGGCATCTCATTAAATGTCGGGGTGTAAGACGGGCTTGATTTAGATCCGGGTGACATTTAATGACCGCCGACTGAATGGCAATCGAGTTCAATTCATGTGGAATGCAGAAGACGACGTGTGATCTATATTTGATTTTTTTTTTTTTTTCCTTCCAAAGGGAGACGCATTGATAATTTGTCATCATCGGTGCGATCACTGTCTGAAAAAAAGTCACATCAATTTCTTCCAGCCTACTGATGAAGCTGTGGTGCCTGGCTTGGCTGTAGATAGTGATGGCAAGATGAAGCTTGGTTGAAACTTTTCAGAAGATGTGTTGCGTCTTTATAGTGGAGATGCCCCGCCAAAATCAAACCCCATTTTGAAGCGGTAGCACCACAAATGAAACTTCCAATGTCATGTCATGTGATCTCTCCATTTTGACACAAGCATCTATGTGGCATGTGACATACTCGCTACACACTTCGAAGCCATCACTAGCTATGGAGCTGTGGACAACATTGACTCCCATTCTCTACAGTCCATTGTGTTCTGTCGAGGGATAACAATAACTTCAGGCATTCAAACATTCACTTAAAGAGGCATCCAACGGGTTTGTGTTTCAGACTAGGGTTGAATACACTACCAAGGCCAAACAGACTGGTTTAAAAGCATTCAATTAAATTAAATTCTACTTTATTTGTAATGCATTATACAAAAGACATGTCTCAGCGCCAAATGAGGGCAAGGATTTTTTTAACCATAACAAGGAAAAAAAAATGATAGGTTTTTTTACCTATCATTTTTTTTTCCTTGTTATGGTTTAGGATGAAACCTTGGGCACTTCCACGGTAAATGATCAGATAAAAGCATAATTTGATCTTTTATACCACCTTGTATGAGTGGTGACACAAGAATGTAACCTCTCAAACACGAGGCAAGAATTCCCCAGGACAGGTTATTTGAAGTTGTGTCAATGTACGTTGTTTAAGCTGTCAAAAGGCATGTGACCTGGGGTTAAGGTGTCAGCTCTGTTCAGTGTTGTGGTGTCTGTGACACCCCTTTCATGTTCGTGCTTTGTGGATTATGCAGCAGTCATTTGTTTGATCTCAACTTTCTCCCCTTAACAATGTGAAAAACTGAAATATGGCGAATGCATTGGTAATTCAGAGCGTAGTTCTGCTGCAACTGGGTATCTCGCAATCACCACCCAGAGATCCATGAAAATGTGCTGAGTGAGCCAGGCTCTCTATTCCACCACTCCAGCCTGTCTGAGCGGTTAACCACCGCACCAGTGTGTGTTGTGTGCTCAAGAAAAGCCCTCTGGGCCCCAGCGAAATATATCTGGAGCGGCAACGACAGCACCCATTACACACACACACAGCTGATGAAACGGCACACACTGGATGCATAGATGAAATTCAGCTAAACACTGATAAAAAGTGTTTCCACTCCAGTGGACAGCCTGCGTCTGGCTTGTGATTTGGAGTGGAAAAAGTAGGTGTCCTAATCTGACAGTGCCAGGGAAAAAGCAAGCCAGCCATGGATTCCAGCAAGATCATATCTGTGGTGATGAGCGAATGCTATGCTCGACTGTTATGTTACTCGGACTGCAGAGTATTGCAGTATGGCTTTGCAGTAAGGTCACTTGATTAACATAACAAGGAGCCCTTCGATGTTAAAGGCACAGTACATGAACTATAAGGAAAGGCAAGTGATTTAGGGTATGATTTAAAGGCCCACTATGCAACATTTTTCATTTAATTAATTCGTTTCATACTATTTAGGATGCTAAAATGAGCCATTACACGCCGAACGAACGGTGTAGAATGCGCCACCGTGGCCAATAGCGGTAGATACAGCACTTGCAATGTTCAGCAGCGCGGACCGCCTCCAATAGAATGCAGTGCCATGCAATGCAATAAAGCGGTCTTTAGAGGGAGCTTGTGAGAGAGAAAAACAGAATGTTGCTTAGCCCCTCTTTAACTTTAATTGAGTAGTGGTGTAAATGGCAACACTAGACAGACAGGCCAATATGATGTTCAAGAGATGCAGCAGGTAGGACTGGACACGTATGTGATTGGACAGTCTAGCTAGGGAAAACCAGCAAGGTCAAATCTAGATAGAAGCAGTGAGCAATCTACACATCTGACTCGTCCACTGAAAGACTGATTAAGCCTACGGGAACAGTAAGTTACTTACTTGTGAATGACAACTCTACACAGATTCATTTCTACACATCCCAAGCCCTTACTGCACAGGACAGACTAAGCAGACGAAGTGACCTAGAAATTGATTTTTTTTTTCACTCTCTCTCCTCTAGAAATCATTAAAATTCTAACAGTGCAGTCGCCCCAAGTTGGTGCTCTAATGGCAAGTCTTTGGGGCGGACGTTCTGTTTTCATTGACCACGTCTCTAATAAAGGCCCAGATCCCTATCGGTGGGCCTCGGACCCCTGTCACTAGCAGAACAGATGAGCAGGCTGGAGCGGGGAGAAGAAGCCCTATTCTATCAGCACGATCGATCAGATAGGAGGAGCGCTAGCGGGCACAGGTGCACAGTTCCATTTGCAGCCCTTGGAGCTCAGGAAGAAATGGCCACAAGAAGCCAAAGCAGCTCCCTCACTGCCATGGTTCACAGGGATATTTCTCTCATGGTGACCTTAATGAGAGTTTACTATTGTGTGGAGTTGTGTTGTGTTTATGGTTAATGACTCATTTTAATGCTGGTTGCTGACTGTCGTGCCCATGAGGTGGTGGTGGTGGATCCGCAGTGAGCCGCTTCTCTGTAGGGCCTGTGTGACCGCGGCAGAGGGCGGCTGTGTGGTGCTCCGGGGGAGGGGAGGGCTGGAGAGACGGGGATGCTGATGCTGTGTCCCCAGTGTGTGTCTGATGCTGTGTCCCATAATAACCCCGGGAAGGAGCCAGACCCAGCTCCATTTTCAGCCAGCAAGCTATGTGGGGCATGGTGAGGAGGAAAACGCCATGGTCTTTAGACACCCCCCCCCCCCCACACACACACACACACACACACCCATTACAGACACAGACACATACGCACGCACATACTGAATGTACCCCAGCAAATACATAAATACAATGTAAAACAAAAACAGAGTGTGTGCTGTCTGTGCCGAGGCCATGCGTGTGTGGCAGTGTGGAAAAGAAGAGCAGTATATGAGAGGAGAGGACATAGGAAGTGGAAAGGAAGAGGAGGAAGTGGACGGGTACAGTGCACGGGTGCAGAGAAATGAGAGGAGATGACAGGCATATGGAGAAGATGGTATACATAGGGGAGATAGGTGATAGTGGACAAGTATATAGAGGAATGAGAGGAGATAGTGGACAAGTATATAGAGGAAGGAAAGGAGATAGTGGACAAGTAAATAGAGGAATGAGCTAAGGAGATGGACAGGTTTATGTACTGTAGTAGTGACAGGTATACGGAGGAATGAGAGGAGATGGAGGACAAGTATAGAGGAATGAGCTGAGGACATGGACAGGTAGACGAAGGAATGAGAGAAAGTCATTTGAGAATAAAAACCATACGGAAGGCTGAGGTGAGGCAGGGTCAGCCTCAGGTAAATTAAGTCAGTCAGGAGAATTATCCGAATTCCGATTTCTCTGACCCATGTTTTAATTATCCACACTATGTGAGCACTGACAGGGTTCAAATACACAGGCTGAATTTATTAGAGTGAAATTTCTGAACAATGTTTCACTTGCGACGCGTAGAGGGAATGACTAAGTAGTTATCTGCTCTCTGGCCACGTCTTGAATGAGAATTTTGCTTACTGATTGCAGGCCACACCGGAGCCCACACAGCTGTGCTTGGCCCCGAGTTCTGAGCGGCCTTCCCCTGGCAATCAGCTCCTATTGGCTGCCCATGTCGAACACACACACACACACTCATACAGGGTCAGCTGCATGTGTCTCTGAGTGAGAGAATATATGTGTGTGTGTGTGTGTGTGTGTGTAGAAGAGGCCTACTCTTGGTAAGTAGGGTTTTTCTGCATCCCCCACCAAATCAATCAGTCTGTCCCACCCCGAGGGCACAGAAACACGGTTGCACTCGAGCTGAGTGCTGGTGAAATCCGACAAGGACGAGCTGTGGAGGGGTGTGTGTGTGTGTGTGTGTTTGTAGCGTAGAGCTGCCTGTGAAGGTGTGTGCGTGTGTGGGTGTGTGTGTGTAGTCCAGAGCAAGACACATCCGGCATCCCATTCCATCACTGCAGAATCCCGCAAGTTCCTAGATGAAGAGCAGACTTCCTCCCCCATCTTGTCTCGGGTAGGAGTGATCCCAGACAGACCTGTGCAGTCTCATTCGGAATGAGCCGGATATGGCGGGGGGGGGAGGCAGAGAAGGAAGAGGTGTGTGAGTGTGAGAGAGGAGCTGTCGCTGTGTAAAGAAATGCGAACAAAAACAGGGAAAGGTTGCCAGGTGTAGGGTCTGCAAAAACCCACCGATTCGTAATCAAAATTAGCACCTTTTGTCTTCTCATGCCTGGACGAGCACTTTTAAGAGTGGCCCAGACTCAATGAGCCCTGCTCAACTATAATAGGGCCTTCTCTTTGTCTGCCACTTAACGTTGACGACACATATTGTGCCTGTCTGTGCATTCACACACACACACAGGGCTTGTTAATTGCACAAGGGGTCTTTTATATGGCAAGCAGTAAAGCAGAGTGCCTATAAAGTGGCACGGATGTGGCAGCACAGGGGGGAAACACAGGAAGCCAACGCCACAGACGGGAGCGGGACTGAACCAATGGGGAGAATAGATGACGTGAGTTCCGCTGCAGATAACACAATGAGCCAAATGCACCAGCTCTCTAAAACACCACAGGGGACTGGATAGTTGCTCCAGCACAAGAATAAGGTCCAAAACTATTTTAAATCCTTGAAAGAATGGGGTTAATATTATCTTAATCTGGATAAAAGAAACATTCTTTTCGACTGACAGTGTAGGCAATGAGGAATAAAATTATTTAATTTCTAAACAATTTTCTCAAGTCATTCAGTTTGCTTGATCTTTTACCTTTTGGTTTAATGGATTATTGCACTCCATTACTAAACATAATTTGAATTTAGTGGTTCGAAAACAATTGTTCTTACAACATTAACTTTGGCCAGGCATTCCTTTGGAAATGGTGCCAGCCATGTCAAGGAAATTGAAGCATGCAAGCTAAAAATGACCCATGCCGCTGATGCCCCCTACTGATACACAGAGTCTATTACATCTTAAAATCAACGTTTTCATATTTTGCACTTTAAAACTGAGATTGATTTTTACACCTAAACTTTAGAATCTTATAAAAACAACATGCTATATCTTTTAATCAAGACAAAGAGCCAGGCAAGTAGATGGTGATATTTTATTATGCGAAATGCAACCAACACTACACTCTTTAAGCATTAACAAACATAACATTGTCTCATCTTGTTTATGCGTCATACATATTTCCATACAACCCAGTGTCATTTGTACATTCAAGTTTGCACATTTCATACTTGAACTTGCTAATCAACACTGTGACAGTTTTCCCATTTATACTGTATGAATTGAATATTCCTGTCCACAGTGTGGTTACATGCAAACAAATCATTGAATTTCAGTCTCATTATTCACCTCACTGATTGAAATCTGACTAAATGAACTGGAGTATCAGATTTCTTCTTGCAAGCAGACTGAGATATTTCATCATTCTGGATACTCTGATTAATGTTTTAATAGGATTTCTCTGTGCACTGACTGAGATTACTGATGATCTGAAAAGGCTCTATTCACTGACTTGTGTGAGTGTGGGGCTAAATCAGTCATAACCAGACACACCTCTTCGACCAACAGCAAACAGATTCTGTCATGCAAAACGCTTTCACAAGTGTCTCTCCAGCATCTCTCCAACCAAAATAAAGCATCCAAGCACTTTTAATCATTCTTATATAAGTGTATTGTCTGAAACAAGAATCCATCATTGTGCAAAAAAGGCCTTAGGGATGGAAACGTGATTGTCTTTGACATATGTAACAGGGAACTTTACGTAGTAAATCACCACAGTTGAATTCTTCAGACCATGCATTAGTCTTTAGTTGTCGGGACACTCTCAGAAACAAACACTCAGCAGTGAGCATGCCCCTGGGTTGTGTATGATGGCTCAACGCAAACACCTATTTTAAAACATGAATAAATAAATATAGACAGGTTGCGACAGAGGCTCCCGTCGGGAGGAGATGGAGTGACCTTCACAGCGTCAGAGGAAGGTGGCCGACACTAACATCTCCGCACCACCAATGCAGACAATACAGTCTGGCTCCCAGCCAGCGGTGACCACTGCACCCCAAACACCAAACGCACATCATCATCCCCGCTCAATGCTCTCAGGCACAGACACTCCAGAAAGAGAAGAACTTTCAGACCCTCTCTGATTGCTAGAGCAGATTGCAAACACAGCAATCACGGCCCACTTCTAAGACGAGCCTTGCCACCACCGCTGACACTCTGCTTCCCATCAACCCAGTGCCCCTCCTGGGGAAAGCTAGTACATCCTGTAGAGGGGGTCTGTTCTACTGTTTGACAGCCCCTCTCTCTGAGGAAGAAACCCACAATAACAGATGGCAAAAGGAAGCAAGCAGTTATTCTGGTTACAATTAAGGCCGTTTGGAGATCAGGTTAATGCCAGTGCTCCTCTCACTGTTAATCCAGGAGTTTCCATAAAAAAAAGCTCTGCACCCCCCAACCTGTGAGCACCTATTGCAAGGCATGGAAGTCCATCCTCAGCCAGATGTCTCGTTTGCATTCACATTATGCACCTGAGTTGTATTGATGAGGCCCCATTCCCTCTGTTAAGCCTGGGTTTGGACCCAGGCAATAAGCCTCAGACACACACACACACGAGACGTCTGGCCATGAAACACTGAGCTGGGAGGCCTGGGATGATGAAAAACACCGGGGTTCTAGGGCCTCCGGTTCCCAGGCATGTCTCCGGGTTCCTTTGACACGCTCCGGTTTCAGTTTATTTGCAAGGCCTTCCAGAAGGCAGCCAAGGCCTCGCTCCGATCTTAATCTTCTCCGGAAAGAATAATGTTTAGCTAATACAGGGGGCTGTTTCCCTGGCTCTCAACTCTGTGCTATTATCCCCTGTGACAGTGCTTTATCATGAGTCTGAGCATGTACTGCTGAGGATTCTACTGTGAGCAGATGTGTGTGCGTCGTACTGTGTCTGCATGCATTTCAGAATTTAATATCCGCTTGCAGTGGTAGCGCCCACCCCACTCTGCTCTTTGCCTGTGGGACACGCACAGCCCCGGCCACCGTAGACAAACAACAGTGGCCACGGTTTCACTTTTCTTTTTCTTTTAAAGTCGCCACTTCAAAAAGGCAAAAGCAGGCAAGCCACACAATAGGCCCCAGGAGGCCCAGGAAACACACACTCGCCGCTGAATGCAACCATAACAGGTGGGGATTGGACGTGCTGTGGCGATCAGAGCCAGCAGCCTCAGGGCAGCATCCCACAGGAGGGAGAGAGAGGACAGCCCAGGACGATGCCCAACTCAGATTTTGGCACTAAGTGAAAGGCAGTGGCTTTATCATCAAGGAGATTCCTAAGAACAGCACTAAGGAAACACTGCCCAGATAGAGAGAGACAGAGTGAGAGAGAGAGAGAGATCAGAAGAGACCATCACTGCCAGCGAGCCCTGGGTCCCCAGTAGGTGGCGTGGGCCTTAGAGCTGGGTAAGACTAAAGCGAAGAGTTTTGTGCTTCTTCAACCTTGAGGAAGTGTAAGGATTGAGGGAAGAGACATCAGAGATGCCTCAAGGCAAGGAAGAGAAATCAGCCTGACATGAGCAGTGGGATTTGGAAGAAATCAGAGGCAGTCGGTCTCAAACTCCTCCTCGCTCCTTTAACACTTGGAGTGCACTGCTCAGTGCTCGCGGACGGCCGCAGGCACGGCGTTACGAGTGCTTTGTGTTGCTAATGGCAGGTGTTAAAGAGGATTGCTACTGTACATTTGAAATAGCAGCTCAAGGTTCCAGTGGGTATTTCCACGTCAATTCACAGTCTGTCTTCATGATGTACGTGCAGTTTGAGCTAATGAACTATGGTTGAGCCACAGGACTCATCTCATCTCTTGACCTCCACGCGGCGCCCTTGTGCAGGCAATTCCTGTACAAAAAGATGCCAAAGCAGTCACTCATAGACAGCTTAAACCTCATTCTAAGTTACACCCACCCTTACAAGGAACTCACACACACAACCATATCCATGTATTTATTATATACCTTCCCTGTTTGACTGTGCGCATAGCACAACACAGTGAAGCAAAGCTTGGAGAACAGGTTCTGCTTGACTACATAGCACAGCTCAAACAAACTGGTTCTGCCACCCACGGCAGACAGTCAGGTCATGACGGTCGTCCCACTGAACGCACACTGCCCTACCCTTCTAGTTCCTGGTTCACAGCCTGATGGCACAGTTTGTTCTGGCTAAAAGGGCACCGAACCAGGAAATGGGGCCATTTTGGTGGAGCCTGGTTAATGATAACAGGAGGCATGATATTTCTTCAGAAGGTGCTCAGTCCCACCCAATCTCACCTGCTTACTCTAGATCTCCCTCAAGGAAGTCAGTGCATTAATGAGGATAGGATGTGAAAAGCCCAACTCAAATCGCTGATTGTTACTGCGTGGCGACAGCTGTCAGTTTTTGCAGAGCACTTCCGCGAGATCACAGAAGAGGAGCTGGAGTTCACTGGCAACTTTGCTAGAAAATAACTCTCTGCACTGCTGTATGCAACGCTTTGATGCCTCTCTTCCTCAGAATTACCCTGACAGTTTGTGACAGGGGAAAAACAAAAGGAATAGTAATTGTTTTCTCTGGGTTTTCAGGGCGTCACCCCTTTTTGAAACCACTACAAAGGAGAAGCAGACTTCATACAAATGTCAGTATCAGATGCGCTCAGATTGGAGTGGGTAGCAGCACTGGAATTTAACAGCATTTAGTCTGCTCACAGACCTTAGTGAGCCCTTCTGTCTTTGCACACGTCTGCATACTGCCTCTAGCATATATCCCCAGTGAGTTCCAATGCCACACTGGCCAGCACAGACACAAACAACACAGCGGATCTAACATTCCCACACCTACATGGTTTGGTTGCATAGGCTCATACAAGAGTAACAAACATACCACTATAACGACTGAAAACAATTAAAATTTTCCAGAGGTCTCAGAGAATGCAATGTCCCCAGCTCATGATTTTAATTAGGCCAAAAAATGTTCCAAGGACACCTTTGCAGAGCTCTACGCAATATATTGAAATCGCCCTAGAGTAGGCTGCCATGTTGCTCCGCCTATGGTAATGAGCTGTGCTCTGATTCACTACTGTAGCATGTCAACGTTGATTGTGGAGTTGAGTGAATATTTATATCTGTTCTCTAATGTCCGTATTGCAACAGAAAAAGGGGGAATGTGGAATATTACATTTCAGAGGAAGCGGAGGAAGACATAGCTATGACACAAACAGTAACCAATTGCTTGTAAACAGCCACTTTTCAACAGTAAGCGTTTAAGCACATAAGATTTCACATTAGCCAACAGAACCAGATGACCGCTTCGTTACAGCAAGGCTGCTGGTACAACCACAGGTTAAAATTGGTTAAAACAAATCTTTCACATGCATCACACAGACTCGATTAGAATGATCATATATCATAAACAACAGGGAGTGTGGCAGGGCACCGTTAACACTAAACTTGGTCTACCCTGTATCACAACGACATAGTATGTCAACCAGTGTGTCTACGTTGACTGAGAGTGTAATTAAACTACATGTGTATAGTACCCTGAAGTACTCTGGAATAAATAAATAAAAAAATCCACAGATGAAAACAAAATAATAATAATAATAATAACAATAATAATAATAATATGAAGTAGACCCTTACACAACTTTTTCCTGACGTGAATGTGCTTTGATCAGTAGATGCTCTGGCAAACATGTTGATTTAATGACACCGTCCAGTTTGTTCTTTAATAATGCAATAATTATAAATCTGCTACCTTTGAACTGCATAAGACCAGGCAACAGCACAAACACACCAGAGCTCATGCAGAAAAGGCCAGGAGCACTTCAGCTCCAGATGGCCACCACAGGTTCAGTGCAGACAGAGCGGGAGTTACTGAGAGAGAGAGGTTAGACGATCCTTCCCCAACTGCCCCCAATCACTCAGCCCTATGGCTAGATATTGCCTGACCACATCACAGGCCTGGTCATCACAAGGCTTTAAAATTAAGCCTGATTCTTAATGGTGACAATTTCGAGAACAACAACATTTAGAGAAATACAGTTGTCTGGACTTGACTGTAAAACATGAATCCACACACACATACAGGCCATTTCCACAGAGATCTCTCAGAGAGTTCTAAGGGTCGGTAAGGGAAAGAGAGGGGGTAAGGGGTGGCGTCATGCAGCTTTTCTTTAGGTGAAAATCCACACCAGCACATCACTACCTAATAGCACTCCAATACACTATTTTATACACAAAAGTAACAACCCTGAAAATGTTGTAACACAACTGACAGAGCCATTCAGTCATCAGAAACAACAACTTTGTTATAAGGTCACAAAAAACACCACGTTTTGGCCTTCACCAAAATCCCAAAACACCACTAAGCCCTTTGTTTTAAATGATGATAGGAGGGTGTATATCTGTTATAACACACCTCTAACTAAATTTAGAAAAAAGAAGATCAAAATCACTATTATTGATAATTTGATGAAAAAATAAAACAATCACAACATACATGGCTGCATATGGGCAAATCTTCAGAGAACTTTCAAGAAAGAGGTAACCTTTCACAGAGTCATCTGAATAGGCTTAGCAGAAATAAAATGACGGTTGAAAAAGTAAATCAAGGAGAAGATTACACTGGGCTCAGAGTACAAACTCAATTATGTACCACAAAGTAACAATGATGGCATAGTTTGTGTAACAGAAAGCACTTAGGGTAAACACAATTATTCCATTTGGTCAGTTTTTTTAATGATACCTTTGGAATCTTTTTTTTCTTTCAAAATAGAGGGAATTATTTGGTAACAAAATATGCCCTGTTTGGATTTCTAGACATATCGGTTGTAGCTTTAGAATATAAATCAGTCTCCCTCATAATCAGACACTTTTCAACTCAGCTTAGCATGACAAATGATTCTTTCCACAGGAGTTTGTGCTCTTGGTACTAAACAGAACAGCAGTGAAAGAGTTGGTCTACGGTGGCTCTGTCAAAAAAGGAGGGCTGATGGCCACCCATACAAAGGCCACTGGGGAAACACAGTGAAACAGGGTCATGCTTCACATGGAGCAGCCTAAACAAGGTCTGGAAGTGATGCATGGGATACCTACACCTACATACTTTTGAGCCATCCAGTGTGAAGACCAGATTTTAGTGGTTTAAACTAGATATCTTCCAAACAAGCTCTCAGCTTGTAATACTGTGCATCTACAACATAAGATTATCTATGTGCACACTTGAATGTGGGTTAATATCATGTACTTGTAGTATGCTTTGTAAACCATGATATATGAATCACACTATGTTACCTATAATAAGTATGTAAATTTCATAACCACAGAACCACGGTTGCTACACAAGTATACGTATAAGCCACTATTGTTTTCACTTCACATTATTGGACAGTGCCAGTTAAGAACACCCCCAGTGAAATCAGCATTTGATTAGTGATGGGGAGACCACTGACCCTGCTCAGATGGCTGTACTCATCCATCTGGGCCATGAGATCAGGCTAGGCAGGTAGGAGAGATACAGAGAGAGAGAGAGAGAGAGAGAGAGAGAGAAACACAAAGAGAGAGACAGAGAGAGACCTATGTAGCGGGACTGTGTCGACAGGGACCTTACTGTACAGTCTGGTACAGGTAGCCTCTCTTGTAGGCACTCAGAGGGTAGAAAGTGGCAACCACGAACTTTCCATCGAAAGTCCTTCCCGTCAACAGCCTCTGGGCTTCTTTGGAGTCTCCAGCATTTGCATACTCAACAAATACCTCAAAAACACAAACAAGCAGGAATTCACTACACTTTGCATTTAAAGCAACACGCCATCATACTTCAGTATTGAAATATGTTCTTCCCCTAACTTAGACGAGTTGATACATACCTGTTTTGTCTCTGTGCGTGGACGCAATCGTTCTGGTGCGCTATGCTACTTTCTTAGCATTTAGCTTAACCCAGTTCTTTCAATGTACACCAAACAGCCTTGAAGTTAGAAGTCACCAAGAAAATCCTTTTCCTTTCTTTCCTATTTACATGCGGATACTCGAATAGTTATTTAAGATGGTTGTGGTGACACAAAATAAAACGTAGCGACTTTCTAAGCAAATAACAAGGGGAACTATGTATGGCGGAAGAACACTTGGGAGCCCTTCGCCGTCAGTGCAGTAATATCCTCACTCCTGACAAATCTTCTCCCCCATTGACTATTTGTTCTCCCCCAAGGATGTTACTGCGCCGATGGCAAAGGGCTCCCATCGCGCACCAGAACGATTGCGTGCACGCACAGAGACAAAACAGGCATGTATCAACTCGTCTAAGTTAGGGGAAGAACATATTTCAATACTGAAGTAAGGTGGCGTGTTGCTTTAAGAGAGATTTATTAGCCGCTAGTTTAGAACAGTTAGCCAGGCTAGCGCCGACTAGTGCTTACTGTACAAACAATTTCATTTATATCCAGCAGCTAAGTCAGGCAGCTACCGGTAAGCTTTGGTCAACTGTGTAAAATGGTTATTTTAAACAAAATCGAAAAGACATATAAAAGAATACTAACACATACCTGTATTGACAACAGTAAAGTAAAGTTAAAGGTGCTCAATGACATCTCGCAAGATTTTAGCTCAATTTTATTTTTTTCTCAAATCGGAGGCATCTCCCCTTGCACACTAGAAGCAAGGGATCTGCACTAAAATATAAACAACGGCCAACCAATCGATAACAAGATGGTGTGGGGTAGGGCTGGGAGTTAATGCACGTCCCCAGCCATCTTGTTGAGATACTGTAACTACAATTTGAAATTGTGCTAAAATCCTGCAGAATGTCATAGAGCACCTTTAAGTTATAAGATAGACTATGAATAATTCTCCTCTGACTGAGATTAGGAGCAAGTGGATCGAGCATTTCCAAGTCCAGAGAAGGCCGAAAGTGGTCTCGAGACCAGTGTTAAGTCTGAGGCCATACTCCAGTACTGCAACATTACTTGCAGGTATCCTCAGTCTGAGGAGTGTATTAATCCGACAGAACCAGATAGAGAGGGCTAAACCTTACCTGGCCTTTGCCTGGGTTTTCTTTAGGGATTAACAGCGAAACAACAGAGCCATACTTCTGGCATTCCTCTCTCATGTCTTCTACGATGTCTGAGAAGAGCAAAGTTGTGATTTCAGTGACATTATATGATACTTGCCTGCAAGTTTATCAAGGCTAAGAACTATATATGAAGGCGAAAAATTAGACCTTGAAATACCCTTTTTATTTCATAAACTTTAATCAAGTGTAAAATACTTGGCTCTTGGAAACTGGTTATTTAAATTCTGAAAGCTGCATACTTCCATAACAGGAAATGTGTTGGAATAGACGTCTAGAACAAATCTATTTTTAACTTTACCAAGGTTAAATACTTTTTACAGACTTTTTCATTCTGTTGTTTAAAGCATCTAAATGATGAACAACTGTTTTGTTTGGTAAAGTTTCCCAAACAATTTTTTCATTACAGCATTAAGATTGTATCTAACAACTATTAGACTGTTGCTAAGTCTTATCTATATCTGCAATGGCATTTCCTTCACTAAATAAGCTCAACCAGCTTAGCTACCTTTTTGAACTCATGTTTTATGGTAATGTATCTAAAGGGGCCCTACAGGTACTTCTGCATATTACACAATGTCCTATCGTTGCCCAGGCCTCCTAACATACTGTACTGTAAGAGGCTTAAAATAAATGAACAGAGCTATTTGTTTAGCTGCCATTTGATCATGTTGATTAAAATAACACAGTCAGACATACATTTAAGAAAGACACACATATTACAGTGTATATGAGGGCAACCTACAGTGTTTGCAGTGATCACTGTGCTTTGAAACAAGCAAAGGAGGAAAAGATGCTCTCACCTTCGTATTCGTCCTCGTTATACAGGTGACTGTCATCAATGACATTAAGGAGGCGGAGGACAGGAGTGGGCAGCAGAACCAAATCTTCTATGTGAGGAGCTGCAGGGAGAGAGTCTGGCCATTACTCAACTAAACACAACTAGACAACACCAAACATATACAATATGTAATGTTCCCCTAACATAATCTATACAGTTAAAGTCTATAAAGTTGAATGTAGTTTATACTAACCAAAAGGAATGCTGAAGAAAGGACTAATGAGGGCAGCTTCTGCTGTGCTTCTGAGTTTTGGGTCAGTGTGGAGCATGCTGGAAAAACACATTACTTTCAAAAACGTATACTTAAAGGAATTATCTGGAGTGAAACAACACGTAGGTCTGTTGATTCACGTTGCTAAGTGTTATCCATAGGTATAAGAACGACAGATTTTCATGCACGGTAGACCAAGTAACGAAACGGCAGCCAGCGCTAACTGATTAGGGCATGTCAGTTTCGTTTTCATATGCCCAATATGCGTAGCGTTAGCGGCCAGTTCGTGAATTCGGTCTACATTGTACCTACTGCTGTCATTCTGATACCTATAGACACCATTCGACAGCCTCAGTCAACAGAGCTACGGGTTGATTCACTCCGGATAATCCCTTTAATAAATACAGTATGTAAATAGTGTTTCTTCAAAATATCTATACAAGACCATTTCACCATGTCAGAACTTTAAATTGAATGTCACTATATGATGTAGATATGCATCACCAAAGACTCTCAGGTACATGTTCTGATACCATACCTCTTAATAAGATCTCTGAGATGATAGACTGGGATGGCAGGGTAGACCATACTGTTACTACTGAAGATGTGATCGACTATCGCAGCATTGTTCTCCTACAAAGACCACAGACAATTTGACACATCAGTAACTATTAATCAGACACATTTGTTTTCCTACTTTGTTTTCCGGTAATCTATTTTTTGTGTGACTCATAATAAATCAGTTTGTGGCTAAAAACCAAGTTCACAAGGCAAAACTTTCCCCAATTCCTCTACAGACCTTCCATTCCTGAGAACGAACAGTCTCCTTCAGCTTGATACCAGAGTACAGCTCCAGAAGAATGATGCCTAGGCTCCACAGGTCAATGGCCGTAGTGCACCCACTGTCCCCCTCCAGTCCAGCCTGGGCCAGAGAGTTCTGCAGCTCGGCCTCTGGGGCCCGATATCCATCGGTCTGGACGTACTTCACATCCTACATGGGGCACACACACAGTGAAAAGTTGGAAGACTGCCATAAAGCTGAACATCCAATCCATTATAGTCATTATTTTACAGTCCAATACCATTTTGGTAAAAAAAAAATCAACCATTCTAGCTCACCTGATGTCCCTCTTTGAAGCTAAGCCCAAAGTCAACCAGTTTGAAGCACTCGTCCTCTGCGCTCCACAGCACGTTGCGTGGCTTGAGGTCGGCATGTACGTATCCCTCGCGGTGTAGGAAGGCAAGGGCTTCCAGCATGTCTCGGGCACAATGCTGGATAAGCCACATGGAGTGGCCCTGGTTGGAGGCACGCACCAGGAGCTCCGACACGCTCACGTCCAGCAACTCCAGCAGCAGACATCGCGTTGCCACGTCCACAGCACTATGATTGGTGAACACCCCATACAGGGTCACTGGAAGCAAGATATTCAATATTTAATGCTCTGCCATATACTGTATTGCACTGAATAGAAGGACTTCATCAGACTGCTAATCAGGCTTTGTCCTGCACCTTCTGTTATCTATGCCCTTCATTAATGTAACCTGAATCTGATAATCTATACTCTGTAATGAGAATCTTCACATGCTTTGTAAAACAGAAAAAAAAACTATTCTATTATATTAGATACATGGCCCTCGTGCAAACTGAATGCACTGAATGTCTACTATGCTTAATCACAAAAATTTGCTCTTTCTGTAAGAAAACCATAACCCGTTATACTGCAACATTGCAAAGACGTAGCTAACGTACCTATATTCTTATGTCCCTGGATGTCCTCAAGCACTGTTCTTTCTTTGTGGTATCCGTAATCGCCACCCTGTGCGTCCGCCTGGAACTCCTTGACAGCAGCTGTGCTTGATCGACCAGAGCTCACACGGTAAACAGAGGCCGAGACGCCCTGACCTAGCCGAGCCTGTACATTCCAAATCTCTCCAAATATCTCGAACAACACGGGTGTCATGGTCGGCTCCCCGGTCGCCGGTGAGGGTGCAACCATTGCTGCCGTATTAACATCTGAAGGCAGTTTTCCACTCGAGTCGGAACTGCAAGCCATCAGTTTCAATATTTTGCTCGGTGGAGGGATACACCAGCCTAGACGAGACGTTACGAATAGGAATCTATCTAATGCCACCACCACTAATTCCCGACCAAAACCTGCTAAAGGCAACTTATTAAGTGGAGTCTCTTTCAGCTGCTCCAAATATATATGCCATTTGATGCCAAATCGCCCCTGATTGCGCTTCGGCTGCCATTCTTCTGTCTGTCTAATCTCATCAGTTTAAATAAGACAGTTAAAAATACTTTGCGCTTGGCTACACAATCCTGCTGGCTACGTAAATTACCTAAGTTAGCCTTTTCACCGGCTAATTTTAGTAAGTTAGACTGAAGTATTTAACCTCAGCATATAACGCATCTGGCAGACAATGGTGCAATGTTCAGCCCCTGAAGTGTTACAGATTTTCAACAATGACAACGTGGTCCTTGTCATTGTGCTTTTTTGAACATGTTTCTTATTTTAAAATACTCGGTTAAAGATCGAGTATTCTTTACGTTTGTTTAGCCCGCCATTTTACCGGAAGTACCCTTAACAGCAGTTATCACCTAATAACCACTTCCGGGTATGACTTTAAATTTCTCTTTAAAGAAATGCTGTACCGGAGCCCTATTAAAATTTCTCTGGCTGTTTTATACGAATGATTTGTTGTTCCTTTTACGAGAAATGTTAGACAGTTCTGTATGACTTCTCAGAAGTGAGATTCGTGGCTGCAACGTTAGTTGATTTTGCTTTTGCTTTCATTGTAAGAGACTTGTGATGTGCATATCCCTTTCCATTTCACGTGAAAGTCCAAAGTAGTAGTGTGTAATGTTGTGATTAAGCCTTTAGACGTGTGGTGGAATCAGAGCCCCTGGAATTGTTCTCTGCCACGTCAAAGTGACGGAGGCAAGAGGTGGACCAGACACTGGGCGGTGCTCTTAACACTACGAATGTGTCCGGCCACAGTGGCAGAGAAACGGAGCTATCTGGACGAGTATTTGTAAGGTAAGAATATATCAGATTCGTCGTTGATAGTGTTGTAACAGCTTAAGCACAACTCCAGAGAAAGTAGTAATTTCAAAGAGCTCGCTGACTTAGTTGTCTTACGAGTTAATGCCTGTGCCGATTCTACTCATGCAGAGCATCCTGTAACGTTATTAAAGCGTAATAGAACAGCTCATAACTTCATATTCTCTTCGATTACTGAAAACAAAACATTGCATAATGCCGTGAAATAGATGCGTTAAAAATGCTGCTGATTAATTTTGTTTTCTGTGTGTAATGTTAACGTTGATGCGTTGCTGATGAAAATCGTTTGCTTTATTGACATGCTGTCATTCAATGAATAGTTAGCTTGGTAGCTAAGCTAGAATCCTCTGTACCAACACCACACTTATGCCACACAGAGACAAACTGTGTTAATCAGCGGTGGTGATAATAATAACATTTTCAGTTATGTTTAAAATATACAGACTTATATAGCAGGTTCAGTGACCATGTCCTCAGGACAAAGCTTGTGTCTGCCAGAATGAGCTGTTGCGAGACAAACCTGAATGAATGTAATGACAGGGTAAAATAATGATTTACCAGCAGCAAAGCATGTATTTATCAGGTACCCTAACATTACTCTACACTTTCACCTGTTTCTTTTTACCCTCCAGCACTTAAAAGCATTTGAACAGACTTAGAATGGACATAGATAAATTAAGGACAAGACTGGCTGAGGCTGGGCAATCCCACCTCCTACAGTTTTGGAATGAACTCCGTCCCGAAGAACAGGTCGAGATGTTTCAAGATCTGGAGGGCATGGACTTAAAAGAGATCAATGGCTTCTTTAAGTGTGCCATGGAAACGTCTGGCCAAATTAAACAAGAGAATATTGACAGTCGAATGGAGGCCGTGCCCAGGGAGGTCCTTGGGAGTGTGACTCGGGATAGAGAGTCTCTCAAAGACTGGGAGAAAGAGGGTAAGTGTCAGAGAGTCCCAGGAAGTCTGATTACATTTTATTGTGTCTTTAGTTAACATTGAGGGCAGCAAGTCCTCAAAAGTGGTAATGGCCCGTATTTTCCTATCTTCTCATAAGGACACACTTTCTCGTCATGTTATGCAATACCCATCCCAAGATAGTGTTACTGCAATACCCTTTTCATACTTTACAACAGAGACAGCTGTTGTCACTGGCTTCCATAAACACAGAAAGAAACCCAAGCATTGTTTGAGGACCTTGGGCAATTTTTACACTATGGGGTATTTGCTACATTGCGACCAGTAAGTGGGGGTCCTCTTATTGGCTTGGTGCCCTGGACATCCAGTCATAAGGCCAAAGAGAGAGAGTACTATTGGACTGAACTGGGAGTGGGGCGGTTGGGACCATCTGGTTTTATTTAGGACCTTGACGCAAGAGTGGTCTACTACACCCTTTGTTATGAGGTCATATGGAATTGTGTCATGCCTGTTCAGTTTGTGTACACAGCCAAGTCAAGTCAACGCCTAGCTACAGTTTCGCTGTTGAAATACTCAGTAGTGGTTTTAATCAACGCATTGAAGCTTTATATAAAAACTGAGATCTTGAACTTCAGCTCAACAAGTGTGAAGTGGTAGACCTACTGGACTACCAAACTACCTCTAAACACAATTTACATCTAGCTCTGAACTACCAGCTCTTTTTCAGTGAAACTAATCACTGACATTTTCAAATATTAAGTGGGCTGTTGGTTGCGTAAATACAAACTTAAACTTTATAATGTTTATCTTATAATAGCATGCCCCCAAATCATGCCTTTTTATGCCATGTTCTCTCACATTTTTTTTCCTTACATCTAGAGTAGGAAAATGATGGCTAATTTTCTCACTGGACAGTTCTGTCAAAGCTGGATATTATAATTGGGATAATAACCCTCTGCTTTCATTTCCTGTGGAGTGGTCAAGGCCACTGACCTGTGTAGTTTCTCTGACCCACAAACTTTTTTTCAGGCTTAGTTTCTAAAGACTTTTTTGAACAGGATTAGTTTTACGGGGGGATGTACAGTAATGCTGGCTTATCACAGGAACTCTGTAATATAAATGTCCAATTCATATGAGACAAAAAAACTCTGTTATTTTACCAGACATGGGAGTAACTCTGTTTACACCCTGCTATCACATTCGCATCACTGTGCACATCCTTCGCCACAGGTGATAAAATGCTGTTTCTGGTTCCAGCCATCATCGTCAATGGTTTGTACGGCTGTTTCCTAGAAATAGGTGTTGGTGGGGCAGGCACACTACCTAGAACAGCCTGAAGTTTCATGCCTCTGATAAGTGTCTGGGACCTTCTGCACCTTTTCAATGGTCTTCAGCTTATGTGATCTTGACATGAAAAATGTAGGACAACTTTGATGCCCTCAAAACCAAGTGCTACATCCAAGTGCCTCCATGCTTGATAAAACTGTGGTAGATTATCTTTAAAATAGGATGTGATATTACAAGATATTACAGACTTATTTGCTAAGGATTACATTTGCACGGGATTAGTATTTCTTACGGTAATTTCACCAGATTGTTTCACTCCATGGCACCACATAAAACTAAGTAGGGCATAACTGGGACTCTGTTGTATTTTTCATTCCTTGTTATTTTCCTCATCTGCTTTTTCCTCTTGCCCGACCCCCCACAACCCTCCCACCACCACACCCCACCCCCTTCTCTCTCTCTCTCTCTCTCCAGGACTCCGCTGCATTGCCCAGAACAAAGTTGCCGTTCTTCTGCTGGCAGGCGGACAGGGGACTCGGCTGGGCGTCCCGTACCCCAAAGGCATGTACGACGTGGGGCTGCCCTCGCACAAAACCCTCTTTCAGATCCAAGCAGAGCGCATCCTGAAGCTCCAGCAGCTTGCTGAGCAGCAGCACAAGGTCAACTGCTGCATTCCCTGGTAAGCTGCCGCCTCACTCAGTGGCCCAGTGACTGTGCCCTGTCACCCAGGCCTTGAAGTGATGGTTCAGGCAAACTTTAAGCCAGAATATTTTTACCATAACAACCAGTCGAATACCCTCTTGAAAAGTTTGTTTACATTAGGCAAATGTGTCATTCAAATAACTTGGTGTCCTGGGTTCAAGTCTGATCCTAAACTTATTTTATGATTCCAATTTGTCATTCCCACTAGCAAAACAAAGGCAAAAATATGTAAACAAATAATAAGGATTACAATGAGCCATGTCAAGTTTAATCATCTTTTGTTTTTACATCATCGTCTAACATAATCAAAACGCTACTTCCAGCCACT
>JAGFZM010000534.1:81346-102215 GCA_017657215.1 Limnothrissa miodon | reverse complement strand
CATGATAATAAATTCCTTGAGAGCTCATCTCATGCAATGCTTAGTGCGAATACTAAACAGGTGTTCTCAGGGCCAAGTTGGTGATTAACCTCATTAAGTTTACTCATTTAAAGGTAGGGTCTACGATTTTTGGAGCATGCACTTTTAAACATATTGCTTGAAATACTCTTCACACCCCCATTGTAACCAATTAATTAAACGTTTTGACACAAAAATAAAAGTTTTAGTGGCCTGTAGAACAAACAATCCAGGAAAAAACGTTCAGTATGATTGGATGCTGACACATCTATCAAACTGCAATTTGCTGCTCCCTCTCCCTCTGCACGTACCCTTCTTCGTGAACGAATGGCGCATGCTCAGAAGCTTGGCAGGAAGCTAAACCAGAGCCATCTTAGCACCGAGCATTCTTAAACGTATAGTTAGCATACAATACTAAATACGGCAACGACGATTTAGTCGTTAGGAGAGGGAGGGCCCAGGGAGAGTAATCGTTGTACACTGAGAGGGGAGGTATTTGGTTTGGGGGGGGTGGGATGCTTTTTTCAAATCTGTCTCAGAGGCTCAAGTGATTTTCAGAATCGTAGTTCAGAATCGTTCTACTGGTCACTTAACTGTCTGCAGGATGTTCAAGGTTTTCAGTGCCATGTTTACTATGTCATTATCGGTGTACAAACACATAAATCACAAAGCTTTGCGCCAAACCACTCCTTTTAAGTGACCCAAGAGTACTGAGTAACGTATGAGGAGCAAATATGCAGTGGTCTGAAGGTTACAAGTATTAACCAACATGCCTTTTGCTGATTTGAAAAAGATCTTCATAACACAAAAATCCTGGTGTGTGATGCCTGGTAAATTTGATCAGTGATTTTCAGTACAGTGTAAAACCATTATTGACATGACCTATTGCTGACCTGTAAATAATCCTTCCAGGTACATTATGACCAGTGGGAGAACGATGGAGTCTACCAAAGAGTTCTTCTCCAAGCACAACTACTTTGGCCTGAGCCAAGAGGCTGTTGTGTTCTTCCAGCAGGGCATGCTTCCAGCCATGGACCACAGTGGCAAAGTCATCCTGGAGAGTAAAGGGAAACTCTCCATGGCACCAGGTAAACATGCCAAGGCACGACTGGAGAAAGCTGTTAGTATAGTTTCCATGTTCTTGTAAGTCTTTGGAGTCAAAAATATCTTTTTGGACTGGCCCAATTTGCATTATTGAATACATTTTATGTCTTTTGGTAATTGAGATCATTTTATGTAAATTGTTTTTCCCTTTTACAACTTGACAGTGTGCAATCAGCCGTGATATTGTGGGCAGATCCGTGTGCCTTGCATTCTTAGCTTTATAGAGGCTCTGTCATTTTTATGATCCTGGTTTTCTTCACGTACACATTCAATAGCACACTGAGGAAACCTCCCTGGGTGTGGCTGTGTGTTTACAGTCACAGAGCTGGAAGATGTTTCAGATGTATGCTGTAGCGTAATCTGTAATCTGTAATCTGTGGTGTTTCCAGATGGCAATGGCGGTCTGTACAGGGCCCTGGGCACGCAGAAGATCATAGAGGACATGGCCAGGAGAGGCATCAGCTGTATCCACGTGTATTGTGTAGACAACATCCTGGTGAAGGTGGCTGACCCAGCCTTCATAGGCTTCTGTGCACTAAAAGGAGCTGACTGTGGAGCAAAGGTTAGCATGGGAGGGATTGCACTGGCGCTCTCCTGGTTTTAACAGGTTTTTCAAACTACAGTAAAATTACAATTTTGTTCTGTGTGGCAGAGTTTGAGAACAATCAAGTTAAACACAAAGTCCTGAACCGTAAAGCAGTTTAAACAAAATGCCATAAAAAGCTTGTTATATGTGACTGAAGCTCACCACTTGGTGGTGCTGTTGCTTTTGTCAGCAATTAAGAGGTGGTCTAGGCAGACTTAGGAAGAGACTCTGTGAACATAATGTTCTTTTCACCATGTTCCACCAACTCTTCTGATGATAACATGGCATATGAGAATGTGGAGATTGCCTGCTTCGTTGAGGAACATTCTCCAGTGCAGTGCAGTTTGCCTGAATTGAGCATTCTGCTAAGTATGTATGAGCAATCTGCAAAAAGTTTGTTTCCCTGTAAGCTATTTTCTTATGTGGAGCATTATGCTAAAAGGGTGACCACCTGTGTATATTTAAGTGAGAAAACTGATTCAACAAAGAACATGGAATTGTGTTAGAATGAAGGTTATAACCAAGGGTGCTTTTCTTGGAGTTCTTCACCAGAGTAAATATGTTAGTTGTTAGGGATCCACTACTACAATGCACTATTTAGTGTCCCACCTTCTGTTTGCAGCAGGTGTTGGTTTAATACCGGTGAGAAGGTGATAAAGTAACTCTGATGCATCGCACCAGGATTTAGCAAAGGTAGTTTCCTGCTAGTATTCCCTTGGCAGGTGATAGATAGATAACTAGTAGTGTTATCAAGAGTAACAATGCAAACAGATGAGCAAGAGCTCAGAGGTTAAGAGTGTTGAGAGGCATATAAAGGTGAAACTTGCTGAACTCTGTTCCCCATTTTACCAGATTCCTTTGAATTCCCAGAAAGGACAGGTGTAGCCTCACGTACCTGTGTGCCCCATCGTTGCAGCTCAGTGTTTTATTTGAACTTTTTAACATTTTTGCCCCATGCCTGAGACTACGAACATGATTTGGTGTCAAGCTGTCATCAGTGTGTACCAAGCCACATATGATTGGTGGCCATTTCAACAGCTCCTCTATGCTTGGGAAAGGAAGCCGAACTGCTTGCCCCCGTTTATGGGATCCTCATTGACTTGGCCCAGTTGCTCCAGTGGTGAATAGGCTTCAATTAGGTGTCATTAGGCAACCTTTTCTTGGAAAATCCTTCACATGCTGTTTGTCATCCCTGTGTCATTCACAGGCTCTCAAATGAGGCAAAGATGTTCAGCAGCTCAAGTATGATCAACTCAACACATATATAATGTATATAATATATATATATATATATATATATATATATACACACACACACACACATATGATATATTTTATGCATGTTGCATAGCTCTCGCCCACAAATACAAAGAAATAACAGCACTCCTGTTTTTCAAGGATTTTATTGCCACGTACTTTTTAAAAGGTTTAAAAATGTAGTGAAATTATTTTCGCGTGATCTCAGTAAACACTGGAGACACGAAGGCTTTTTTGTCTGGGCAATCAAGACAAATACCTTTCTAAACGCATGCCTGCTGCACACTTTTGGGTGCTGTGGAGTTTGGGCAAAAGGGTAAGGACAGGATTCCTTCGTGACTCCGGGGAATCTGTGGTGGAGAGAGCTGTAGGATGACAAGCCAGTAAATGCAGCTTTCAGCTCCCAGCCTCCTCCCCGACACACAAACCCATCAGCAACAGCGAGCTTTTTCATTGGTTACTGGCATGTGGGTGCTGCTTCTGAATATTTCAGTTCCTGTTTTGAATGAACATGGGAGATGGAGCATGAGTTGCAGACTTTTCCTCCTACATGACATGACTATTACTGATTAGTGCGAGTAAGCTGTGTCCCACATGCTAACTGTTTGCAGAAAATGTTGCCCTACACATGGAATGGAATGAGGTCAAACCATAACCCGACATCTGTGTCATTGCCCCAGACTGCAGTTGTGGGCTGTTTGAAAAATAACTTCAAGTGCGCAAACATCAATTTTTTTTTTTTTTAAATGGGACCCCAGTGACCTTGAATCTTGTGACTTCATTGCTTGCAGGTGGTGGAAAAGACCAATCCGACGGAGGCTGTGGGTGTGGTCTGCAAAGTGGACGGCCGCTACCAAGTGGTGGAGTACAGCGAGATCACTTTGGCCACAGCAGAACGCCGGAGCAGTGACGGACGCCTGATGTTCAACGCCGGCAACGTGGCCAATCACTTCTTTAGCCTGGACTTCCTGAGAGACATCGTCAAGTGAGTCAGGCCTCCACTCAGAGAGAGACAGAAAGGGGGAGAGAGAAGGAGGGAGTGAGAGTGAGAGACAGAGACAGACAGGGCGAGAAAGAGACAGACAGAGCAAGAAAGAGACAGACAGACAGAGCGAGAAAGAGACTGAGAGGTAGACAGAGAGGGTGACTGATAACTAACTGTCTCGCCCTTACTCACTTGTAAAGAAAAAGGCTGAAAGCAGCGAACGGTAATTGTGAGGGAATCCTGCCATAGTGTTCTGGTAGTCCCAGGCCCACTTATCAGACCGTGCTGCCTGCTACTAGTATTTGAAATGCATACTGGGAAATGGAAGGCATCATTAAAGGCAGGACAAATGCTGCCACAGACAAAGACAGGAAGGCCCAGTGTTAAATATGGCATGGACACAGATGACCCAGGTTCAGAATTGAATCGGCTTTATTCTTCTGGCAGACTGGTTATTCTTAGTCAGATTTGATCACCCAAACCAACCCCCAGAGATTGGTACAGTACATTGAATCCAGATTGGGGCAGGTATTTGGTAAATGGATTGTTGCTAGGCACAGAACCTCCAAACACT
Source organism: Limnothrissa miodon (assembly GCA_017657215.1). Classification (NCBI taxonomy): domain Eukaryota; kingdom Metazoa; phylum Chordata; class Actinopteri; order Clupeiformes; family Clupeidae; genus Limnothrissa; species Limnothrissa miodon. The sequence continues at coordinate 97,691 of JAGFZM010000534.1, read as the reverse complement.
GGAGTTTTTTTTTTTTTACATCACATTAGGCATGTGATGATGAAAATTGTCAGAAAGGTACTGTAGGAATGACTTGTGCCCAGTATATAAGGTGAAGTGGAAAAAGAGAACATCTGTAATTTTGTGTATGTCTGGACATTGGTATTTTAAATGCATGATGTCTTTGCCAGTCTGTTTCTTTCTTTCTTTCTCTCTCCTTCTCCATCTCTCTCTCTCTCTCTGCCTCTCTCTTCCGCTCCCCATCTCCATTTTTCTTTTTGTTCTCCGTTTTATGAGAGTAACATGAACAGAGAGTACATGTTCCATTTTTATATTCCGTTTCTTCCTGTCTGTCTGTGTGTCTGTCTGTCTGGTCTCTTCTTCCCCTCTTTTCTTCTGCCCATCTTGGCGTCCGTCATCACTTCAGTACCCATGAGCCTCAGCTCCAGCACCATGTGGCCCAGAAGAAAATCCCTTATGTGGACGCACAAGGGCAGCTAATCAAACCCGACAAACCCAACGGGATTAAAATGGAGAAATTTGTTTTTGACATCTTCCAGTTCGCCAAGTGAGTGAAGTTTTTTTTTTCTCAGCCTTGGTTTTGACGTATGTGCTTACATACAGCTTGTGTACGTACACACACACACACACACACACACACACACACACACACACACTTCCTTACAGGCTTAACCAGCCCTCTCCTATCTCTGTCTATTCGAATGGATGGAGTTCAGCATAACAACCACTGCAGCTTGCTGCCCGTCAGCGCCATGGCTCTAGTTAAGAGTCTCGTAGAAATTCCGTTAGCACTGGAAGCCATTACATCACTCTGGAGTCATGCAGCTATTGGGAAGCCTCAGGACCAGGAGGCAACACGTACACATTCCTCCTCCAGTTCCTCTGTCCCCTTGAGTGCAGAATTTCATGGTGGTGTTATTTGGTTTGTTTGTTTGTTTGTTTGTTTTTTTCAGAGTACAGAAATTAGTGGTGGGCCGTTATCGGCGATAACATGCTGCGTTAACGTGAGACTCTTGAGGCGCAATAATAAAAATACCGCCGTTAATCTATTCTCAAAGTTGGATGGGGAGCTGTGTACTACACAAGCTATGAAGACTTTCATTTTTATATTTTAGCGCAGTGAAAGCGACTTTTGGAACCTATGCCTAATGACAATCAAACCTAACATGCTGAAATGGATGCAGCTATGAAGTCGTCGGGTTTGCTTAAAAGGATTCATGTCAGCTGGTCTACTTGGTGTCCATAGGCTTGCATTACACCATTGTATGCAAAACTCTGCAGGACCCTAAAACTTGTCTGGTGAATTTTCATTTCGTTTTTGAACATAGGCTTTGTACGTTCAGGTCAGGGACACAATCTCCTCCTGCCTGCTACCCACAGGGCTGTCCATGAGTTACTGCTCAGTGTGTGGCCACCCCCAGCTAGCAGTGCTATTGGTTAGGCAGTAGCCAGGCTGCTATCTCTCTGCTGAGTGTGTGCTATGCGGCTGTCACAGGACGTTTGTGGTGTACGAGGTCCTGCGTGAGGACGAGTTCTCGCCTCTGAAGAACGCCGACAGCCAGGACGGGAAGGACAACCCCACTACAGCGCGCCACGCGCTCATGTCTCTCCACCACCGATGGGTGCTCAACGCTGGCGGACACTTCATCGATGAGAACGGCACGCGGGTCCCTGCAATCCCAAGGTGCGATGTCACACAGATGCAACACACACACACACACACACACACAGATTGTGAATGCATACCAAATTGCTATGAAGGAATAGCACATACCATGCCTTCATTTTTCTCACCATTAATATTGTTTTAAAATTTAAAGGATTATTTAATCAAACATGCACACAGACAGTGTATAGTAATGTGGTCATAATATTAAGGCCTACTTTAGGTTTAGTTTTTTGCTATCTAAATTTGCCAATGATTTGATGTCTCTGGTGTGAAGACAAGGTGTTCGAGCACCCGACTACCTAAGATGGGGTGCCCAGTTGAAAGAAAAATCCCAATTTATTTTTTTTATTTATTAATGTCACCAGGTTAGTTTCGCCACACTCTGCCACGCCATCTTTCTTGTTCTCATCCTATCTCCTGTGTAACATTTCTAGACACGGACCAGCAGGGAGTGTTTCGCCCAGTGTCACCCAGAAGTAACTATTCCCCATGTTTATTGTTTTGTAGTGCATGGTGGAGGGGCTTCCGCTTTTTTCCCGCCCTTACAGTCAGACCCTGCAGCTGACGTAGCCATCACGGATTATGGCCCAGAGACCAAGGGGCAGGTCCCTCGACCTGGCCAGGGTGGTGGGGCTGCTGGTTGGTGTCCATGGCCCATAACGCAAGCTGGTTGTGGCTGGGATGGGTGCCCTGTCGCTAACTAACAGATCAGGCCGCTCTGCATGTGGGGTACTGGGGCATGCTAAGCAGTCATGGGCAGTGATGCCCATCTGCGCAGAATCGTGGTCAAGGAGCGCCTCCGGATCAAAATGTCCCTTTCTCCATTTCTGTGTTCCTCTTTCTCTCCTCCGTCCTTCAAACCTTTGATTAACTTTCAAGGGAAGAATGTGCTATTTTACAGTCTTAAAATAAACATTCTTTGAAATAAAATAGAGCATAGTCATAAAAATGACCTTATATGATTTCTGTACTTGCACTCTGAAATTCTACTTTGATGTTTATATATATATTGCATTACAGTATATCAACTGTGGGCTGATTGGGTTGTTTATGTTGACACCTCTACTGCAGGTCATGTTTAAACTAATGTCTTTAGATTGTAGATAATGTGATAATAAGATGAAATATGGACTTTGGTAGTTAATAATTCACAGAATGATAGTTAATGGACATTGTTCAGTGTAGTAAATTAAAAGTAATGTCACCTAGACAACCCTTTATTTTTGATAGGAATAAACCTGACAACTTGTTGAAGAACCTGCTACATATTATTATGACCTCTAGCAGCCTTTGCTCTTTCGGGTTGCTTGACTCTGTTTGTCCATGTGTTCCACAGCTTGAAAGATGGCACAGACCTACCAATCAAATGTGAGATCTCACCACTTGTCTCTTATGGGGGAGAGGTATGAGGCCCATTTCCATAGTTACTTCTGCCGTTTCTTTTTGCATTTGGTGTATTGCCTGATAAAAAATCTATAATAGAATATACAGTATGTCAGTCCATTTGTGACAGCAATTTATTTCCTGACCCAAACACTAAATTCCTCCTATGGGACATTGGTTTTGGCCTGTACAGGGATTGGAAGCTTTGGTGAAGGGCCGTGAGATTCGTCCCTCACTAATCATCGACGAGCACGGACTCCATGAACTTGTGAAGAACGGACTGTAAGATCCAAGATGGCGGCAGTGGAAGAACCAAATGGAAACTCCTTCATCTGTTTGCCTCTCAAATTGGGGAAACTGTGAAGTTATTGTGCAATAAAATGAAGGAAGAAAGCACATTGCAGCCAACGGCATGACACCGTTTTAGAAGATTGAGCTATATTTATTTTGCGAAGACTTATTTTTTTATCTGCACCTTGTCACCAGTTATTGGCAAATAATTGCGTTTATCCATTAAATTGTACATAGACTTTCAGAATAATGCAGAACAATAAATCAGATCAAATGTAACTATGATTATTGTGAAGGTACAAAGGAGGGGAGGGTTTGTGCATACCCCCGTTTGTTAAACTGTTTGTCTACTGCCAAAGTCTGATGTACTGTATGCAAACTTCTCTCTTCTAATGTGAGTGTCTGTGAGTGTCTCTCATTTGAAGCCGTACTGACAGGACTTTGATTAAACACACAGTTGCGTTCCCCCTGGAAGAAGAGTGTGTGTGTGTGTGTGTGTGTGTTGATGGGTGTGTTTTTTGCATTAGAGATCCAGGCTCGTTGAATCAGAATTTCCAGCGCATGGTTTATGAGGGAGGTTTCAGATGGGCCGGAGCCTGCTAGACCGCCACAGCCATTCAGGAAATGTGCTCTGTGGCTCCTCACGGCCAACTCCCCCCTCTCCCTCTTTCTTTTCTCTCTCTCTCTCTCTCTCTCTCTCTCTCTCTCTCTCTCCCTCTCACTCCCTCTCCCCTTCTCTCTCCCTCCCCCCCCCCTCCCCCCCCCCCCCCCCCCCCCCCCCCCCCTCTCTCTTCCACTCTGCTCTGCACTGTTTGTCCTTCAATCCTGCTTCTCCACCAACACCCCCCACACACACACTCACACTCCCTCTCTCTCCTTTTCTCTGGCTTTTGTCTCTTTTTCCCTTTTAATTTAACAGTTTTTTTTCTTTCTGTTTACATTGTCACTACAGTTGGTATGCCAAAAATATGAAATGGTTTACTTGAAGGACTTTGTATGTCTTTAAAATTAACCACTACATCAGTGTATTAAATCAGTGGTGTAGTAACAGACTTGAACGCCTTCACTGTTTACACAGTGAGGGAGAAACAAAAAGTAATCTTACTTTTTTATTTTTAAAGTAATCTTTTTTAGTAATCGCTAAAGTAATCTTACTTTGTATACTTTTACTCTTTGTGTTCCCTCACTGTGTAAAGAGTTCATTGAACCAGGAATACCACCATTGCACATGATACAGATACTATAAATCACATAGCTGTGTGAAGTACATTACTCTATCCGCTTTTAACGACCCGTACTACCACTGTACAAGGATGAATCCCATGCATTATACCCAGTACAATACAGCCAATTCCATAAGAGGGAAAGAAACATTGAGAAGGCCTAATTAAAACATTTGGAAGATGAGATCCTGATGATGTGTGTGCATGTGAAGTAACGTGCAATATTGATAATGCGTTCATGGAATCACCCCAATGATTGTCCCATCAGTCAGCTCAGCTAGGACCAAGACTTAACAGTCCTCAGACAAGTCATACTCATTATTGTAGAGGAGGTGGCGTGACTCAGTGAGTTAGGCCGTTAAACCATGAACCCGTGGACCTGCATTCAAGTCCAACGCAGGATCATTTTCTGATCTTTCCCAGCTCGTTTTTGTTATCATTTTAATTACAATAAACCCCCAAAAAATTATCTTTGCCAAAAAAAAAACTACAAATTAACTTTCGATTGTTTGGAAAGGAAATATCAGAAAGCTCTTTCCATAATGAATGTGATATAATTTTTAATCACTTGCCCTAAATGGTCTAATTTGAGTTCAAATTGCTGCTGTGAGACTGAGGGAATGGTAGGATTAACTGGAGAAAGTTGTATAAATCAAGAGTAAATAACGATATTTTCCCAAAATGTCCCAACCTTCCATTCCATTTGCTACAGTACAGCTCATTGCTGTAACCATTACTATCCCAACTAATTCCCATAAATACAGGTCATGGTGGTCGAATGGAAGAAGTCCTGCACTCCCATCAGTGCTGAATTGTATGCAACTAGTTTCTACTAGCATCCATCTCACCAGTGTTCAAGTCTCTCTTCTCTTCACCATATGAGTCAGTTTTATAATCACATTACTGCCTGAATGACTCACTTGCGTCTTCAGAGAGCAAACCTTCTGTATTTTAGAGGGTAAACAAGTTTAGCACCCTAGGTGGAAACAGCTGCATATTTAATTGGCACGTGCATGGAAGCGGTCATAAAATAGACTGACTTTGTAAAAGGTTTCAACTTTGGCATGCTGTTGATCTTTAAACAGGGCGTTGACATTCAGAAAGTGAGATCTACTACAGCAGTGGTGGATCTCTATTAGTTATTTGTTCTGTTCTAATTGTCACTAAACATGGAATTTTGACTTTTTTATAAACAATTGTAATAAACATCTTTACTGTATATTTATGAAGTATTACTTTTATCTTGCACATGTAGAGTTCTCTATCATATTTTAGATTTCACTGTTGATCAAGTGCGTACTGTAGGTTTGGTCTCAGCTTTGGTAGGGACAATACCCCGTCCGCAAATAAATATGTTAATAAATTCATATTGATATATAAAATAAAATGCGAAATATTGGTAGGGACTATTTTGTCGTTCCAAAATATTGGTTGTGACTTGTCCCTATGGTCCCTATGCAAACCTACGCCCATGCTGTTGATGATATTTGATGATATGACGCTTGCTGGTAATCTGAGCTGCAGCCATTATGTGCACTACTGGTGAAGAAAGGTCCTCATTTCTTAAAACAGCTCTAATCAACTTACCAGACCAAACTGAAAACTACCAAATTCTCCTTGGATAAAGTGTTGAGTGTGTTTCAGGAGCTACCCAGAGCTCTGAAGAAACAACCCTGCTTTCCTCATCAAAGTGCAGTGTTTTCCTCCTCCACCTCCTCCTATTGCACAATGCAGAGAGGGGAGAAATCAACCCGTCAAATATATGCTCCCGCTCCCCAGACGGCTGAAGAAGATGATGTCATCCCTATAAAACTAAACATTTGTCTCAAAGAAGGAAGGAAGGTAGGAGGCCCATCTAAAATATCCTTTATAAATATAGAGGTAATAAAAGTAATACTATCAACCACAATGGATAACCTGTAAACATTTTTTGTTTGTTTTGTTTTTCAGCCATAAATATTATGTAGGGTATTGCGCAAAATGGCTGGAATGAAGTGCATTTCTGTGTGCAAGTCTGTGTGCAAGAAAATGTAAATAAAATGTCCAGCCCTCCATAGCCACAGTAAATGATGGATGCACTCTGCAGTGTGTATTTACAATGTGAGACTCAAACAAAACTGAAAATGTCATTTTATTTCTCCCCATGATGCCGCTGTGACTTAGGATCTTTTTCAGTGTTGTCTCCTCCACAGTGTCAAAACAAAAAGAGGTTAAAAAAAACGCAGCTGATTGGTCATTGGAGTTGGACTTAATTGAAACCTTATGTATGGCATGTGGAATTCTGGGACTTTGGCACGCTCCCAAGAATCTTCAGAATGTAAAGTTTCTTTCCTTCTCTCCGTCTCTCTTGCGCTCCCTCTCTCCCTCCGTCTCTAGCTGCACTCCCCCCATACCCCCCACCCCCTTTTTTCCAGGGGTGTCTTACATCAGCTCAAAGTCTTGAGAGTTCACCGTGAGAGAGGAGTTTGAGAGAAAGGATCCCAGCGGCCACTCTCCTACACTGGCTCAACTGGATTACCAACTTCTTGGGACAAATGGTTTGAGAGAGGAATCTGTTCAGAAGTAAGTCTTAATGATGTCTTTCAAAATAACTCTTTGTGTGTCATAAATGCGCAAGTTTGTTTTTCTTTTCATAGTTCATGAATTGCAAAGCACGAACTTCAAGTTTATCTTTGGTAGTGGGACCAGATGTTTCTTCTGAATTAAAATCAGGTCAGCAAGTCAAACCTGAAGGGTTTTCGTTACAGGATTTATTGATTTTTTTGTTCACTTTTTCTGTATGAGTTGCTGTTTGCATGGCAGACCAAAATAGCAGATTGCAGAGTAGCTGCACTCCGTGCTCCACTGTGAAGGGGAACTAGTGTAAACCAGCTGTTTTGGGGAATGGCTGATGTGCTGCCCCCGTATAATTGTGTACAGAAAACTTGCCGTTTATGGGCACACGTCAGAACAAATGTATAATTTCAATTGTTTTTTTGTGAGAATTTGTTGTGAGTATTTACTTTTCTTTGTTCTTTTTGTGTGACCTTTTAAAAGCTTAGCCATGGTGTATGATGGGTTACTATGCATATTTTCTATCACATAAAATCCTTGGGTCACAATTTTATATGTCATATTTATTTCCAATAGCACTAATGTTTACTCAACTAGAGTAGAAATGCTCCATTTTCAATCAGTTACAATGCCAGTTTTGAGATTTGAATTTAGAAACAGTCTAGCGACAGCCAGAGCATATTTCTTTCTAACCGTAATGCAGTCGTGGTTACTGGACTGGCCGTGGCCACAATTGGTTACCTTGTTGCTCTCAAGAGCATACTTGTCAGAAGCACACTGGGTGACGTCCTAATGCTGCATGGCCAATGTGTCCTCCTGACATGACCTGCATCCTATTCTCAGCAGCCTTGTTTGTATTGGACATGGTTCATGACCTCTCCTCCGGGAATATCCAGGGATGAACTCTCAAGGCCTCAACATATGCTTCAAGTTATCAGAAATATGTGGAGCAGGTTCTAGTGCACACACACACACACACACACACACACACACACACACACAGCAGCCCCCAGACCCAAACTAATACTTCTGAACTGCCTGTCACAACCTTCTTTTTTGTCCTGGTTTCTCTTTTGTAGAATATAGTCATGTAGGATGATAGAATTTGACGAATGGTTCTCCTGTTGACATTTTGCCAGTGCTAAATACTAAACAGTGTTATAATACAGTTGTATACTGATTACATTTTATTCTCCGACATTTCTATTTAGCTGCTTCAGTTGTGAAAAGCTGGTTTTGGTCAGTTTTCAGCATATCATCCGTCTTTGAGGAAAGAGCCAGGGAGATGCAGTGAGCCACTAGTGTATGCTATCAGCGCATTGTCCACATATCACTTCAACTAGCCACCCAGCGCTTCAGGCTATAGCCACACACTGCCTGAATGACAACCATTTACAGATAACGGCCATAATTATACACTCTAATGGCGCCATGCAATTTTGACTTGTGCTTCAAAACGGCAGACATTGCCTCTGCCTGGATGTTTTGCCATCACTCGCAATTTTTATGACATTCTGCTGCTTTTTAGATCAATGGTGCTAGATGGTTGGGGTGGGGTGGCTCTTTGCGTAGCAGCTGTATGCATTGAGGTATAAATAGAAATGTCCCGAAGACATCACACAAAATACCAGCTTTTACATCCCACACATGCTCCTAAACAGCAGCCCAGCCCAAACCCAAATGCCTCTCTTTGAAAAACATCAAGCAGACAGATTGGGTTTCCGATAATCTCAAGGTAAATAAATTCTGCATCTGCAGGTCAAAGTTGCAACTTATGTTTGGCAACTCAATCTTGGCAGTTTACTAGCATACTAATTCCATCTCACCAGAATTTATGCATTTAGGGCCACATGGTGGTCGGGGTTTTTTTTTGTGTGATTTCAACCATATTCCCACTACTTTTATTCTCCCTGGCTAAAATGGGACAGTTAAACTTCATAGTTGGGATTTTTATCTCACAAAACATTCATCTGAAATACACAGAGTATAGAATGCAGATAGATTCCCCTGGAGATTTTTTTTCTTTAAAAACATAGTACAGTAAACAGAAATAGAAATAGTAAACAGCGAGGCGCAACCAAAGCTGTTGTGAAGGCCTGCACTGGCCCATGTCTTACCTTAGGCAACTCTGAAACTGAGCAATTGTTTGTTTTGAGTGCAGCGCCATGCAAAGTGTATGTATACTGTATATGTTTTACTGACTCTTATGCAGGTTTATAATGAATGCTGTGCTTTTCTCTTTTTACTGGTTATTAATTGAATCAAATCAAATTCTATTCAATGGTTTTTGCCAGAGGATGGCCAGACATTGTATAAAATTGTCTTAAGATTCCAGGGATGTATAATGTATATGACTTTACTTTTAAGTCATATTTGAAGGTCTTAAAATATGCAAAATATTTTTTTTTCTGAGTCTGTGCTACCCTAAGTGGTAACATTTCATAATAGGATGACAATTTATAAAAGTGTTATGAATAACTTATTTAAGTTATTTAATAAACACATTCAGAAGTTTTACATTACATATACATGCACAAGTAGTAGTAAATTTCTTACAAATAGTAAACAAGACTTGCAAGTTATACATTTACATTTACATACATTTACATACTCCTACTACATACACTTACAATTTAAGCAATTTGTTATCATTTCTCTTGTATAAGTAATTTGATTTATAAGGAATTATATCTAGTGGAGGAAAAAGTAAAAAGGCTGCATGCCTGCATGTTTTATAAAATTTTAACCACGACAATAAAGCAGTTATTGTCCAGATCTAAACGCTTAGCCACGTTAATAAAGCCCTCTGTGTCCAGAACACAAGTGTGGGATCTTAACTTCTCTCGGGCAACGCAGGAATTAGAAGTCATTGACAGATTTCAGCAGGTCACAGTCGCACATGATTTAGGCAACATGGTGTGAACTGAGTGCTGCTTTTAAGGTAGGAAATGGAAAAGGATTTCTTGGCAAAAAAGCCAGTTTTTCCGAGGGGCAAAGTTTCTGGGCTTAATTTAACTCCTGAGGCTCCAGGGAGAGCCGGTGAAACTCAGGCCCTGATGTACGCAGGTGCAGAGGCAGAACCGTGGCTTTCAGTCCCACCTCACGGATTGCGGGAGCATCTGGGACTCATTTGAACACAATGCACTACATATAGCTTTACCTCTACCTCTGACCAGACGGCAGCTCCACTGGTCCCAGCCTGGACTGCAGCCCTGCACCAATGGACTAATCATCGGCGGACGCGTTGCTCTTTCCGACAAATGTTATAACAGAAGTAAAGTAACTCAATTTATTAGCGTCTGATCATATACAGAATAATATCACTACATCACTTTAACATTATTCAAATATAAAGGCAAGTTTTTAAATGGTGAAACATTACAGTAAACATATAAATCTGATTTTAGAATCAGTTTTCAATCAGAATCATATTAGTGAATCACCACTGTAGTGCTGCACTGGTTTATCCAATGAGAAGCAACCTGCATGTGGGCCAGCGTCAGGTGGAAGTGCTACTGTCCTCTGCCCTGCCCCTGCGCTAAGCTTGCAACATCCCTGCAACATGTCACACCTGCAACCGCAAACGTCTGTTTACCATTAGGAAACTCAGTCCAGGTGTGACAGAATATCGAGGGCTTGTTTTGGGCTATCGTTTCCTCTCAGCCCTCGTGAGCTGCTACACATTAATCCAGAGGGTAATGGGCCTGCAAGCATTCCTTTGTGCCTGGCGATTTTATTGGCATGAAATTACAGCATCTCACCTGGATTTGATTTAGCCAGAAATTCCGGTCAATAAGAAATTCATGCATTCTCATAAAAGTAATGAAATACTTATGATGCCATATCAGTGCCTAAGGGCTTATGAAGGAGACTGAAATGAGAAGCATCTGTGCCCTTACAGTAGAGTGTGTGTGTGTGTGTGTGTGTGTGTGTGTGTGTGTGTGTGTAAAACTCTAACCTCCAAGGGACACATGCCCCCATTGTTTAGCACTGCATCAAGCTGCCATTTTAATGACCTATTATCTCAAGACTCTGTGGCTGTGGAAATTAATCAGCCAGCACTTACACACACACATAGCAAACACACACACACACACACACACACACACACACATATTTGTGCACATTTAAACTCTATTGTCTAAGTGGCGGTGAAAGAGAAACATTGATTTTGGTCTCGGTGACAAGACAAAGAAAGTTTCTTGACAATTGTGCAGTATCTTCACCAACATTAGGCCTGCCCTTGCAGGTTGTCGGCAACTTTGATTTCAAACTTCGATGCTTCTAAATATCTTCTTACTTGCACCAGATGAGTCTGACATTTGAAGTCTCTCTCTCTCATCTTGCACTGGGTAAGGATAGTAAGTCCAAAGCCTGTCTCCACCTCAAAGAATAGCAGTCGTATATATCTCTGACGTGCCGCTACGTCTCTGTCTTAACAGCACTGTGAGTGTTTGATGAATGAGACAAAAAGTCATCTGCAGCGGGCCTGATTAGACACCAAGCGCTCAGCTCATGGAGTCTGAGGGCGGGTTGTGGAGATGGCGGTGGCCATCACTGTCATTTTCAGGTCAATTATTACCATTGCAGTGCAAGAGAACCATTGAGCCCCAGGGCCACTAATTGCTAACAGACTGTGAAGCTGAGCAATGCTGGGAGACATAATTGCCACCTTCATATAATGTCTCCCTCGTGTCCTGTCCAAACTTGTTAAAATGCACATATAATCTTATTCAGGGCCAATCAGACTGTTAGAAGAGTAATATTGCATTTGTGACGTCTCTATGGAGCCAATCAATACACTCTATTATAATACCCAAGAGCAAGAAGTCTGTGATATATATATGATACCAATTCCAACTTGTCTGAATTTATCCATGTCAATTCCTACCTACGGTATCTGTAATCATTCATTTTTACAGTAAAAGCCTATGATATTAATTCCTATCCATCTGAAATCACTAATCTCTATGTAAAAGAGGCTACTGCTTGATTTAATTCAGAAGTGCATGGGGGTTGAACAACGAGGCTTTGATACAATACTACAGGCTACACAGAAGAAATTTTAACGTAGAAAGTCCTTTCTTGATAATATGTATTTTTTCCAGTTTTATTTTTGGCAAACAGTACCACAGTTGTGTATTAGAGTTTATAGTTGTCTTTTGTTTAAACATAAAACGCTACAGTAGAGACAGTATTTCATTTGAAACTGACTTCCTTTTTGCACTGGCTCTGCACCTATCAGGAACATTTTGGGCAAAAACGTTTCAATGTGTGTCATTGTGCAGTTGTAAGCAGGGCCTGTGGACATTAATATCACTGTGTTGACCTAACACGGAGCTTCAAACATTCTTCCTCCTTTGCACGAGAGCAATATTGTGCATTAAGACGGAGCTGTGAAAGAGCATAGAGCTCTGGGCCTCGCTGATGGCGTATTAGGGTGGCGCATACAGTACAGTTCACTCAGGCCAGTGTTCTCCACTGATTTATATCAAACTATGCTCCATGGACCCTCTATGTGGTCAGTTGGGGAAAGGAAGCCAGTATGAGAGCAGTGCATTGTTCAAGGGAAGAAAGTCTGACACACTAAAATAAAAGGCTTCCTACTTGCTTTTTTAACGTGTTTCAGATTTGGTGTTGTGCTTAGATTGCATCATAATATTGGCAATGGTTGAACAAACTGTAGATATGCCCCTTTTTTCTCAAATGTAGGACAATCTAAAATTGCCAGCATTTGTAACAGCAACTAAGTGCTTTATAAGTTTGCATGCCTAGTATCACAGTCTAAGCCATTTAAGTTATTAAGTCATAGAAAATATTGATTCAGGTTGACACAGAAAATCTGCTTAGCCAATCTATCTATCTTTCAAAGTAATATTGCCTGAAAAGTTATGTAATATGCATTTTTGTGCAGAATGTGTCACACCAAAAGGCTGTGCAAAGTGACAAACTGAAATGGGAGTGTAGGATAAACTTGATTTTTATGGCCTCATGAAGAGATATAATTCCTCTTATAACTTTCACTGTCCTTCTCAGGTTCAGTTCTACTTCCTAGAAGAAGCAGGACCCCCACACCTCAAAGGTCTCCAAATAATTGTCTGTTTAAAAAAGGAATATGGCATCACATCAAATGATTTTTAAATTTGGGACAAAATATTTTTCTTAGGGTGGCTTCAGAATATCATGCCTGAACTTTTGGTTAGTTAAGTTAGACTCACAAGTAGCCATCTGTTATGAATATATGAACATTAATCCCATTAGTACTTTCTAAATTCATGTAAAACAGCACATTCTGAACAATACCGCCACTTTTTTGACACATTTTTTAATATGAATTGCTTATTTTTCATACATTGGACCAAAAAAAGGCCATGTCATGTCAACCACCCATTTCCATTTTGTGTTGTCTGCACAGTGATACGCTAGTTAACATAGCTGTAAACACGCTAGCTAACATTGATATAAACACCAAAGTTAAGGTAATAACATAAGTTAATGTTTGTAAAATATCTAATTACTGACCTTGAACAGCGAAGTGTTTAGCTGCCTTCCAGATGGACTCTGTTATCCCAGGCTTGTACTTCTCATAACTGGAAATATAAAGAAAATTGTCAAAAAGTGTGTCAAAAATTGTGAAAAGTCACAGTTAATAATTTAGCTATACAGATTTTATTTTCCCAAAATATTTTAGCTAGGTCTTAAATCCTGTTAGTTATGCAAAATTGTAAATAATGCTAGCTACACAGTGCAACTGACTAGCTCAAACTACAGGCACCAAATTAGCTATTAAAAATGCTAATTAATTTGGCTAAATATAATAGCAAACTCTCTCCACAAAACACAGAGGAAAACAAGCAAAACGGCAAATATAGGGCCTTGTAATTGTAGAGGTGGAGTATAATAGCTCTCTCAAGGTAATCCAACTCCAAAAGGCTGTGCGACTTGTTGGTCTGAGGTAAATTTGATGAGTGTTCTGATATTTACCTTCACGTGCGAGGGCCTGTCATAGCAAAACAGTTGATTCGAACGCCATTGTCACGTCATCCGGAACTTTTTTTCTTGGCCGGTACAAATTTACTGTGACAGTCCCAACCATTTTCCCCTCTGTCATAAAGCCAGCCACTGAGTTGGGATCGTTCAGAGTTCTCGAGAGTTAGAATTGGATAGTGTTCTCTAGATTTTGAATTAGTCACTGAGTTCTCTAGAGTCAGAATAAATCACAGAGTAATCTTAAACTGGGATTGGTTAGAGTTCTCTAGAGTTAGGATTGGTTAGAATTGGGATTTGTCAATCTATCTAGTCTCCAGGCTAATGCTAATTAATGCGTATAGGATCACAGGCAAAATGTTGTTGCATTTCTAGGTTAATTTATCGTCTTTGTAGACACAGATTAAATGGCTCGCTAGTGGCTGAATGAAAGGCCTTTCAGCTGTCCCTGGTGCTGCTTTGCACTAGGAGAGAACATGCTGTTTTGGACAAAGTTATGAGGTGGAGTGGCGTGTGAAAGTCATTGTGCAAAAATCACCTTGGCTGAAACTGAGCAGTAAAAAAAAATATGCCTGCGGTAAACCACACCTTTAAGGCTGATGGGCTGCCTTCCTGAGGGGAAAATTAAAATGTTGGTTGAGATGTCCTAGCAGAGGAAGGTTGCAGTAAATGGGAAGATGTCCTGAACTTATTGTTGACATCTGATTGGGCTTTCTGCATTTGCCTTGGATCTGACCTAAAGGATACTAATTGCAGAATTGATCATAACTGTTTAGAGTTTACCACTCAATATTTTCTCTGAGAGGTTGAAAGCCAAACCAGCCCACTGAAACCTTTGTGCATTACTACCACAGTGTTTTCGTTGTTGTGGGGGGAAAGGTAAACAAGAGCCTGGCTTTGATGATGATCCTCAATCCTGAGAACTGAAGTTCTTAACAGTAGTCCTCTGGTAGTGCAACCCAAAAGCAATATCTCCAGTGTTATCTGCCTAAACAAAAGGGCTGAGCCTCAGCTCCCCACACTATGGTTTTGCTATGGAAGAATCCCTTCCTTTCCCATCTTTCCTGTCCCGGCTGCACAGACACTAGCCTGGTTCTCTCACAAACTCAGTGCATTAATCAGAGGATCTCAGTTCCTGCTAAAACGTTCTATAGAATCTCGATGATTCTCTCATAAAGTCAATCAATACAAATCTAATGAAATCTAATAGGTTAGACATATTGGCAACCAAGGTGTCATGATATAATAGTCTTGGTTGAAGCTCCTTCGACGTTGTTCACCCCGTCTTATCCATTTTTCCTCTATATCGAGACACCTCGAAGGCCGCCCCACTTATCACCTGGCTGCAACTTGTGCATATAATCATGAGGCAAGTCTTAACACTGGTCACATTGAGCTTGATAATGAAGTTTAAGCCAATCATAAAGTCTTTTACAGTGTATAAAAGGGAGTGCTAATAATTTAGTAATAATAATTTGAAATAATACTAATCATCTGACAATCACTCTGCTGTTTCCTAAAATAGAACACTTGTGGTAATGATATTGTTTGTGGATATCATTAGGAGTGCGGTTCAGATATTTAATGTTCAAACAGATTGCAGTGGTACACTGTGGTTACAAGCATGTAGGTACGGTAAGCTACACTGTATTTTTCTTTGTTAAGACAAACACTTTCCATGTCAAATGTATATACTGACCAGCAGCTGCAAAGTTTAAGCTCTCTGCAGAGCTTTAATACCTTTATTTTGTCTGTATTACTGTTACTGTTACTATGTGATGAAAGAAACCCACGTTATTTAAACTCAAAACGCCAAACATGTTACTTGTGTGATCTGTGTGTTTGATTTTCTTCAGCTTTCATGACATTCTTTTCCGCTGTGACACAGTGGAAAGTATCCATCTTATATCTCCTTATGTCTGCTTGTCTTGCCAAGATCTGATAAGAATCACAATGGACTTTTATTACTTTTGCCTGGCTTGTGAAACCTTGCAGCTATTAAAATATATGCATGTTTCTAAGAATTGGACCGTGTAACAGAGATTAAAAGCTTGTTTGAAATAAGGTTCTGTTAGCAAAACACTGAAAGTTACTTTTATTTTAGTTACATTTACTTGAATTTACACACAGTAATTTTAGAATTAAAGTTTCAATTGTAGAATCTACACACACTTGGACACTGTGTATGTGTGTGTAAGTGTGTGTGTGTGTGTGTGTGTGTGTGTGTGTGTGTGTGTGT
>JAGFZM010000534.1:26796-64113 GCA_017657215.1 Limnothrissa miodon | reverse complement strand
TTTTGTTTGATAGAATACTGCCATCTTGTGGTACAATTACATCATTAACTTCATGTTATATGAAGCCACATCAAACCAAAAAAAAGTATCAAACGATTGTTTTTGCAAACAAATGCAAAACTTGGGCAACATTACTCATAATCTTATGCATATAATATTTAAAGTGATGAACTGGTTGATTGGCCAGTTCAAAGCTTAACCCCTCACCTCCTCTTTCTCTCTTCCAGTATGACGGAGGGGTTAGGCCAGCTAACGGATGGGCAGAGCGGCCTGGATGACTTCACCCTAAGCCACGTCTACAATGTGTTGCCCGGTTACGACTACGTGGGCTGGACCAATGAGAGCTTCCCCAGTGGTTATGTGGAGATCATGTTTGAGTTTGATCGCACAAGGAACTTCACCACAATGAAGGTAGTCAAGAGAGCAGCTGTGCTCACGCTGTCTTTACACACAACATTCAACTCCATTCAACTCAACTGTATTTCCACTGTATTTTATATACAAAACTCATATCAAAAGTCCTTGGTCCTCTCACAGCAGAGAGCACCCATGAGTAACAGGGGCAAGGAAAAACTCCCTCGGTTTGTAGCTGTTGTAGACTAGGAAGAAACCTTTGGCTGATCAATGGGGCTAACCAAACTGCCTAGGGTCATGCAAAGTTTGCAATTAGTCCATAGTTTTAACCCTTGACCTTTTAAAATAATTGTATTATTTATGTTGTATGTATGTAAGACTATTATTTATGAAAATGTTTGCTTTTTGCTTATGTTTAAATTTAAAGATTATTTGGCTCCTCCCTGGCAGGCCTCAAATTGTATTCTTTTTGAATCTTACCACAAGAAGTTTTCTGTAGATTATTTTAGATCTTTCACTAGACCTCAGTAGTCATTCCCAGACCAAAAATGAGCTTTGTCATCACTCACTTTGATGCACCAAGCTCAGAGTGAGGTGAGATCTATCAGAAGTCACGTACTGTACCATAACCTGTCTTTGGGCCGTAGGTGCACTGCAACAACATGTTCAAGTGGCATGTGAAGACCTTCCAAAAGGTGACATGTTACTTTCGCTCTGAGTCTGACTGGGAGCCCACGCCCGTGTCCTTCAGCCCCGTGATGGACGACGTCAATCCTAGCGCGCGCTTCGTCACCGTCTCGCTGTATAACCACATGGCCAGTGCCATCAAATGCCAGTACTACTTCTCAGACGCATGGATGATGTTCAGCGAGATCACCTTTCAGTCAGGTGTGAATACCTTCTGGACAGGAGCATGTGACATCTGACCTAATAAGTCAAAATGTATTCTTATGAGTAATTCATAAATATAACTGCTACATCTAATTTCCCTAGACACTGCAATGTACAATACAACTTTGGCTCCTCCCAAGACTGGCCCACCAACAAGCACTCAGCCAGGTCGGTTTTTTATACAGATTTACAGTCACATTTAGGCACTTATCATATGCTTTGATCCAAAGCCACTTGAAAAAGAAGATTAACATTAAATCTGCAACACAATTTAAAGATTACTAAGAGCTTACAAAAGAGTTTACAAAACTTAGTTTGGGAAAGTCATGTCCTACTAGTTAGGGTTTCGGGATTGAATCTGAGGGGTCACTGGGTTTATCCCCAATCAGTGGGCCACGACTGAAGTGCCCTTGAGCAAAGCACCTCACCCCTCATTGGTCCCTATGCGCTGCTGTTGCAGGCCGCCCACTGTCCTGGATTGGAGTGGGATTCACCTCACTGTTCTCTGTGTGCTATGTAACTCATTAATACACAATTGGAATAAATCCAGAGACCAAATTTCTCTCAAGGGATTAAAACAGTATATTGGCATGTGCAGTACAGGAGTGTGATAAAAGTGCAGCAGAAAGAGAGTGTTTGTGGGGGGAGAAGTGAATTCCAGGTGGTTAGATGTTTTAGGGCAATAGGTACTCTCAGAAGAGAATAAAAAATATGCTTTTGCTGTCTTGATTTAGGAATCCTGATGGAAACTGTTAGTGGCACCCGAATGACAGTTATATGTGGTCACCCATTATTCACTGAGATGCCTTCTCTATCCCCTCCATAGGGGATGACCCCACTCATAAAGTAGATGACAGCAACACACGGATTCTTATTGGTTGCCTGGTGGCCATAATCTTCATCTTGGTGGCCATCATAGTCATAATACTATGGAGACAAGTGTGGCAGAAGATGTTGGAGAAGGTAAGATGTCACATTACACAAAAACCTGTTTGACCAGCTGATGGGGTGAATTGATTTAAACGGAATTTAGTTGGTATAATATAATCTGATCTGTTATATACTTCAGTCTCTACAGTATGTGGGTTTGTGTCTCCAGCATATGTGCCTATATCAAGCATGTAGTTAAATGTAAGGCATCTAGTGATTTTGAACTGGTCCAGACAGGAGTGTAAGTCTGTGTTTATACTTCCAGGCCTCTCGGAGGATGCTGGACGATGAACTAACTGCTAGTCTGTCAATACAGAGCGAGACGTTCACCTACAGCAACAACAACAACCCCTCATCCGCCCCCAGTGAGCAGGAGTCCAACTCCACCTACGAGCGCATCTTCCCCCTGGGGCCTGACTACCAGGAGCCCTCGCGACTCATCCGCAAACTGCCCGAATTTTCCCAGGCAACAGAGGAGGCTGGTGAGTGGAGATTGTTCTAGAAAGTCATGTGAAAGTGAGAGTGTATTTCGGAGACTGTATTCATTTTCTGAGTCATGTGGTTGTAACATAGCATATTTCAGGGCTCTGACAAGAAACATGTTCATCAGTTCATGACAGTTCCTCATTGAGACTGTTTCTTCAAAATCAAACAAATCCAGTCTCCACACTCACCCTGAAGAGACAATCGATTTGTTAAATGTAAATTGCTTTTTGCTGTTACCTCAGCCTCCACCAGCACTGCAACGAAATGCCCTTCAACCAACCCCAGCAGCCAAGATGGAGTGCCCCATTACGCTGAGGCCGACATCGTCAACCTGCAGGGCGTAACCGGGGGCAACACATACGCTGTGCCGGCACTCACCATGGACCTGTTGTCTGGGAAGGACGTGGCCGTCGAGGAGTTCCCGCGCCAGCTACTCACCTTGAAGGAGAAGCTGGGAGAGGGCCAGTTTGGAGAGGTCTGAGTGGACTATACAGCTAAAATGCTTCTGAGCATACTCACACAACCTGGCATACTCGCACAACCTGACATACTCATTCCCATACTAAACATATAGTGGCATACTCAGTCACTCAGACAATTGTGTTTAAGGTTTAATGACGAAATCTGAGAGAAATTGCATACTGTTTCACATATTCAAGTGTGTTGTTGAGCAGTGGAGCACATTACTATGCTTACACGGTGTAATTGTGTGTTGAAGGTGCATTTGTGTGAGGCCGAGGGCATGCAGGACTTCATGGATGAGGACTTCTCCTTTGACATCAGTGAGAAGGAGACTGTACTGGTAGCAGTGAAGATGCTGAGGGCTGATGCCAATAAGAATGCCAGGTAACCAGTGACACAAGCTGCACACGGGTGATAGAACATGCAGAGCCTAACAGGTGTATGTGCAATCAAGGAACTTGGCTAGCACACAAGTAGCCTAGAAATTGTGGGTTTAAAACCTGGCTGCCACTGTTGTGCCTGGCCCCGAAGTAATTGATAGTTGACAAAATGTAAGTCGCTTTGGATAAAGGCGTCTGCTAAATGCAAATGTAAATGTAAAACAATTAAACCGTTTCAGTGGCTGGCTAACTCTTCCAAGTACACAGTGATTTCACAGGATGCTTTAAATGCCATTACGTGCTGTTTCAGAAATCCAGAATCAGTCTTACTAACCAATACTTACAATCACAAGAATTTGACTGTAGAAGTTCACATTCAGAAAGGTACGAGTGTGCACTCAGTCAAATCGAATTAAAATGAAGTCTAATTAAGTATGACGTGCTGTGCAATTGTAACAACAACACACCTATAGGCACCTACCTACAATAAAAACAAACAGGACAATATTACATATGATACACAAGAGCAGGGTGTAAAGTGCAACCCACCTGTGCAATGGAGTGTGTCAGATGAACTGTCATGAGAAGTGTGTCATGTGCAAAGTGTGCAGGCTACATTTGGAATGAGAAGTATGCAAGTCCCAGTGGAGAGACCTCATTTATCAGCAGGTGGGGAAGAAGCTGTTCTAGTGTCTAGTTGTTATCATGAGGAGCCGGCCAGAAGGGGAGAGGTTAAGTAGCATGTGACCAGGGAGTGTGTGTGTGGGAGGGGGTGGGAGTCTTCAGAGATGTTTTTAAGTGCAGTTTTTAATTTGCGCTGGTTTAATGTATTTCTTCGGCCTTTTTCCCACCACCCATAGGAATGACTTCCTGAAAGAGATCAAAATCATGTCTAGGTTGAAAGACCCCAACATCATTCGTCTCCTAGCCGTGTGCATCTGCAGTGACCCTCTGTGCATGATCACAGAGTACATGGAGAACGGAGACCTAAATCAATTCCTGTCTCGTCATGAACCTGAGGGTCAGATCGCCCTGCTCAGCAACGCCCCCACTGTCAGGTGAGGGTTATGACGGCCACTGATTTCACTCTTGCCGATGAAAAAAGATCAGCTTATTGACATCAAATATATTCATGCCACTTTGTAACTTTAAGTTCTTCAACAGCACATTTTAATTCATGTAATTATGCATGGATCTTTTCAAACAATAACAATATTACAATTAAATAACATCATGATTTTTAAATTTCATTCACGCAGTTACAGTAATTTGCAATACATGGCAACCCAGATCGCCTCAGGGATGAAATATCTCTCGTCCCTCAATTTTGTCCACCGTGATCTGGCAACCCGCAACTGCCTTGTGGGAAAGAACTACACCATCAAGATTGCCGATTTCGGCATGAGTCGTAACCTGTACAGTGGGGACTACTACCGCATTCAGGGCCGTGCCGTACTGCCCATCCGCTGGATGTCCTGGGAAAGCATCCTGCTGGTGAGTCACAACCATGTGTAAAATTAAAAACTGTAAAACCTTTAACAGTGTTTGGCTATGTGGGGAAAAAAAACAAATTCAGTTAGGACTTAAGAATTAGGAGAATCAGCAAATGAGAACAGGAAAAGTGGAAAACACTCGCAGTCACTAATGTACGAGTTAAAGTGAACTAGGATCGTTGAAAAGAAATTGAGTACTATCCCAACAGGGACCAGTTGTCCATCCCCCACACAAGACTCCGGACCTCTTGGTAAAGAGCCTTTTGTTTGCTGGAACAAGTTACTCCACCACACCCCTTTTGTGCTTCAGTCCAATAGAACAACCATGGGGAGCTTTTCAGCATTTCTTTGGCCTATTCCCCTCTAGCCCGAAGGGCCAGTGAGGTGTGACAGGAGATGAGGGAAGCGAGAGCTAGGATGAGATAGAGTGGAACTGACAGACCACATTGATGAAGGGGATCAGTGTACTTCTGATATATAGACATATTTTTAACAAATATAGCAAAACATCCCTCCAGACCAAACTGATCCCCATCATACCAAGTAAGATTGAGTCTGTTTTTTTAAAATGAATGTGGATATAACTACTGTGTATATATGAAAGTTACTTGTAAATAACTTGACAAACACTTTAAGCTGTCATGGAAGAGAACGTGAGAATGATGTTAATGGCATAACATAATAATACTACCTACACTCTGAAATGCCAGTAGCTGTTGTGATGTCATCATCATAATATTGCTCTTGTATTCCACGTGTTTATTTTTGACACACATTACACGTGTACACTCAAGATGACTCCATCTGCATACTGTAGGAAGTGAGCTCACTAGTTTGCTATGGTTTGTCCTGTAATGTATCCTCTTCTGTATGTGAGGCTTCTGGTCCAATAGATGCTCTTTGATCATGTGTATACTTGGTCTTTGCAGGGAAAATTCACTACAGCCAGCGATGTGTGGGCCTTTGGGGTCACTCTGTGGGAGACGCTGACCTTTTGCAAAGAGCAGCCTTACTCCCAGCTCTCCGATGAGCAGGTGATTGAGAACACTGGAGAGTTCTTCAGAGACCAAAAACGCCAGGTAGATGCTAAATGCATCTCTTTTGCTCATAAACTCTCGATGTATACTAGTCTGTGTACATAAGACTAAGTGCTGCTGTACTGACTGGCACATTTTTGTCTTTGCAGATCTACTTACCACAACCGGCCATGTGTCCAGATCCGCTTTACAAACTCATGTTGAGTTGCTGGCGCAGAAACACCAAGGAACGTCCTTCATTTCAGGAAATCCACAGTATTCTTCTGGAATGCCAGGTGTAGGTCTGGAATGGTGTCCTCTGTATAACAGGCACATCCAGAGACACTTTGTGTGCCCGCAGGACTCTATACCACAATACCAGTGAATAGACACACACACACACACACACATACAGTACACACACACACACACACACACACACACATACAGTACACTCACACACTGACTCCCCCTGTGTTTTACAGGGATTGCTTGTCAATCCATTGAAGAAGCAACTCCAAATCAGCACCTTTGGGTGACAGCAGACAGCCAAATATAGACAAACTAAAGAAATGTAGCATTTAGGCACTTTTTGTTCAATATAATCCATGGTTTCATACCCAACCATAGTTTTGTTGTCATTAAAGATGTCCCTGAACTAATGTACAAAGAATGCAAAAAATACATATATTGATCTCGTGTTTTTCAAATGTTTTCAATTTGAAGACAGCTTGAATGTAAATAGTACATGCAATTTGATGGGTAATGTAGAATAGAGTGTATATTGACAAATTGTAAGAATGTTTCTTTTGCTTATTGTCATCTAGACATTATTGTGCAGCAAACTGCACCAGTGTTCACCACAGTAGAAGAGTGTCACTTACTTCCATTATTTATGAATATTTGTTTCTCTGGACTCAAATTAAATCAGCCTACAAGCTGTACATGCATGCAAATCACTTTCATGTTCATAGTTTAAACGATTCAGTGTCTTCAACAATAATCAATCATAAATCTCATCACGACTACCTATGTAAGTTTATATTTGTATGTCTCAAAATTATTCTTTTTTTTATATTTGCTAAACAATATCACAAAGATATTCCAGATATCCCAGAGGTAGTATGAAATTGCTTCATTGTTTATGCACAAATTTGATAGGACTATAATTGTAAGATTTGAATTTATACACAAATGTTCAGAGATGGGTCATTCAAATTCTATTTAAATCTTTTGTAAATCTATGACATCAACCATTTCAAAATGGCATTTACTACCATTCTTCATTTTCATAATTTTCATGTGTTTATGTATGTAGGCCCAACTGGCCTTTTATACAGTTCCAAGGAGTTTTGAAAATTCGGCAAACTTGTTTAGTGCCGTTTGGCAAACTTGTTTAGTGCCGTTAAAGCCGATAGAGGGCCGCAG
This sequence comes from Limnothrissa miodon, assembly GCA_017657215.1. Lineage (NCBI taxonomy): Eukaryota > Metazoa > Chordata > Actinopteri > Clupeiformes > Clupeidae > Limnothrissa > Limnothrissa miodon. Next base: position 56,673 of record JAGFZM010000534.1, on the reverse strand, counting down.
AGCAAATGCATCAAGTAGCCTATCATTCACCTTGTTACGAGTTGATGGACTACCGAAACAATTATGAAAACATTATTTTAAGGTTTTAAAAAGTCTTTGGTGCTGCTTCAAGGAGGACTATTTAAAACGTTTTTATTTGGATTTCAGATCTTTATAACGTCATAATCTATCCACATACAGAAAGCAAAAATCTACATATCTACAAATCTTCTCTTGAAATGCACTACATGTTGCTTTACTGTATGGTATGACACATTGACATAATTTAGTGAGGGAAAAATATGCAAGCTGGGGCTTTGTGGATGTTAACATGGTTAATGTGAACATCTATGAGAGAGGACTGTAACCAGTTCAGCTTGAGAAATGGCAAAAGAGATCATGAATAAGTCATTTAGAGGCCCATATGTGTGGATAGTCCACATGTTTACAGAAATGAAAAATAATTTCAAGATCACACTTACTTTTGCTCTGTAGAAGCTTCCAGGTGTCTGTATTTGAGTAAAACAAGTATTAATGGTGCGACAATGAATAATGTAACACAAAAAATGGACAACTTGGATCCTCTGCAGTCTTTGGACTTTGAACCACACCATTGTAGGCATATCTTACAGAAGAATACCAGTATGTCGATACTGTAAAATATATGACCGTTTGTTTGTTGTATACCTTCGTTTTTGCATCAATTTAAATTTGAAAGTATGGCTGTACATAAAAGATTAAAGATCTTTTGGTGAAATTTTTGAGTGATACCATTTGAAATTTAGACCAGGTCTGTTTGGATTCTATACACCCCATTATGTCTGTGCTATCTTTGTATAATGATTTTAATTATAAAAAGTTTATGGATTCTGATTTAATTATGTACAGTATTGTATAGTGGTCATCTCTGTGTCACAACTTTAAGAAATTCTGTTTTATTCTTTGTATTCAATTATTTGTTATCCATATATAGTTTATATGAAATGCATACGTTGGACTGATTTCTTTAAATATTTGTCACTGACAAAATAAAAAATTATCAAGATGGATTGAATCTCAGTTGCTCTATAGATGTATCATGCGTTTCACGCAGCAGATTTTTATTGGAGCAGTTCTGGAGCAGGCTAGTCTTGAGCTCAACGCTATTGGCTAATTTAGCGGTGACATCCAATCACACCATGAAGGCGGAGCAAAATAAGGATATGGCAAGCTGAGGACGTACAGTGGAGGGAACGTAGTATAGTAGTGTTTCGACGTGCAAATAAGAGAAAATCAATGTAAAATATTTATTATATTTGGCATAGCCTATATAGGTTTACAATGAGGAAGGTTGTTTTGGTGACCGGTGCAAACAGGTAACCCAGATATTTCCTTATCTTCTCTAAATTACGCTGTTAGACCACCATGCAAGACAACGAGTCATATATTTAAAGAAGTAATTAAAAGAATGGAGGAATATAAAATAAGCTACACATAAAAGATTACCATAGCTATAACCATTGCCGAATAATGAGGGCTGTTGTCTAGCAGGCTATTATGACTGTTAAACTAGTGCTGTCATTTAAAAATACTAAATTCCATGTGAAATGTTATATGATATGTCTCTTAGCAGGTATAGGCCTATTGATGTTTTTCTTTGGGGATGGAAACTTTCCTTACATCTTCTCATAAGCCCTGCATCTAAAATGAAACAGCATGATCAGTTTGCACTGACTGTTGGTTCAAACTATGCCAGAAGTCCAGTAATATGACCTGATCAACTGTGTACTGGTGTCACTTTTCCCCACAGTGGCATTGGCCTTGCATTGTGTGAGCGACTCCTGACTAAGGACAGTCAGATTCAGCTGTGTCTGGCCTGCAGGAACATTCAAAGGGCCGGGGCTGCCCAGCAGGCTCTTCTAACCTCTCACCCTGATTCTGAGGTGACCCTGCTTAAGCTGGATGTGGGTAGCATCCGCTCGGTGCTCCACGCAGCCCAAGAGGTCAAATCAAGGTAGGAAGGTGTTCCACATCAAAGAAAAAAAAAACAAATCATGCATGGCACAGGAATGTTATGTAACAGATATGTCACCTGAGATACCAAATCTGTTTTCTAGCAATGCTCACGTTCTTGACAAATAAAATGAGTTCCTCACAGACCCTATAACATTTCAGAAATCAAATCAGTCATAGGGCTAAGTAAAAAGGCTTATAATAAAAGTAACAAGGCTTATAATAACCACTTATAACAGTCTACATGTAGTAGTAAATCACAACACTACCACTCCCAGAGTGCGGATGAGATTTACTAACTAAGCATGTACCTCTGCTCTTTGTCACTGAGATGTCAGTCTTGCTGTTGGAAAATGTGACCCAAAAACCCCAGAGTGGGGTGCCCAATCAGTGACAAAGGGAGGTGATGTTTGTATAAATAATATATATATATATATATATATAATAATCAGTAGTAGCTATGCCTGAAATATTAACAAAATGTATCCAGTTTAGCAGTATGCAAAGGTCAGGTCATGTAGGAGGTAACAGAATTATAAATATTTCATAGAATCTCTTCAAGTGACCACCATACACCAAACAACAGCCCTTTTTTCAGCCTAGAGTGCAGACCAGGCTCATATCAAGCATCATCCCTTATCCTACATCATTCTTTATAGGTATAACAGACTGGACTACATCTACCTCAATGCTGGGATCATGCCTAATCCTCATCTTGATGTCAAAGCCTTTTTCAAGGGTCTGTTCTCATGGTGAGGAATTTGTAGACACAGAGTGCATTTGACATGAATGTTGAGTCGTTGATTATAGCGTACAGTATCCTAAGTATCTGTCTGTGTCATAGCATAGATTTTTACACTCACAGCAGAGGTGTCTAACAGAATCAGAATCACAAGTAGTTTTTCTGGCCAAGCAATTTGTAGTGTGCAAGGTGCATGTAGGAATGATAAAGTATGTAGTGTATAAATAAATACAGTGTGTCATTGTATATGTTTTTTATAAATGTTGTAATTATAATTGTAATTATTTATTTGTAAATCTTTTCTGTTTTCTTTTACAGCAATGTTATCAGTATGTTTGCAACAGGTGAGGGCATTCTTACCCAAACAGACAATGTTACCTCAGACGGACTACAGGAAGTTTTTGCCACAAATCTGTTTGGACATTTCCTTTTGGTGAGATATTTGATTTCACAATTGCCATATCAAAATATGTTTTGGAAACTAAAACCATGCTTTCATGAAATCTGTTATCTTCAACAGAAAATGTTGTTGTTTCAAGCCTATAATTTCAAGAGTCTCTCAACATGTTTAGCGTCCCATATAATTGGCATGTTGGTCTTGGAAATATTCTTCTAATTCTCCATCTTCAGTCTGTAGGTCAGATAACATCTCATCAGCTACTCCCAGTTGACCTAGACTGTCCTCTTGTCTTTCTGTGGTCTCAAATAGCCTAGTAAATTGTGTTAATATACGGTTCCCATCCACTCTCCCTCTCTGACTGTGGTCTCACCTGAAGTCTTCTGTGACAAGACTAGGAGGGAAAGAAAAGCTCACCAGATGGCCAGTGCTCTTGTGTTTTCAGCAGGCCACTCAGTATGTCTGCATTAAACTTTCAGGAGTAAAACAGACTAGATTGCTCACTCCTGGAGAAGGAGGGCCCGAGGTATCGCTTACTGCCTTGGCTGCAGACAGCTCTGAGGGCTTGAGTTTCTCTTTGTGCTCCACTCCCTCTGTCCTCCACCTCTGAGTCACACCAGACAACCCAAGCAGTAGTCGGCCGTGCACATCATGTCCCATAGTGGGTGACAGGGACAATGGCTGAGTTTCAATGTCCCTCGGTGAACTAATCCCTGAGCCCTCATGCACTTAACTTACCAATGCTGTTGTGTTGAGTGAATGAGTGCGCAAGGCTGTGAGAGCTCATCCTGCTTTTTGCATTTGTGGGACACCACCTGTGATAAATCATTCAAATGAACAACTCTAAAGTCACCTTGCACCAGGCTTTTGCTGTCGTTTCCTAATTTAAAATTGTTTACAGTTTAAGGTTTTTTTTTTTATATCCCCTTTTGGAAAGGACTCCCGCACTTCAGATTTTGACAGTGGATACCCCTAAACCCTCACAAATTTAGCGTGAACATGCAAATAAGTCGGGCATTGAGTCATTCAGTCAGTCTTTTTTCTTTCACCACAGGAGCACAGAGTGAGCTGAGTGAGCAGAATACAGCATTAACCGTAAACTTCTTGTCCTTTCAGCTGAGTTGACCAGTGGACAGTTCTAAAAGAATTGTTCATGATTCCACAGTTCAATGTTCTCTCTTGCATGTGTTTCTATTTGTGCTATTCAGATGTATGATCCAACAAACAATGGACAATACATACATTTTCAAGGGCCTCTACTCAGCAGCAAGACTCAGCTGAACTTCAAAACAATTACTCAGATGCAACACTATGTTCTACCAGTTACCAAACGTCATTGCTCTCAGGTTGTCTCTGGCTGACGTTTTTTTTTGTCACTTGATCTGTTGCAGGTCAGAGAGCTGGAGCCTTTATTGTGTCAGCCCGGTCAAGCCTCGCAAGTCATTTGGACGTCATCCAGCAATGCCCACCGATCTGCCTTCAGCCTTGAGGACCTTCAGCACAAGAAGGGCATAGAGCCCTACAGCTCCTCCAAATATGCCTCGGACATGCTCAGTGTCGCTCTTAACCGCAAACACAACCAGCAGGTGGGCACTGCTCATAGCACTTCCTGGTTGCTAACTGTGGGGTGATAGATAGGCCTAGGTTAGTTTTGATCGAAGTCACAGTGGCTCATTGCTGGCGGCAGGTTAACTACAAAACTGCTGTGAAATCTTTGGAAAAAAATGGAGGCAACCAACAATACATCCAGTATTCAGACCATTCAAGTTTTCAACCTCTGCAATGTTGAAACAGATCCCATTTTCTCTTCATCAGTTTTGCGGTTTTGCATAACACACTGCATGTACACAAGCACCGCACAAGTCAATATTCCACAATTCCATAATAATTTCACTTATGCACTACAGTGATTTTTACAGACAATAAAACTTCCATTCCCACCTTTACTATGTCTTTCCCTGTCCTTCAGGGTATGTTTTCATCTGTGATTTGCCCAGGACTGGTGATGACTAATCTGACATATGGGATCCTGCCATCATTCTTTTGGACACTTATCATGCCCATTATGTGGTTGGTGAGTGGACAATCCAGGCCTTTCTGATAGACTGATCGTTGCTGTCCATACATAGTAACTGTTGCCAAATTATCACTGTCATTAAATTCAGATAAAAGCATTGCACAAACATGATACAAGTTACTCATAAAATCTTGGCTACTCATTGTACTAGACTAATGTAGTCAAATGTGACCTCTGACACAGAAATCCTTTCTGTAAGTGTACAGTATACTGTTGTTGTGTTGGTGAACATCTCTAGTTTGTACCTGTCATTTGAACAGATAAGAATCTTCACTAATACATTCACCCTAACACCTTACAACGGAGCTGAGGCATTGGTATGTGTGCATGCGTTCTTTACCTACTACCTTCTCCGTTTTATCAGGTGGCATCATCGAACCTCTCATAATATATTGTATGCTGGCTATAATCAGACCTCGTTTACTCACAATTCCCACCATTTCCACCATCATCATTTATGACTAGGCCTAAGTATAACCTTCATATAGCCACCATCTCCTATCTCTCTGCAGCCCTTAGACAACCCCACACTTTATCTTCTTGCCCCGTTCGACATTTTTACACCTGCAAATGTACGTTTGTGACATTAAACCTGAATTCTTGAATCTGTGCAGACACATAAAAACTGTGACATGTTCCATAGTAGTACTAGAGTATGTGTTTTGTCCTTCTTTGCCTCATGGAACTGGAGACTATTTGCTCTCTTCTCAGTGCATAGTGACTCAGCTGTCCTTTCATCAGTTGTTGTCTTTTCTCTGGCAGTTCTGGCTGTTCATGCAGAAACCTGAGTCCCTGAATCCTCTGGTCAAATACCACAGTTTGACCTCTGGGCTTGGCAACAACTACACTCAGCCTCATAAGGTCAGGACAGATGACTCTCTAGGCCATCAATATTTTACCTTGTAATTACATTTGAGATGGACTGGACTAGTACCAGTTAAAACCCACTGTTATCTATACATGCCAACAGAGTTGACAGCTGTTCTGTGATATATGTAAAACAAATATGATGTGAACTTACCACTTGTGGGAACATCAGTTTCAGTTATTTTACTTTGCCTTTTTGTTTTGGTATTATATACAAACACAATTTTATAGTTTACATTTTTTGAACAATATCAGTATGTCTTGTATAGCTCATGTTTACTCATCCTTTCCTTTTCCAGATGGATATAGATGAAGACATGTCAGAGGCTCTATATGAGAAGCTAAGAGAACTTGAAGACAACTTGCGAAAGAAACTGGCAGAGGAAGAACATCCGGATCAATAAAATGTGGCATCAGTAATATGAACACTATACGATGAGCAGTAGAACTATTTTGGTCCCAACAATGAAATGAAATGTTGATGTCCCGAACTTCAGGTCAAAGGAATCAAGATGAATGAGTCATTGATTCAGTTCATCAAGGAAATTGTGATCATGCAATATAACCTCTTTTTCAAGAACACACACACACACACACATATACAGTATATATACATATAATGTGTGAAACAACATACATGTATATATGTGTGTGTGTGTGAAACAATATTTTGCCACTGACGAAAATATATTTTGAAATGGAAATATGGTTGGAATAGACTATCAGATGTCTAAACATCAGCTTGATCTAGGTTTAAAAGGAAGATTTAAGGGAAATTTAACATCCCGGTAAAAGTTTGGAGAGTTAGAACAGTTTTGCCTTTATGGTTGCTGTCATTCCTTCAGGTGGCAAGTGGTTTAATCCTTAGGAGGAGAATGAAAACTGATACACATTTACTGATAAAGATATACTGATAACTCTTGGACAGAATTAGCATGATTGAAATCTCATACGGCCTTGAACATCTGTCCAAATCATCTGCCCAGCACTGTGAACTGAGCCACTGTTTTTAGTGATGTTTTGAATGATGTCACTGGGTCCCTCAGTGTCTCTGCTCTGTTGTGTGCAGAGAGCTGCCCTCCGCAACCAGATAAAGGACTGGGCCACAGGGACACTGAGTCTGCAGTGTCATCACCTTCTATTGCCATGACCTAGCTTGGCATGGGAACTCTGGCACAATAGCTGATATGATTCTCAGGTTCTCTACAGTTACGTGCTGCAGTTTGCATTCACCTACTACTTTGCTGGTAGAAATGGCCTCTGCTCAGGCACTGTCTCTTTTTATTTTGGGCCTTTGCCAATAATGACCTTGACCAAAATGATTTGTTGGCATATTCTATTGCAAGCTTTGCTCTGGAAGAGAAAGAAAAGAGTCTTCACCCCAGGAATGTATTTTTAGAAAATTTCAGAAACTTAAGTGTGTAAAAATGTACAAAATAAGCAATGATAACATAGTGTTGATAATATACAGTATATATTTCTATATAACCAAAATAAATAATGTCCAACCTAAACTGGAAATGTTTTCTCTGATATGGCTTAACAAAAAAAAAAACACAGAGCATTATTTAGTTTTAGTTTATAGTTTTAATGAGGAACCCCTTGCAAACATGATTCCAGTTAATAATGGTCCTCGTCACACTTGAACTGAGGGCAGTATAGTGGAGATGTTTTAGCAGCAGAGATTCTCCAAACTCAGTAAATCCCAAAGCTGTATAGAGGAAGACATTATCGGCAGTCAACTGCAGAAGTTACTTTAAAAAACTGTTTTTAAGATATATAACTATATATAACTTATTTATCAAGATCTAGCTTTGCAATATTTTACTGTTCTGTCCACCTACCTCACCTGTGCTAAAAGCTGTTCCGTTTAGTCTGTCCAAGCGCATTTATTACTTGTTTGTTAAACAAATGCATGTCCATAAATATTCATTATGAGGAATGTCCCCTACAATGTTCTCCTCCGTCGTCTGTTAAAGAAGGGTTATCAAACCCTTCCGTGCACTTTGAAGTCTCCACAATCCAGTCTCGTGTCCTCTGCAATTGCTCTGGCGAAGCGAGATGCTCCAACGGAATGTCGTTAAATGTTAAATAATGAGTCTCCGACTCAAGAATTTCATCATCAATTCCACTTAGTTTGGGATTACAAAAAGCCCAGACCATACCGCAAAAATATATAAAAAATGTTGCCATTACAAAAAACATCAAAGCATAAGATTCAATCATTGCTTCAGTTACGGAATTTGACATTGTTACTAGAGGCTTAATCTATTTTTTTGTATATATTTTGTCAAGTAGCCTTGACTATGTGCCCCCCTAGGCTCTATGATGCTGCGCTCGGTTGTGAGGCTGCACAAAAGACAGGTGTGACGATGCCATCAGCGATAATACGCATTTCTTTCGTTAAAAAAAGAAGTAGGCTATACCATAGTTCGAAATCCATTATTATAAGAAATAGGCTAATGTTAACAGTGGTGAACAATGAACGTGAACGTCATGCAATATTTTGCTCAAATAGTGTAATTGACGGAATAATAATTAGTTATTCTTGTCAGTTTTTTCCTTCGTCATGGCCTACAAGCAGATTTGAGGTTGAAACTGCATTTTTAAAGATTCAGCAAGCCTGCTATAATTTTCCAAATATTGCATTTTTGCAAATAGATATGTACAGAATTGCTTTTTAATTCAGAAGACATGCGGTTAAGAATAGGATATTAACGTTTGCACTGTGTGATTTGCCAATGCAGATTAAGCGCTGTTTTGCCGTTATCTGATTTCAATCCTTAAAAAACAATGTTCAGCATTAGGGGTCACGTTCGAGAATGCTTGTTTCAACAGTGCCATGAATTTAGACAATAAAATGACACTTAGGCTACACATTGGTGCTACAATCTGGACAGATCTAGAGTGGCAGGCCAATAAAGTAAACAATTGCAGTAATACTCGAGAAAAATGAAACATTGTTTCATTCGCGATACAACCGTGGAAGCACCTAGAATTATCAAGTTTTTTAACCTGTTCGTAGGTCTATAAGCTATCTAAACTTAGCATAAAGTTAGCATACTTCACAACTTCACACAGCATGGCATAATTCACAACTTTGTTTAAGTTTACACTGCCATTTCCCACACATCACTAAAATAAGCTAAGGGATGGCTACTCAACAGACTTTCCAGAACGTATTTCTCAGTACGTAAAGTGACAAACAGACTTTCACTTGAGGCAAGTGCATTTTCAACTCGGCAATGCTGGTACTAGTAGTTATCTTCCTGTATTTCCTTTATGCCTAATGCCTAGCAAGACTACACGTTCCACAATGCACAGTAGTTGAAGTCCCGGATGTCTATCACGCCGGAAGAGAAGGCAATTCCTTTCCCAGCCATCTTGTGGCATCAACTAGCGAAGTGTTCGCACCAAGCCTCGTAGAATCGGAGGAGAATCCTGCTGAAGGGGCGTCATCATGCCCGGACATCTGCAAGAAGGTTTTGGCTGTGTTGTAACCAATCGGTTCGACCAGCTATTTGACGATGAGACGGACCCATTTGAGGTGTTAAAGGCTGCTGAAAAGAAGAAGGACGTCGTTCCTGGTGGTGCCGCCAAGACTGCTGCCCAAGCTGCAAAACAGCCCAAAAAAGAGTCTCAGAAAGACAGGAAGAGCGCTGTCCCTGAGAAGAAAGAAGACACACAGGCACCCGTGTCTCTTAAGAAGGATGGTATGGTTGTTTACAAACCCGTTTGTCCATAATTATAAGACCCGAGAGTCTTGATGCAAGTTGCGCGCTTGAAAGTCCAAACCCCCTCATGAGGTCAACATGGTCCCTTTTGTGTTGGGGACACGAGATGCTTAACAGGAAGGATAGAATAGTTTGTCGTTATCCTGTGAATTATGTGAGTTCCCTGAAGTATACCCACTTAAAAACACGTTTTGTTTTAGCTTCTGTCTTGTATGTGTTAGTAGCATTACCTAGCTATAATCTTCAGTGTCTCGAGGCCTTTACAGTTATTCATGAACGCATATTGGAGAATTTGTGAGCTTAAATCCCTGGTGTGTGGGGTCGAATGGTCGCACATTAGAATGCTTCAAACACGGTGTTTGTGTTCCCGCCGTCAAGTCAGTCAAATCAGTATCTCTGAATTGTTGGTCTGGTGTGAAATCACGCTGACTGGTCCGCAAGGACCTAATGCTAGCTGACTAGCTAACCCTATGTACCCAGATAGCTAGCAGGTTTTAGCGTTGCGTGACGAACCTCGTGGTTAAAGTTGAAAAGAGGTTTAAGTGTCACCAAGTTTCAGGTTTGTCACACTCGTGGGTGCTTTAACGTTGCAAGCGCGCATGAAGTGACGTCTGTAGTGCTACAACATATATCTAATGTTAAGATTCAAACGAAATGCGCAATTTGCTACCTAAGTATACGTATGATTTTTTTTCGAAGTGTTATGTCTGAAGGGGGAATTGTTCATGTAGAATAATTTTGTAGAATATCGTCTTGTCTGTCAATTTTGGCGAGGCAAGAGAAGACCAGACAGGTGCACACACGAACGTGTTGGCTAGTACCAGCTGCTTGGGTGTGTGGCTAGCCTCTGGCAAATGACTATTTTGGTAGGTGGAGGGAGGGCTCAACCAATCCCACTGTAGGCCGCATCCTCAGTAGAAACGCATCGACTAACGATGTTAATCTCTAAATGTTTCTCAAAGAAGCACGCTGATGTCTAATATAGTAAGGTTGTTGAAATACTGGCTTAATTGCTAAACCCAAACCACAAGATAACCTTGATAATGGTTAACACGTCTTGACTTAAAAGATTATACTAGTACATAACAGTGATTCAGTTTTGTTATGGGAATACATGGTCCATGATGGGCTTTTGTAAATGAACTGCAAATATTGGGGAAAATGAACCCATATAAGATCAACATTACAGCATTGATGACCCCATTATTGCACATAGTCATTTTAGTCATTTAGACATTTGTTTATACTACAGTTAGACCACTCAAAAAGAAGTAATGAAATATATTTGCATAGTTATAACATAATTTGCTCATTGTTTACATAAAAAAATATGTTTGTATAAACCCAGGTTTTATACACACTTTATTTTATTTTTATTTTTTTTATTTTTTTTTTTTAGTTTCAAGTAGTTTTGTGGATACCTGCTGTCTCAAAGGGCTGTTTATCTATTTTAGGGATGAGGAGAATGGGCAGGAGGCCTGATCAGCCCGGTCAGCCTGGGTCCCAGCAGCAGGGGGGTCAAGGGGAGGGGCGTCCCCCCACAGAGAGGCGGACAGACCGGAGGCCACCACGCGATCGACGCTTCGACAAGCCTGCTGATGAGAAGCCTGCTGAGGGAGGGGAGTTCTCCGTTGAAAAGTAATTGGTCTAACAATTTCTTAGTACAGCGATGAAGCGAGGTCACTGCACCCGGTTAGTTGGGGGTATGTTGATGGAGAAAACGTGTGAATCAATCTGTAGCCCTGTTTGTTCAAGTGCTGTCTGTGAGAATTATGCAACAGACTGATTAGTGAATTGGTGACTAACAATAAGTGAATACTAAATTATTTTGAGTAACATTTTCCTGTGCCCCATTCAGTCAACATTTGCCATTTGTTTGTTAGTTGGTCTATGTTGCATACATTTATTTTTATTCTTTTTGCTGCAGACAGTTCATCAAGACAGATGTTGACTGATTTGCATTGTATTTCTTTGTCATGCTCTCTGTATTAGTTTCCTAGGGCTTAGGCCACTCTTGACATGGTTAATGATTGTGCTGTGTGCTGTACTTACTTGTCTGCAAATGCTCGAGCAGGCCTGCTGGTGACCGGCCGTTCAGGGGCCGTGGTGGCGGCAGAGGTGGCCGCGGAGGACGCGGCAGGGGCATTGGCAGAAGTGACGGCTTCGATGCTCGTGGAAAACGTGAATTCGACAGACACAGCGGCAGTGACCGATCGTAAGTCATGCGTACACAATTGCTATTGATTTCTGTCAGCATTAGTCTGCTTTATTTTTATTTCTAGTCAATATTGTGTCTGGTACTGTGTCCCAGCTTAGAATCTGTTTTTTGCTTCAGCAGCCTGAAAGCTGAGGAAAAGCGTGGAGGAAGTGGATCTCACAACTGGGGAACTGTCAAGGATGAGTTGAGGTTGGTGAATACCCTTAATGCCTGGTAACGCAGGTGGTTTAGCATTAAATCAGAAAGTTAAGAACAGCAAGTGCACGATATACAAACGGTACATTAAATGACAAAATACAGTATAGTTAATTTGTTTGAACATACATGCATACATGCAGTGCGTTCCAACCCACTGGTCTGAGGTCCTAAAAGCTGTTGGCAGGTAAAAGAACAAGAAAATTTAGTGTTGGATAAACTGAGCAGCAAAGCAACTAAGACTGACTGATGAAATACAGGATGATAAAACTGCAACAGTTTCTTTGCCTGCAATTGCTATATTTAGCTCCCATTTTCTAAATGCTGTTTTATTCAGTATTGATAATATTTAGGATTAGGATTAGCCTTAGGGTTGGGGATGCCAGCCTTTAATGCAGCCATGTATTTGGGTGTGGGATTGTACTTGTGCAGCTGATATTGAATTTTCCCCTGTGCCCCCATGCAGCGAGCTTGATCAGTCCAACGTTACTGAAGAGACCCCTGAGGGGGAGGAGCACCCGCCAGCTGACTCTGAGAACAAGTGAGTACTAGGATTGCTATATGTAGGGGTGTGTGTGTGTGTGTGTATTGGGAGAAGATTAGTCTATATCAGAGACTGTAGTGACTAGTAGAAATGTGGTGATATGAATGTAATGATGGGAGTCTCAAGGTAATAACAAGCCTATACATTTTTGGAGAAGAACACAGTTGAGTAGTAGTTGAAAATGTATTTCATTGATTACACTCGTGAACAAACTGAAAACTGACTGGTTATTAGTCTTTTTTTAAAGCTTTTTGAATGAGCCTTTTGTTTAACTCCAACATATCAAACAGATGTGTATTGTTGCAGTATTTACACATGCATTTTTTGTAAGTGGTATCCAAAAAAAACAAAAAAAAGCATCACATTTTAATACATTTTGTTTTGCTTTTATAATCAAGAATGGTTCTGATGTCTGATTACCGTCTTCTGATGAGTGAACAACTGTTTTCACAGCTGTGTTTACACTTGTATAGTCAAATGTATAGCTGTCACCTGTATAGCACTTCCCTACCCTAACTATTTGATGTGTGGTATTGTAAAGGGAAAACGAGGCCGGCGAGGTCAAAGAGGAAGGGGCCAAGGAGATGACTCTGGATGAGTGGAAGGCCATGCAAGACAAGGAGAGATCCAAGGTAGACTTCAACATCCGTAAGGCCAACGAGGGCGCTGACAGCCAGTGGAAGAAAGGATACGTGCTGCACAAGTCTAAAACTGAGGTGCAACAGCATACCACAATTCTTTCTAAGATTTTAAGATAGATGTTCATTGTTAAATGGTGACGTGCCTTAGCATTGCTTATCTTTAATCTTAAATGGCATTTATACTGATGAGATTCGTTTCCGTTTTTTCCTTCCTTTTTTTTTTTGACATGAAGCCTGGCATCATTTATACTGAAGGCGATGCTGAATTGAAGGTATGTTTGCATAGTACAATGGCCATCATTTCAATAGAATATTATAGTGGTAAAGTCTGGTGGACACAAGTGTATTGATCTCACTAAACCTCTTTTCAGACTGACGATGATCACCACTCCAGGAAGCCAGCCCATGACATCACATCTCAGCTGGAGATCAACTTTGGAGATTTGGGGCGCCCAGGGCGCGGCCGCGGAGGCCCCAGGGGGGGCAGAGGAGGCCGTGGAGCTGGGTCCACCAGGCCGCCACGTGGCGGGCGCACTGACAAGGTATTCAATTTAATTCGTAGTGCTCGTAGTGCTTCACAGCAAAGCGCACCAATGAGCAACAGGCACAAGAAAAACCTTTTTCTCTCCATCTTGTGGTTTAGGAAGGTCCAAGGCCCAAGGGGTTAACCCAACTGCCTAGGGTCATGCAAGGTTGCGAATTTTCAGTTTGTCAGATGGTGACTAGTCCGTGGTATTAATTTGGTCTCAATTCAGGATAACCATAGCATCATAATAATCCCAGGATGTAGTCCCACATCATAAAATTCCTGGTGACATGGCATAACACATAAGTAATGACATATGTATTGCGTTCAATCTGCAGACAATGTGGCACTGTGTTGGGCGGGGTGGGGACTGTCACTGGGGAGGCACATCATTGTTATGTCAGAACACGAATATGTTGATGACTAGTGTTTAGCAGATGACTGACATGGGTGGGTTAGGTAATCATCCCCCACTGCTCCTCTACACTCCATATAAAGCGCTAGTTCTAAGATGTAGATCCCCACCAGTCAAGGCCCAAGTCTAGCAAAATGGTTGACATTCTACATCATTACCAGGAATGTACATTTCTGTAAAATGCTATGTGCTAATCGTTGAGAATAATTCTAATATTATTTGATGGTTGACCCCGCCCCCTCTATGCATGTATGAAAGCACAGTTGCAAATAACCCTCATTAAGACAAAAAGGGGGAGAGAGGGAGAACTTGAGCATTTAGGATCAGTTTGATTTACAAAAAAAGTGTTCTGAATGCAAGTACATACAATGTAGAATTCTAAGTTTAAAGGTAAACTCATAATGTAAAGCTTAGCCAGTGTCACCAAAGACAGGAGCCTGAGCTGAAAGGTCTTGAATAATTGATCAATTTAAGCATTCGATCATCCATTTTTACATGGCCTATGATGGATAATTTGGCGAAACTATCAGATGAAGGAATTACACACGTGTCCTAGGTGAACGCTGAAAGTGAACAGGCTTAAATGATTGTGAGAATGAGATTCCTGCTTCAGGGCCGAGAAACACTCAGAAGCGGCTTAAGCAGGTGCTAGGTGGGAGGGGCCACACCTTCATTCCTGTTCTCTGATCATTTTTTTCTTTAAATTATTAGAGATGTGAATCTTCACTGGTCTTTCGATTCGACTACGATCATCATGTCTTCGATTCGATATCTCGATGCACCACGATGCATTCCATGAATGCAATTAGAGCAATTAAAACACTCCAAATATTTTAAAAGCTGATAATTTGACACATTTCTGATTTTTTGAATAGATATGGAAGCATGACTTATACAGGGTTCCTACGCGGTATGAAAAAGTATGGAATTTAATTTTAGTATTTTCCAGGTCTGGAACGGTAAGGAAAAAGGAAATTAGGTTATGGAGAAATATTTCCATTTCCAGACCGTTGCACGTTGTATAATGCAGCTCTACTTTCAGGATATAGACTAACAGAATTCGTTGAATTCCGCCAAGAAAATGCTGCAATGCTTATGAATGGAGAGAAACGGTGTCCTGTTTTCTGACGTAGCCAGCGCGAGTCAGATACAGTTGAGAGCATGTCTATGGTTGAGAGGAGCTAATGGCAAAATTTAGCAGAGTTGAACGCAATGCTAGAGAGATTCTCTGCTGTTGTCAAGCAAACTTTTTAAAATAGATTAGCTCCTTTGAGGGCTTTGTAAGCAATTATTGCTGCTGGCATGTTAAACAACAAATTATTTTGAGTGAACTGTTCTAACAGGCCTAGCTGGATAGCCAGCTAGGTTATTTAGTTTGCCAGTTCAGTCAATTACAATGTTCCCACAAATCATCTGGTTCACCTTCAGTGAAGTAGAGAAAGGACACTGCCTTGCTGGCATGCACCATGTTTGCGCCATGTACGTAAGATCAAACATATCATTGTGCGGAATTCATTCGTGACTAGACAATGTGCAAATGTACGTTTTCTGATGGATGGCGATCAAAATCTCAATATGAAGCTTGGCTGGAGAAAGATCCCAACTGCCAAAGCAAGGTGAAATTAATATGGTTTATATACAAACAAAAATAAATGTCAACAAAGTTCTTTCATGTGATAGTCAGAGCTGAGTGCCTTGTCCAATATTTTCCTGGGGTGTTTTTCAAAAGGTGGTTTAGGCCATGTCCACACGAAAACGAAGCCAGGCCTAAACGCACAAATACTTTATCAAACCAGCGCATCATCCAGACGAAGCAGGCGTTTTGGGGGTCTGTAAACGAACATTTTTGAAACCAGGTCCCAGAGTTTTGTTGTCTGTTGTTGCGTAGTTCCGTTTTCACATTGTCACAGCGCCACCGGCAGGTTTGGTGTATGTTACATCGTTTTGATGGCAAGAAATAAGGCATCAGATGAAGGGATTAAGGCTTTAATATATAGGGCTCCATTTTAATTTTTATGACCACTAGCGGCATTGTCTACGGCGCATTTGTCTTTGGGGGCGGTCCCAGCAGGAAACAGTATTTCACCTTGACACTGCCCTCGAACAAAATAGCAATGATAAGTCGCGAAAGCACAGTGCGCCGTGTGCATGATGGAGCCCGCAACGTCCTATGCGCTCTTATGTTATTTTGAAGTCATTTATAATATAAGTAGTTGTACTTTGACGTCTCCAAAATCTGAGAATTTGAGTATGGAAAAAGTCTGGAATTTTAAATGTGAAAAAGTGTAGGTATCCTGATTATACAAGTCACATGGCTGCCACAGTCACTGCTGGGTGTAAGAGCCACAGCAGTAGAGAAGACTGAAGTAGAATTTAACAAATTGAATTAAGTATTTTTTTTTTCTTTTTTTCTGTAAGGCCACACCAATAAAATTTGTTGGTTCTCGGATTCACCGGTTGAAAAAAATGCAAAATAAAATGGAATTCGAACTCACACGAACATAAAAAACACAGTGGCTGATAGTTATAATACTGAAAACAGCATGCTGCGTTCATGTGACGTCGAAAACCAATCAGATCGCGCCTTTCACTTCAGAGCGCAAGAGACATGATATGAGGAAAGATGCCTGTGGAAGGGGATCCTGCTAGGCCAGTGTTTGCATATAAACTCCAAATTACTGAAACACCCCTGTGACAATGGGTTACCCCACCAAGAACCAGGGAAACCCCTCTATATCTTCCCAGTGGAACAATCCATTTGTTTCCTCAAAGTAAGTTTGCTGTTTTGTTTCCCGATGAGTGAATTGATTACGGAGTTATTACAAATTTTAACCAATAAATAAAGTTTTAAACAGCCAGTGTGCATTATTTAACTTGTTAATACCAGACAAAGATCATGCAGATGCGTAATGAACATGACAATGTAATTTAAAAGAACATTTCACATAACTCACGGACACTTAAACATAAGCCTCTAGCAATGCAGGTAGGCCTGCACCCTTAAATGCTAAGTACTCTGTGGTAAATAGTGATTCGTCACAGTGTGAAAAATATCATGAACAGTAGGCTACATACGGTGGTGCTAGAGTGTGTGTAGTTGAGGCAGAACAGCATGATTTAAAAATGACGGTCCATAATATGAGCGTCATGGCGCAGCCCATGACACAGCTGGGACAATTTTTATTTATTTATTTTTTTTAACTTATTTTTGTCACTGCAAAATAATCGTTTATGTTCTTTCACTGCATCAATGCAGAATCGTCCACGTCTGCATTGCGATGCATCGATATATGTATATGATTAATTTCCACACCTAGGAAGTTATGAAACCTGAAAATGCCAAATTATTATTCAAGTCTATGGTAGATCAACTATTTGTGTTAAATCGTGTCCCATCGCTAGATGTATCCAGTAACCACTGACCTTAAAATCGGTATGAAATGTGAGGCATTGTTTGTTCTTTGCTGATGCTTTTATCCAAACCAATGTATAATACTTAATATGTAAGCAAAGGATTGGATGAAAAATAGTTTGACATGCATCTAATATGTGAATACATTCCTTAGGCAATCAGGTACTGAATGTGTGACCTTTGCTCTGCTCTCTCCTGTAGCCAAGTGGAGCGTCTGTCCCAAATGTGGACGACCCGGAGGCCTTCCCGGCCCTGGCCTGAGTCCAGTCTCAGTGAGCTGGACCTGGAGTGCCCCCCACTGGGCCCCTCCTCTACGAGGCTTGCATGCTTAAGGATCCTTCAGCAGATGAAATGATGGAAGACTGTCATCCATGCCATTCACCCCTGAGGACTGAAATTTTACCCGTTTTAAAAAAAAAGGAGAAAAATTAAGAAAAAAAAAAGGAAAGGACTTCTTGCTACTCTGAAGCAAATTATCGGTAGAGGTTTTGTATTTTAGAAAACAAGGTAGCAGGGATGATTTCATACAGTATTTTTTTCAGAGGTTATGCATTCTTCATGGATACTTTTTGTATTGCTGCTTGAAAATGCGCATTTCCAAACAGATGTGAAGAGTGCATCATTAAGCGCGTGGTGTCCTATGGGTTGCTTTTTGTTCTTGTAAAGAGTTGCCTGCAATCAAGCTTCTTGACGGGATCAGACAACCTTTTATGTTGAGTATTTCTGGGAAGGTTACAGCCTTTTGTAAATTGTCATGTGAAATATGCAGAATGTCTAGGTTCTGCATCACTCATCAGGGGATCCGGTTCTTTTGATATAGTAAAATGGTCCCTGTGAGATTCAAAGATGAATCTTCATGGAAGATTCAAGTGTTCAATGTTGATGTATCCCAACTTAACCAAACTATACACCTCTGGTAATTCAACCTAAAAGTGAGATGTCATCAAACCAACTGGTGACATGTGACTTGGAAAGGATTTTTGAATCTGGAGAAAAATGAAAATGCATTTGCTGTGTGTATTGTACATCAATTAATTTCTTAAAAAAAAAAAAAGTCCCATCAATTTGAGCGATGTTTACATAATGCACTCCTGTTTACTGAGACTGTACTCATCTGACTAGCACATTCATGAGCATTATCTGTACAAGTGATCATTCTTTCTTTCATTCTCCCTCTTGCTTTACCAACAACCTACTGCGCAGATGCTCTGAAAGAAATACAGTTGTTCGATGTGGAACAACTGAGTGCTTATAATATGTGTGAATTCCAGCCCTGCTATTCTATAGACCTCTGTCCATAATTAAAAAGATGGTCGATTCATTTTTGATTGCAGTGTGGAGTTTTCAACCAGGTTTTTTTTTTTTTTTTTCTCTCCCTCTCTCCTCCAGTTTTTAAATCCTGTGTAACACACACTAATTATGTTCTCCACAACGAAAGCCCTGGAGCTTACAGGCTCATACCTTTTAAAGGTCATGTAAGCCCTAGTTGCTCACAGGCTCAGACCTTTTAAATCTTGTGAATTTTCTTAGGGGGTGTAGGAACTTGAAGCTAACCCTGTGCCTGCTGGCTCTTTCGTGCTTTTGTCTTGTGGAACAGGTATACCAGTATGATTTAATTGTAGATGGGTAAGTTGAGGTGACGCTAATAGGAGAAACTGGCCGTTAACATCAAGTGAATTATACACAGTAACTTTAATGCTATACCCTATTTAGCTATTAATAGTTAATACTTTATTTGGTCTGTTGCATCGATTGTTTTGGTTCTTTTCATCCAGACAACATTCAATGCCCTTTATCCAGACTGAGTGGCCTGACCCCATGTTTAAAAAATACACTTTTAGAAGGTACTAGTTTTGTGAGGGGATTAAAAAGTCATGTTTAGGGAATGCAGAACTGAAGAGAATCCATTGCATTCTGTTTGTGAACTAGTTTGGATTGGGTTGTGCAGCCCTTCTTAAGGGCTGTGTTTATGTGAAGTTAATTCGTTTTTGCAGCATGTGGGTATGTAGTTCACACCTGGGCTGTCTTTAACTGCCCTCAAGATAAATTTTGGCTAGTAAAGCTTTTGCTCAACTCTGATTGAATGGTGGCCTTTGAAACTTGTGGTCATTCTTTACTTGAGCCAGTTTAAATAGCAAAGCACTAGTCTGGTTGGGCCAGATTACAGAAGATGTACACATTCTTTTCAAGCCTTTATATTTTAAAAAGTTGTTCCCATACAGGTCGTAATGGTAACCTCTGCCCCTCTAAAAGAACTTGTGATAGTGGTGCATATATTGGTTCACATGTGTAAATACACTGTACTCCAACTGGTATACATGGACCAATGTAACAGCAGTTATTTTTCTAGTAACTATCAAGGCAAGCTACTAATATCTCTAATATCACTACTAATATTCAGTAGGGTTTGGTTTGGATGTGATGAGTAACACTGGTGCTTGCATTTGTGCTTCCCTATGGAGAATGCTATTTTAGGTTCTGCTGTATTCCTGTCAGTGCATTGGTATTATTTTAATGCAGCCCATGACTGCCATGGATTCTCTTCAGCTAACTGTTGCCTAGTAGTGTGACAAAGTGACTAACCTATGCATTTAGTGCCATGGTTACCATGTTAAAATCTTACGCCATGGGCAATTCTTCCAGCCTACTAATGTGCAACGGGCCCTCTGACAATTTTACCGGCTTGCTTGTTGGCGAAAAGTTCTTACCTGTTGAAATTATTTAGGAACTATAAAGTATCTCTCTACAAACATTTGTTCTCAATGTGGTTTAGGCTGTCACCACAGGAGCCAATTCACTTTCTCTTCATTTTGTAGTTTAAAGAGAGATCATCTATGTAGCTTGTTTCTTACGTCATAAATTTCACACTATAATTTATAACAATAACTTTTTGTTTACCCCTTCTAAAACAATCCCCACTACACCTCTGTGTGAAGCCTTGACAAAATTACTATTGGAAAAAGATAGGAACGGACTGGAATGTGGACTGTGTGTGTGCAATACTTTTTCTAAGCTATGGCATAGGGTCTACGTGACTCAAACAGGTTTTCTTCCTTTTTGATTTTGTGGAAATTGCATCTATTTCTTCCAACTCTAGATTCGTGCAGTGAGTTCTCCCAGTCCTATGACTCGAGATATTTATTAAAAAGCAATTACTACTTAGTTCTTTTTTATCAAACTGAAAAAAAATTAAAACTGGCTTTGTTTGTCAGGTCTTCTCAACCCGATAAAGCTGTCTAAATTCATAGTTGAATGAAAAAGCATGACCATGGTATTAACTGAAAATAAATCAATAAGTCACAGATATGTACATATACAGATGCTATATCCATACAAAATCTGAATATGGCACTCGGCAAGCTTTTAGACTGGTCCGAATGAAATTGGCAGCAGGTTGATTCATACTTGTGCTGCAGACCTCTTTTGATTTACACTAGTAGGAAAGCGTTTGGAAGGTAGGAAGCTTTGGGTTTCTAGACTGATCATCAATGTCATTGTTGCCAATGAATAGACATGGTTCCTCCAAGAAATCGCAACAGTCGATTTTCACTGAGTCCAAAGTTAGCTTCCCCCCGATGGACATGCATGGGTCAAAGAAGGACGAGGGGAAAAAGCGTCCATCCTCTTCCTCCTGCTGCTCCTCTCCATCACTCTCTCCACTTAGCATTCCCTGGGTGGAGATGTAGTCCACGGTCATTACCGTGTTCTGAGACGTCTGGGTCTGGTCGGACTCGTGTGAGAAGCTCTTGAGGTAGGTACTGGGGGGTGTGTAGGTTAGACACATGCCCGGCTCTTCCCCCTCACCCTCCTGCTGCAGGCTGGTGCTGCCCACGGGGACCTCACTGGGTATCTCCTGCACCTCCACCGTGTCTGGCTCATCCTCACTACTCACACTGGAATCACTCAGGTACAGGTTCCAGACCACCTCCCCCTGTGGAGATGTGATGTGAAGGGGGTTTACATTGACTTGAACATAATGGAGAAGATGGAAACAATATGCTAGTGTGTGTGCATACCTTTAGATCTGAACACTCTTTGGCCCATTTACTGTTGGCCGGATCTGGGACCATGTCCGGAAGGAGGTGGCAACATATCAGAAACCTGGAGTAAGACATGCCAGAAGATGGAAATCTTGTTGGTGTAAAACTCTTGAGATTGGTTTGTTAATATTATTGGTTTGCCTTGGATTTTGCGATGAAAAAGCTAATACATTTAAATGTCTTAAATTGGTTACCTTTGGTGAAGTGAAAAGGCATGACAGAGGCACAGCAGAACCACACAAAAGGACACCACACTGAAGCTGGTTACCAGGATCCAAAAGACCAGGGGTGGAGGTTCCTCTGCAAATAATGGAATTTGCAGTGTAAGTTTAATCAGCGTTTGACTTACCCTAACGTATACATTGTAAAAGAGGTACTTTGGTAAATAGTAACAGTAGTAGTAGTACTTTGGTAATTACTACTAGAAAGTAAAAGTATCTTATATATACTGTACTTAACTGTGACTAGTAATTTATAAAGAAATGTACTTTAAATGTACGTGTTGTAATCAAGCTTACAATATACTTCAATAATAATAATTGATGTGTTATATTAAGCACATTAACTTAAATGTAAGCAGTTGCACAGGTTTGTGTAACTCCCCTCCCCACCATTGGGAGTCAGCGCTGAGCCACAAGCCTACAAGTATTCCAAATTTCTACTGTTTTCTGAGCACTTGCATCACTATAAGCCTGTGGAAACCATAGACATATATACGTCTATATGTCTATGGTGGAAACTCCAGAAGTACTTTAGCCAACCTACTTTTGTGTTTGAAAGTGAAGAAACGGGTTTCTCCTCGTGGACTTTCTCCAGCTTCGGTCCAAGCAGTCATGCATACGCTGTATTGGAGACCAACGGTGAGACCTAAGATGTTGAATTCCCTTGATATGAACTCTCTCGACGGGCCTCTCACATCTACACAAGGTAAAAAAATAGTTTGAAGGGAGCATCCAAAGATCAATACTTCTTGTACTGTACATGTATATTACATTTTCCACCTGAGCTGTTTAAATGTGCTGAATGCAAAATGCAAAAGCAGAATCCTGAAAACCGTGTGATATGTGAAATGGGATATGTTTTTACTGATGTTAGGGGCTTACACAGTGAAGCATGCAGTGTATTTTTCAGTTGCACTCACTAATGATATTTATTATTTACCATATTTTCTGTCCCCCTTCGGTCCTTGGACATAGATGGTGTAATGTGTGAGGCAACCTCTCCACTGACTTCTTGGGACTTGATACCATGACACCATAATGGAATTATCCACCAGTGATCGAATGCGAAAAATATCAGGACCTTTTTCTGGAGCTGGAAAATTAGTATGACAGGATCGGTGTGAGAATTATGTTTTTATTTTCTTTGGTCACAAACTGCAGTTCAATGATGAATCTACTGTAGACTGATGGATTGGTTGCAAACATGGTTCTCCATTTGAGCTTACCCTTAGCCTGAGTAGAAATATTAAACTCCTCCTTCCATCTTCCATCGTTGAACAGAGCGTAAACTGTGACTTTATAACACTCATGAGCATGAAGACCTTTACACAAGGGAACAGTGACACACATGGTGGTTGGGCCAACTGCAGACATTGAATGTAAATGTTTTTGAAACCATTAAGACCATTTGCTATTTGCGGTCATTAAAGGTTGCAAAAGTAGATCATAAACAGACATCACAGAAGTGAGGTTGTGGCACTCTCACCAACAATGTTGTATCAGGTTTCTAAGTCATGTACATCATAGATTTGCATGACTATAATTATGGAGATGAATTTGATTCTGTCTGTTATGGAAAGTTTGTAAGAGTTTCCACGCAAACCTGTAATGTTGATACCCAGCTGATCTCTGCTCAGTCTTTGCCAGTGGAGTTCTTTATAGGGCCTGCCAGCAAGGCTCCACTCTACAAGGTAGCTGGTCAGTGTCCCAGCGTCTGCAGTGCAACACTTCTGCCAAGAGATGGCGATGCTGTCAACATTCTGATCAACATGGGATCCCACCTGAGAAAGTTGCTCTGAAAATAAGAGCCAAGAAAAACAAAAATGTTCTAAATAAAGCTTGAAGATCAAATAGAGTCACTTGCAGAACATAACATAAACACTATGTCATTTTTAAAGACTATTTGTGATGTAATTTTTTTCCCCAAATGTATTTGGTCAAATGAAAGGGAGAATAAACAGTCCTATTCCCACCAGCCATCCAGAATATGTCCTATGCAGGTCTGGTTATAGCAAAGGTATAGCAAACCACAGTGAAACAAAGAAAGCCTAATTACAAGCATGACTCTGCTGACTGTGTTGCCATTTAGAACCAGGAAGTTGCTTCTAGGTGTGGCAAGATTCAAGAGAATATTTATAGTGCTACAGATGCTTTAAACAAATCTATAAACTGGAGGCCACTTTCATGTCACTTACCCTTTTCGCCAAGTATGGCTATGTTAGCAGGTGGAGAGTAGCCTTTGGAGTTGAAGGCTGAGATGTTGATGAAGCACTGAGAGCAGAACTGCTCAGTAAAATTTGTAAACGTTGTGTTTGTTACGTTCCAAGACATGGTCTCCTTTGTTTTGGTGTTCTCCACCAATACTGTGTATCCAAGTATTCTTCCCATGGCCTCAGACTCGGTCCATTTCTGTGATGAAGAATAATGGTAAGGAATTTATAGTGATCCATGCATACTTGAGAGATAAAACAGAATAGCTAACAGAAGTAATAGCTGTGAGAAGAATCGTGCTTATAGATTCAAGCTATAGCAACATTTTTCTCTTGTGTGACGTACTTCTAGTATTTATTGTAAACGGAAACTCTCAAACTGTCTGACTTTTAGTTTCAACGTATCAGATTGCATTCTGGGTATTCACACCTCTAGAGGAGCCCATTTCACACCTCTAGCCTCCAACAGATGCCACCAGTTGCAGCAGCCCTGCCTCCAACATGACACATGTTTTAATCTCCCTCATCTCCATCAGTGACACAAATCAAGACTCTGATTGTGTCAACAAGTGGAATTCATAAGAGACTGACACTGCTGAGAAACATGTCTGAGTTAGTTCTGAGCCCCTGTTTAGGACATGCATTGCTTGCTTGTAAACAAACCTCCACTCACCTGCAGCAGAGGCACAAACCAGTCAGAGCAAACATTCTCCCGGCTTAACAGTTGCCCAAACATTCACCATTTTGTAATTATTGTTTCCATGATGTTAACTGACTATGATTCATACCTTCCAAAGTAAGACGTAAGTCCTAGGTGGTTCTTTGATATACCAAATATCCAGCTTTCGAATTGGGGCTGAAGAAAAACAGAATCATTCATTATTCATCTCATTTTCTGTGTTATGTCTGGGTAAGATTTCTTGAATGTTTGAGATCTCATAGTGTGGAAACAGTTGATAGAATGAATCAAATATTCTAAAGTCTAATTCTAAGTCTAACTCTGATTCAGCAAAGATAAAAACTACACCTACAGTGCAGTGTGCACCTGTGCAGCTGTATCCTGTGATGAACAAGGCCACCAGCTCAACTTATTATTAAGTTAAAAAAAAAACTAAACTTATATTTAATTAAACCAAATCACCTTCTTCCTGAGTCCAGCGCTGGCTGAATCTACTCCATTGGCCCCACAAACCCAGGTGTGGTCTTAACTTCAGTCTGGCACGGAAATGGTACAACACAAAGGGCTCCAAAGAGATTGAGATGTTCCAGCTGTGGTTAGAGTCTGAGCCCTAAAGAGAGATTCACCCACAATCATCAGACCACAGCTGCTCACTCTAATATTTTCATTGATAAAAAAAAAAACGAATACCCGCAAAGAGGCTACGACTCGCAGCCTGTGATGTCACCCAAAGCTTGCTAAAGGCAAAAGGTCATTCACCAAAATCCCCCCTCGGTGACATTCTCTTGCTCGCATTCTGAATCAGCCAGGAGCTCTTGCGGTCTGTAGCCCGTTGCAGCTCTGAGGTTTTTGCGGGCCCGCCTGCACACTCTGAGTCAAGTCTGAGTGAATGCAATGCGTAATTATCTTATGGCCCAATCTTGGGCTTGGCTGCACCTAGGGTCTACTGGTACCTCCCACTGATGTCCTTCTCAAGCTTCCACAATCTACCAACCATATCAATGTGCATGCACATCCAACACACAAACTTCCCCCTCCACACACACACACACACACACACACCCTAGAACAATTGATTGACAATGCAACAAATACATTGAATAGCTGCTTGGACCAGTGGCCTTGGTCCCGTCTGTGTTGAACCTCCAATAAGAGACAGGAGCCCATGTTGGTGATGGAAAGGTGGCAAAGGCGGGAGGTGCATTCCACCTCAGCCAGGACTGGAGCTGTGGGTCTCACTGCAGATGGAAGAAGAAGAAAAAGTCAATGGAGAAACCAGAGGCAGCCAATCTGCAGGTCATTACTATTCTCACTGTCATATCTTTTTTGAAAGCAGTAAAGCAAATTACAGCATTGCAATGTGCGAAGGGCAATGTGGCAATTATACCTATGTGACTGAGAGTGATATTCATTTCCCCAACAACACTCTGGCCCAGTACGTTGGAGGCCCTAATGCTTATCAAGAAATGGCTCTCAGAACCAGGATGGAACAAGGCTGAGGTCATCCCTGAGTACATGACATCTGGCCGGGTGCCAGATGCAGATATGACACTGTCAGAGAGGATGCAGTAGAATTTGAACAGCATGAACTCAATGACATTTCTAAATGCAGGAACAACAAAAAAGAGGCTGAGACCAAGTGTACATTCTGCTGCTACCAGATTTAAGGCATTACTTGGAAAAGCAGTAGCAGCTTTCTGTTTCAACTAACCCAATCTCAGGTTGAGTCCAGAAGTCAGTTTCCTTTCCTGTTTCCCATGTGCAAGTGACATTTCCATGTTCTCCGTTCTGCTCACAGGTCAGATTTTGAGGGACCTCTGGAGGGTCTGTGAGACAAGATGGCACAATCTTTAAACTGCACAGCATAACCTGCATGGGCTAGAGAGGCACAGGCTAAATCTTCTGCATTTCATACACAGAGGGGGCAGTTCAATGCTCTTTTCTAAGATAAAAGCAAAATGAAAAAAAGAGAGAGAAAAGGACAAAATATGTATAAGTAAGCACAAATAAATGAATAACAGAAGTAACTAAAATTTCAGTTTACAGAAAGTTTGAGAACAGCTTGGTCTTCTGTCTAGATTTGAAACTACCAACATTAGGGGTTTTGTCTGTCCCCTGGGAGTTTGCAGGATCATGGCTGAACTCTTTGTTCAGCTGTGAAAACCCCATTGCTGCATTTTGAATCAGCTAAATGTGATGGTCTTATCCAGTTATTCTGTTACAGGTAAGCTAGGAAAATGTATAGGCTTAACTTACAGAACAAACACTGCATTTCAAGATAAAGAAAAGCAGAACATAACAATCACATGCCTAAGGAACACTTTGGTTTTGACTGTCATAATTATAGACAAAATATGCATATTCAAATACATTTGAAACCAATGCTTACGTCCAACATATATGTCAAAGCCACATAGGTATCCAGGTTTCTCCGGACATTTGCAGGTGAATGTTGTGTTTGCCATTATTCCCCGAGCCTCATGCATAAGTGTGCCATTCACACGTTGGTGACGTTGTTCGTGAATGGTGTCGCGGTAAATGACTGCACCTTTACAATAATCTTGGATGATGCAGGATATTGTAACATTTGCGCCAACCTGCACATACTGGCTAGGAAATGCTGTACAAAAAGGCTGGGCTGAAGAACACAGGGACGAATTTTATTAGTAACTTGTCGTTCTAAACACAGCTAATTAGTTATTTATTTGTAACTATGTATTAAAAACAACACTCAAATCTGCAAGCATCGTAGCCTATATCTATTGCTAAAACTCTAGGCTATATCCGAAAAAAATGCGGCTTACCTTTGCAGATTTCAAGGACATATAGCACGAACAAATATCCGTGGATTGTCATTGCATAGTAAACGCACTAATTTAGTGCCGGTTATAAACATGGGCAGACTGCACGTTCACATCCAGTTACCTACAACTGAACGATTATATGCATTGTTTACTATTTTAAACACCAAGTGATAGTATTTGTATCCTAACAAAGAAAGTAGTATCACGAATAATAAATTATAATAATAGCCTAATACATTTTAATCCGATGAAATTTGTTATGCTAATGATAATTTGATGTAACCTATCACTTAAACACGGTGAGTTCAAATCACACGGTTTAATGCGTATAAACTATAAGTGACATTAGGACAGAATATTACAAATTTAGTTTTTTTTTAAATAGCTTACTTCTGAACTCTACGCTACGCTATTTTCTTTCAGGAAATGCATGAGGTAGTCATACTCACACAGCCCAAACAGGTGGTAATATCGACATGCTCTCCGACTACTTAATCTGGACTATCGTCTTCTCTTTAGCAGGAATGTGAAGGTGTCGTCCATCATTAATCTACGTGATCCCGTGAGCCCACGAAGTTCCCAGAATATTATCTTTCATTCACTTTCTCTTATAGATTTTTGCTAATATTGCCCGTACCATAAAACTTGTAGCCTGCCTTGTCTTACCGACCGACTGAAAGTATCTCCTGGGTTGACATTTAAGTGCGTGTGACCTCAGCTCCCCCCTCCCCTGTAACGTTTTGTCAGTAGCATAGGCTACAAATTGTAATCAACCACTTTGCACCTCTTAACCCTTATTCTTAGAACTTTTTCATTTGTGTCATAAAAGTGCATATGTGTTGCAAAGAAATAATATATTTTCTTTAAACACATTTTCTTTTTCTTTTTATATTTGGAGTGCACCACTTCAGTATCAGACAAAAGGACACTGAAAAAGCTACACAGCATACTGGACAATGACTGTCATCCACTCCACAGCACTTTCATGCAGCAGAAGAGCTTGATCAGTTGGAGACTATGCTCCCTGACATGCACAACAGACAGACTTAGGAAGTCATTTGTACCCAGGGCCATTCAACTCTACAATGCTTCACTGAAAGGAAAAGGAGAGTTGGACTTCTCTGCATAGTCTATCTGCACCTGAACCCTCCTATTCACTTACAAGAATTTTTCTACAATACTGTGTATTGTTCACACTGCCTAGGGGCCCTACTGGCTACATTAGCCCATATGCACAACCCCCGCCTTTTACTGTAACTACATACTTGACCACTCATAACTAACAGTAATTGTAACCTGATACTTGACCACATACTTGACTGATGCATGAACCCGTATATGACTCTGTTAGACTTATCCCTGCACTGACATTGTAATTTTATATTATTAGGCCATTTTTATTTTTAATTCTTATTGTCCATATACTTATATTGGAACTGTTGAAGTGCTATGCTTATTTTTTCTGTTGTCCTCTTTTATATATGCACATATTTATTGCTAGTCAATAGACTTTTAACCTGTTGCACTACTGGACTCATTTGCACTACTACCTTGACACACACCCCATACTGTACCACAGTACACTCATGCGCATCTCTACCCATAGTATTTGTATTCTATTGTTATTTTTAGTAATGTTGATCTAGTCATGTTGTTTTGTTGATCTGCTGCTTATCATCCTGTGTACACTGTAGTATATGTTGTGTGTGATTTTTTAAGCTGCTGGGACCTTGAATTTCCCCTTGGGGATCAATAAAGTATCTATCTATCTATCTATCTATCTATCTATCTATCTATTTAGGTCTAGCCAACTTTAAATTAGAACTAGGCTACATAATTCAGTAATTCAGACAGTTAGTCCTAGCCAGCAACATTTTCCTTTTTAATGGACAACATCTTTTGCTTAATTTCGCTAATTGACACTTTTTTCATAATTATCACCTTGAAATCAATGTTGGTGGTTTACTGGTTTATGGTTTTGGGACAGATACTATCAAACAGACATGTTGGTTGCAGTGCAACACAAAAATCAAAGAAAACTTTGCTGACCACTTGTTAGCATCACAGTAACAGATCTAGGTGAAGTTGTAAGCCCCTTTTTTGCTTGTTTTTACATTAAAGCAGGGCTAAGCAACGTTCTGTTTTTTTCTCTTACGAGCTCCCTCTAAAGACCGCTGTATTGCA